>JAIEZT010001373.1:17729934-17774586 GCA_019594935.1 Periophthalmus modestus
CCATACATTTATATTGAAAATAATCTAATATATCAAGTTTTATTGAACGCAGGGTTTGTGTGTTTACAGCAGCCTAAATATCCCTCTCAAACGATTACATTTGTTTTATATCTATAGTCGCAAAACGTCTGCCGCTGCTACATTTGTGTTTGAGCTGGGCCGAGGTGAGGACAGATATGTTTTTACACCGGTGCCAGGACCCTTTATAATGTAAATTTAAGCCCACTGTCGCCAACTGGAACACATTAAAATCCACCAGAAACAGAGAAAAAATGTGTAGAATTTGACCTCCCTTATATGTTGAGTATGGTAGTTGTGACTTTCTGGATGTTTTCAGTCTGATGTTGGTCATATAAATACAAATACAAGTGGTCAAGGTGATGAGAGCAGAGTCATAATGTCAGGAAGCATCCGGTGTCGGGGGCCCAAGAGACAAATTCAGCTTAGAGCCCCCTGAAAGCTAGGACCGGCCCTGTTCTGCAGCTTGATTATTTATTTACTTGCTTAATTAACTGACTTCCATCCTAAAAATGCACACGCATATAAGATCCTGGCTCCCCTCCTTGGCTCCTTTTGCTCTGAACTGTATTATTTTGAGCACGGATCCTCCCGAGGCACAAGAGAATCTAACAGACTCTAATGTGGCTCTGACCTTTTTATTTACGCTCAAACTCCTCTTCCTCTGCTCTTCCTCTCCCCACAAATGCTACATCAGAGCCCGCGTGATGCTAACAGACACTTCGTTATGGGGTCTCGTTAGCGACAGAAGGAGTTCCGTAACCGAGGGGACCATGCCGCCTCAGCACAGAGCACATTAGATCCATTTTTCTGCTGTTTGCCTCCCCACTCGAATCTGCCAAGACTCAGAAAGCTGGAGGGTACACCGCACTGTAAAAACAAGCACTGCCCAAACTGTGATGAAGGCAGTGTTAGCATAGAGTGTTTTTAAGAACAAGCTTGCATTATTATAGTGCACATTTTATGGGTTATCTATCACCAGGGAGACAGGCAGGATACAGCGCTACACTACATTGCAATTCAGATGGAGGAGATGTGGAGAGGCGCCCCTGTTTACAGAAGGAATTATTGTTTCTTTGAGCAGTAGAAACACTCATAATGAATAAATGCTAGATGGATATGTTTAAAGTAATACCATGGAGCATTCCAGGCAAAGCAATATCAAGTATGCAACGAATCCTCCACCAGAAAAAAGTCACCAAGTCCCTGTACTTGCAAAGTTATCTTGCCCCATCCATCTATCTATTTTCTTCAGCTTATCCGGGGTTGGGTCACAAGGGCAGCAGTCTAAGCAGAGACTTCTCCCACCTCAGACACTTCCTCCAGCTCCTCCAGTAGGGACCCCAAGGCGTTCCCAGGCCAGCCAAGAGACACAGTCCCTTCAGTATTTCCTGGGTCTTCCCCGGGGCCTTATCTTCTCTTGAGCCTTTACAGATATATTTTATAAACAGCTTTTAAGGTCAAAATAAGTCTGTGGTGCTCTGTCTGCTGCCAGTGTTTTACTGTCTGTGAATCAGGAAGTACACAATTAACATGCTAGCTGTTGTTAGCATTGCAGTGACGGCTCCGGCCCTTTGAAAGTTGTCAAAAGCACCTATAAATCTGAATGCTTAGAATGCACAATGAGAAATAACTTCAGACTACTGCAAATCACTTAAAATGAACTACAGTAGAGTTGTTTTTCACGCTTTTAAGACAGTAAAAATCAAGTACAGTTGTCGCACACTATAACACAATTCACCTTTCGTGGTCTCGCTGTTAAAGGGCTTTTTTACAGCTTATGAACGTGCATTGTGTTCTGCGTCCCGATTGGCTGAGGGACTGTAGACCATTGTCCATTAGTCTCCTCTGTGTCGTGTCTCCTGTACAGTACAGAATGTGTTCAGCCAAATTTACATAAATGTTCGATCGCAGTGTGACTCTGAAGTGCTGTATGTTTGCAAGTTTTCTCCCCAGTAAAACCAACAATGCCTACGAAGATATGAACTTTGAGAGTGTTTAAACAAGACGGAAATGTGAGAAAATGTTAATGCCTGTGAAAAGTGTTTTAAGTGTGTGGCGAGGTGTTTTACAGCCTTAAAACATTGCAATACATTACAACAATTATAAAAAATAACGCTGACCACTGCCTATTGCGGGTTATTTTTTAGAACGTAACCCATGCAATAACTGAGGGACCACTGTACAGCGCCTTTAACAATACAGCATTACTCAAACATGCATGAATCCATCAAAACAGACAAAAAACAGACAAACAGACAAAAATGAGAGAACGCCAGGATTACAAATTTGAAAGCTCATTCATCTGCACCTGTGTCCGTGCGTGGGTTGTTAGGTTGTGTGATTTGGACAGCTGTGGGGGTAGGGTGTTTGGGTAGAACTAAATGTGGGATTGTTTTTTTGTACGAAAAGCAATTCATAAAAAAAAAAAAAAAAAAGTTTGACTTATTGGTTCAAACTGATTTAGTTTTCTTCACTCTGTTAGCAGTTTTGATGATGATTTGCCATTAAGCTTGTTTTTTGTGTATTGTGTCATTCCTGCTGCCAAAATAATACTACTGCGCTATAAATAGACTTAGATAAAATCAACTCACTTTCCAACTGTTTTACTTTAGGATGACAAAAGAAATTGTGTTAACAGCACAGCCCAATTTCAATTTGGGCAAAAATCAATACTGCTTTCACTTAGTACACAGTGGCAATTCTGTTTTGATTTTATACATTTTTTTTTTACAATGGCACAGCGCCAGATAAGAAACATCTAACTACATTCCTCCATCCATTCAAAATCAAATGAGATTTCTGGGTGGAGTGCATAGGTCTGCTAATCCAATCATGCACTGTAAAGGCTCACTACTCCTCAAACTCAGATAACATGCACTTAATCAAATAGCTGCTTTCAAGGCCTTATATGTGAATGTAATCATCATATGAGCCACTTTATATTCTTGAAAATGTGTTTCTCAATAATGACTTGCAAGGATTTTTCAAAGTATAGCAGTGGGCTCATGTGGATAGCATGTGAAATAACAACTGCTGTGTAAGTTGAATAACCTTATGTACTGATTACTGTGTAAAGACTCTACTTTGCGCGACTCCGCTGACTCACTGAGGGGTAATTTAGTTGAAATAAGGCTTAAAAGAGTTGCTATTCAAAGTCTTACCGTAAGTAACCTAAGCACATGATCAAACTGTGAGATGACGGTAGTTGGATTTCAAAAACATGGAGGAGCTCTTGAGCACCTTCATTTCCACTCATGACATCACAAGGTGGATCTGATTGTGTTGAAATCTGGAGAAGGAGTCTCACTTAAGACGGGGGGTATACTCTTGTGCATGAGCGTTTCCTTGACAATATACAGTACAACCATAGCATGCCAATACTCCAATACATTATGTAACTTTTCTAGTGGAGAGCCCGTCATCTACTTGTCTTGGAGATATTACTGCTATACCTAGAATGTGCCAGACATAGGACTGTTAACACTACTTTTCCATGTATGCGCTTGAGTTAGGGTCTTTTTTTTTCCATCTCTGAATTAAAAAAATCAATGTTTAATATTGCCAGCTGGTCTACCAAAGTAGCTGGTAGCACGTATTATCCTTCTCATTTGAACAAAATCAATCGCTGACGAGACTTGTGTTATTGTCCTGCTCCTTTGGTGAGTGGAGTGAACCATTAGGATACTGTTTCCTCTCACCTCAGCCATGACCGCCGCAAGCCAGGCAAAAATCACAGAATAATACTGGCCAAAGATGATAGATTAAAGAAGGAATGGTGGATTCAAATCAATAAAGTGCACTGCAATGCTCAAGCAGGATTTTATTGTTTTAGTGCCACGGCTCAAGTTCCAGATTGATTTATCGATTGACGTTTTGTGCATCGAAGGCAGATTTTTATAAGAAAAAGAGGAAATATTCATGAAGGTTTAAGTGCTGGGTGTGGCCTGGAAAAGCTAAGGAAACATCGAACAAGCCATAACGGTAAGGCTGCCAAAACTATTTCAAATAATTTGAAGGCTATGTCTGCAGTGCAGTGTAAACAGTAAACAGTGTAAAGCAGCAGTTGGTAATTCCTAAAAAAAACAATATGGCATTAGATTTAGGTTCATAAAATATGTGCCTTCAAAAAAAAATAACTTAAGCACATAAATACAAATGATCAAATATCTGCATCATGTTGCTAATAGCCTTGCTGCTCTTTACCACTTCTCCGATTTTACCAGCAGGGGGACCCAGGCCAGCTGTGTGCTCAGTGCTGTGTCTTCGCCCTGTCGTGTCAGGACTGAAGAGCAAGGTTGCCAGGAACACGGGAATTGTGGAATTGGGCTTGGCTTTTTAAGAGCTGCCGTGAGTGAAAAAGATGAATCCTAATGATAGTCCTGTATTTTGGTGACAAATCTTCATATTCAAAGCCATCAGTGCTATGTGGAACTTCTATTTGTGCAAGAGAGAGGCGAGGGGGCTGGTCTGTGTCACTACTTTGATAAATACAGTGGAAAATACCACTGTGAGTAGGTTTCGCCAGGTTAGGGCGGTGTAGAGGCCACCAGTTGCCGCCAGATTGTTTGTCTGAGTGACTAGGGCTACCTTAGTCTGTTTCACGTTTGAGGAAGGTTTGTCAGGAAAAAGAGACTTTCATTTGGACTTTATTTTTGGACAAATAATGTTTAATGTTTTTTTCAAAGAAGAGTAGCTTATGTTCGTTACCCAAGTTAGTTGTAATGAAACGTTCAGAAGATCATCAAAAACAACCAGGTTTCTAGTCAAGGATTTACTGACACTTGGATCTCATGGAACACAGAAAAAATGAAATGTAGGAATGAAAGAACTTTATACTTCCATAGTTGGATTACACATCGCATGGTGACATGTAGTCAACATGTGTGAAAGTAGTTGTCTGTTGAAGACAGCAGCTGTGAGTGAGCTGCTGGTGTTATCATATAGTCTATGTGCAGTAACTTAGATTAAAACCTGCAGTAACTTAGATTAAAACCTAGAAAACATAAAGGTAAAACATGTCTATTATAGTTGGTCCAGTTGTTGACGGTGATGTGCATGCCCGTAATCACTTGGCGTGCGCACTGGTGTGGTTGTATCAGCTGATGCATTGTGATACTTGCATTTAAACTCTAAGGGAGTCAGTGTAGTCACCAAAAGCACTAAATATTGTGCAGTATCAGCACTGCACGTTCTACATGCATTAAACTGTGTTGGCTCAGCCCTGCCTTCTCCAGCGCAGCTCTGCAGGTGAGCGCACGGGCTGAGCGGCTGTATATGGTCACTTTGGCAACTATAGGCCTACAGGTAATCCCGAGGTCACAGTCTGCCACTGATTATAAAATGATATTGTTAATAGATAGATAGACAGACAGATAGACAGATAGATAGATTTATCAATACATCGATACATCGATAGATTGATAGATCGATAGATTGATCTTTATTTCAGTTTGGGGCATTGACATGAAGGGTATAATTGACATAAAGAATTGGATTTCTAAGTTAAACCAGAACTCACATGGCCTTTGTGAGCGTTTGAGAAGAAGAGTTTTGGAGAAATGTTACCAATCCAATATAATGAATTATCTAAATTAATTCATTTATATATAAATATATATATATATATATATATATATATATATATATATATATATATATATATATATATATATATATATATATATAATATAGTTTCACCGTAGGGAGAACTTTGTAGTTCTTTTAAGAGTCCAACTTTGAAATACTTTCTTTGCCTGTTCGAATATGCATCCATAAATCTTACGGTGGAATTTAGGTCTGGTGTGATGGGGGCTGGGAGGTGCCAGGATGCATCTTCCTGTAGTTAAAGAGTTATTTCCTACGTAGGTCTGTTACCATGGCAACAGTGAAAAGGTGCTTCTCACAGTTTCATAGGTCAATCTGTAATACTACAGGAACATTCTACTCCAGCGATCACAGCAAGACACCATTTTAATAGCTGACATGGGAATTTCTCTGTTATGTTTTTAAGTTCAGGGTGAATTGTTGAATTGAAATAAAAGAGTGTTGCAAGTGACAGCTTTTTAAACCCAGTGCAATTTTTCTGTTTAATTCACACTGACAGAGGCAGAAGGAAGATGAGCTATCAAAGAGAAAGTTCAGGAGGGAGCCGAGGGAGCACACCAAGAAAGAAAGTGAAGAAAAAAAACTGCCACAAAAGAAATGTGAGCACTGTATCTTATGTTAAAAACAGACTCTCTTCTGTCAGTGTAGCATCAAACGTGTAGGCTAGTTATTTTTAAAGGCATAGGAGGAAGGGATAAACTAAAACCTCGCCAATTTCCAAGTCACCCCAAGGAGCTTCATGTGCTTAGATTGGCAGTCACGTTTTCCTCAGTTTACCCCAGGGCAGTTGTGGCTAAGTACAACCACCACTGAGTAGGGAAGTGAATGCATGATACAATAATCTATAAAACTGAAATCTTTACAAACTAGAAAAGGTATGAGTAAGTAATAACAGAGTACCATAGTATTTCCTGGAATCTTAGCTGAATAATGGTGATATTTAAATCCAGATGTATCCTGTCTTTCTGTTCTGCCTTATCAGCTGCACGTGTGTGTTAAGCTGGTCCTGGTTCACATTTTATAGACCTGTCATTATAGTGCATATGTGAGCAGCTTAAATGTCAATGTACTGAGCAGTGAGACAGTGATAAAGTCTCTTCATAAAATCCTGCCAGGAGAAGTCATAGTAAAGAAATGAAGAGATATGATTTTCAGCTGATTCATACGTGCTTAAAACTTTTGAAGATACTGTGTGCTGAAGCCATGCTCTGTCATGTCATTTGGATACAAGGAAATCCATCAACACATTACATATAAAAGTTTAGACCAGGCATGTCCAAACTGTGGCCCGGGTGCCAAATACAGCCCTCAGACCATTTCTTCTTGGCCCTCAAGCTTCCAGGTGAATTGGCCCATATTACCTTAAACAGTACAGTACATCCTCCCCAAACAAATTATGAACAAAATAATGATTGTACATTTATCCACTGGGCCATTGTCTAATATTATAATAAGACATGCCTCTCCTGTCTCCTGCACCTATTTGCCTATACTGCTCAATTTATTTTCATGTATTACAACATGCACAAAAAGTAAAAGCTTAATAAAAATATTTATCTTCCAAAATGGTGTATCCCAAATTATCAGTCTTTTCTGTTCATGGTCCACTGAAAGGTGCAACTATTCCCTACACAGCTGGTGTGTCTGAAAAGCTTCAGAGGATTTTCAGACAGCATGAAATCCCGGTCTGTTGCAAACCTACAAACATTTTAAGACAGAAACTGGTTCACCCAAAGGCCAAAACCCAGAGTCATAAAAAAAGTAATGTGTCCCACTCCATTCAATGTAGTGGAGTGCAGTGAGCGGTACATTGGAGAAACTAAACAGCCACTCCATAAGAGAATGTACCAACCGCTCGGGACCCCAGTCTGTTGTGCATCTCCATCTCAAAGCTACTTAACACTCCTTTGAAGATAGTGAGGTACAGATCTTAACCAAGAAATGATTTGAGCAGGGAGTTAAAGAGGCAGTTTTTGTTAGGAAAGAACAATTATACTAAATATGACCATTCATGATAGTTCAATAGACCTAGCCAATAAACAGAAATTGTATATTAATATGTGTGTTAGTTTCAGCGTAGTTAGCTCCTCCCTTCAGGTAGATATAAAGCCACCAGTAATCTGACCAGAACTGACGCCGCTTGGATGAGCAGCAAAACGTCTTCCCTCAAAAACTTTTGTCCAGTTGACAGAAGTGATTTTTTTCTTTTGCTTGTTTTCTATCCAGGGTTACTTGTTGCTCCCCTTGCTTTCGTACACACACAAAATGTGAAGTACCACTTGTGATCAGAAGGCATTGAAGCACTGGCGTGAATACCTCTTCATTACCTCCATGCATGTTCATATGGGCCTCATTATTCTCCGCACACATCCTCTCGTCATATCAAAACATCTGACGCTTCAGAGCCCAATTAACAGCGAATGGGCTACTCATAACTCCTCCATGCTAACCCACGCCATAATGCACTATAACACATGGCCTATTAGCAGCTGACAGGAAGTACGTCAGGAGTGTGAGGGCTTCAAGAGCAATTAGTTACATTTTCCTCAGTTCAAAACCTTTACTTACCATCACTGCACACTGTCAGTGAAAGCGACCATTGTTGAATCTGTCTGCTGTTCCTGTATGTCTATAATAGAAGGGAAACACATACTGCTCCTATTATGCTGTAAGCGTAGTGTTTTTCCACACAGCTTCACGAATGGTGGAATATATATTGTATGTATATCTTGCGGCGGCTAGCACTCGCATCTCTCAGCAAGGTTCTGGGTTTGACTCTGCCTGAGCTTTTCTTTCTTTGGCATATTTCTCCATGTGTCTGGGTGGATTTCCTCCAGGCACTCCTCCATCAATCCGAAACATGCACAAAAGGTAAAATCCTCCTGCTAGGTAGTCCTGACCAAGCCTAGTTCAAGATCTGGACATGGGTCCCAGAGCACCCGCTGCTCCTGACAGGTTGCCACAGCGGTAGACATCACCCAATATGGGTTCTTTCATGGCCGGTGCCGATACCGATTGTTAAGAATATAGAGAACCTAATACCGATAAGCTCTGCCGATATTTTTGGGTTGATACGTCGCTCTGATTTTGATTGTTTTCCCAAAATTATGTAATTTAAATGTACTACAAACTCACCCACAGCCCTTTTTTTTTTTAATCACAAACCTTTAAGAGAGCTGTGTAGTCACGTTTTATGCAGTTATCTCACATTAAACTCTTAAAATAAAACTTTGTGTGTATTATTTAGGAAGCAGGTTGGCAAACAAAACAAATCGGCCTATGCTGGAGATTTAAGGCCAATAGCCATTATGCTAAAAAGTGCAACTATCGGCCCAATTTATGAGCAGAATGATATATCAGTCTAATCAAATGCAGAGGACAAATTTCCCCATATGTACAATAAATTGTACCTTACCTTATATCTGTAAAGAACTTTGAAAATTGAAAAGATTGTTCTGGAATAAAGAAAAAGGTATATGGTAATTTATTTATTTTCATTTTACATTTGCTAAATAACTACTTGTAAGGTTTCTACTCATAGACTGTGTAAAGAAATAAACTAAGGGAGTGTGATGTCACCCATATTGTTCCAGTCAGATAAAGCTCACTGAGGCTCGGGATTACAGGGGTGAATTTGGAGTTCCATATTCCATCCGCAAGTATCATAGCAACCAAAGAGCCAATCTGGAGCAGAGCTGTTGAAGGTAACCTTCCTAACCTTCCCGCTCCGCAGGCATGGCAGGGGGGGGTGCTTAGCAATGCTATTAATCAAACTTATTACTAATGCTAGCAGGAGTGACCTCGGGGAAAGAAGGCAGCTGATTTGTCTCTTATTAATGTTCATATCTTAGTTACAGACACAAAAGCAAAATAAAAACACATGGACATTTTAAGACCAAAATGATGAGCCTCACAGCAGCATTTACAGAGTGAGTGGTGATAGTTTTCTAATGTAAAATGAATTAGATCCAGAGTCGTTGGAGCTGGAAGCGCGGCCATGATCACTATTACTTATGGAAGGCGGTGGCTACCAGGTTAGCTATGTCCATTTATTTATTGAGTCTATGCTTCTACTGCTATACCACATGTCACCAACCTCCTTGTGTATCCAAAGTGACATCCAAACACGTCTCTCTCTCCTCCATGATATTATCCTGTCTGTAAGCTTCATTGTCCTGTCATACAAACTGATCCAGGACAATTAATGAAAGAGAACAGGACGCATCATCCTCGTAACAGGACAGCCTGTGACTCAAATAAGAATCACTGGAACTAATTGTGACAGCTGCATTGAACACCGGACCAGACAATCATTTCAGGTTTATTTGAAAGCTCCACAGTCTACACCTGTTTATAGATGCCATTTTGAGGACTTTTGACACCCAACTGTGCTCATTTTTTCACCACTCTGAAATCCTTTGACAGTTCTTTCTGCGTGAACTCATTATTATAAATGTGTTGTGAATTTGGCTTCGAGACTCGTGACTCTGTTTGTTTTCTGGATCAGATTTTGAGCCATGCTGAAACGTGGTCAGGAATACCCATGCTGGCAGTGGATCAGTGCACTGTGCATGTTTTAGGTGCATCCCCAGTACTGTTACTCAACATGAATTTGCTTACGGGGGGCGCTAGTGAGCAGGCAATGGAGTAGGTTGGAAGTTTAGTGTGCTCTGCACGAATTTGCAAAAAAAGCCGTTTTATTTGGCGTTTGACTGTAACTTTAACATATGTGTACTACCTAAAACTCTGATACAACATTTGAGCTTCCATTCACGGGTGTAAATGGCGAATAATCTGCGCAAATACAAGTATACGGGCAAGACCGCTGCTACTGCTGCTAGCAACACGAGTTCCGCTGCATCTAACATCGCACCTAGCACCGCACCTAGCATCGCACCTAGCATGCCGTCGGAGGAGCTAACGAAGCCAGCGGAGCGGAGTGGCCAACCCGCGCCAGCCGCGCTGGATCTCAAAACTGAAATACTGTCCTCTATCAAGACCGAGATGGCTGCACTCTTTCAAAGTGAGCTTGCAAAGATCATCGCAAAGGAGTTTGGTGATGTTAAAAAACGGAGGTGATGCAGATAGTCAGGTCTGAAATAGCTAGCAGCACACTACGATTCTGCGCTCCCAGTTAGACACACAATCCAATCTACGGTGTCTGATATGGAGCAGGGACTTTCGGGATGTTCTGACCAAATCGTAACATTACGAGACTCCGTCCAGCAACTGGAGAAAAAAGTAGCGGTTCTTCAGGATAAGTGTTTGGACATGGAGGGACGAATGCGCAGATCAAATATTCGTATACTGAATGTAGCCGAAGAAATCCCCGAGTACACCAGTATCAGTATCTAAATTGCTCAGAGAGATACTGAAAATGGATAAGGATGTTCTGATTGACAGATCCCACCGCACCGCGCCGTCGAATCGAGTAAAGGGTAAGCCCAGAGCGATCATAGCCCAAACTACACTACTATCAAGATTGTCTCTCGACATCCTCCGCCGTGCCCGGATGCTGGTCCTCTCCTCCACAATGGTTCCACCATCCCTCATCTTCCCCGACTACCCACCGAGTGTGGCTCATGCCAGATCGGCCTTTAATGACGTCAGAAAACTCCTACGCGGACGGGACAACGTGCGCTACGGGATCCTCCACCCGGCTCTGCTGCGGATCACCCATGACGGTGTCGAAAAGCGCTTTCGGGATGCAGCGGAGGCCATGGCATATGTGAGGAATAACATTCTGTGAGGGAGCTCCTTTGCTTTCTCTCCTTTGCCGTACCCTATTGGTTTCACGCAGTATCAGTCAACAATAATTATATGCATATTATATATAATGGCAAATTCAACTGAACGCCAGTCGAATACTGAACTAGTAATTTCTGAAACGTTTTTTTTTTTTTTTTTTTTTTTTTTTCTAATTTTAAATTTTGTACCTCATCTTGTTTACACCTTTTAGTGCAGAGCAAACTGTTAGGCTAGAGCTCTTACAAACACATAATGTGTGGATTTAGTTGTAAAGGGTTAGTTTATTATCACCATGTTCCTGTTGGTGACAGTTGGGGTGGGGTACCTGTTGCACCTAATGTGAAATTGTTATTATTCGTTTTGCATATTTTTTTAACAGTGACGGGATTTCCTTTTTGTAAATTCTATTATATTATCAGATTGAATGGTTTAATAATATTTTATCTCAAAACATATGGCTAGTCACTTATCGAATACCCAAATTGATATTTGCCAGGTCAATCTTGTTAGCTGGAATGTTAAGTCCCTAAATCACCCAGTAAAACGCAGAAGGGTGCTTACGCATTTGAAGCAATTAGATGTGGACATCGCATTTCTCCAAGAAACCCATTTAGATACATTCGGCCATTCAAAACTTAGAGGAGGATGGGTGGGACAATTATTTCATTCAAATTTTCATTCTAAATCTAGAGGTACAGCTATTCTCATCAAAAAGTCAATTTCTTTTACCATGACAAAAGTAGAAGCTGATTCAGCCGGGAGATATATAATAGTAGTGGGCAGACTAAATAATACCCCTGTTGTCCTAGCGAACATATACGCTCCTAACTGGGATGATGGTGCCTTCTTTACCGGAATTTTCTCTCGGATACCAAACATAGACACACATCATCTCATTCTCGGAGGCGATATAAACTGTGTGTTATCTCCCTCATTGGATCGAAGTTCACCTAAAACTATCCAACCAGCTCGGTCAACACAAGTGGTAACCAGCTTCTAAAACCTATGGAATGACTGATGTTTGGAGATTTCAGAATCCTGGTCGCAGAGGGTACTCTTTCTATTCGCCAGTGCATAAAACATTCTCACGTATTGATTATTTTTTTCTTGACAGCAAGTTACTACCATTAGTTAATAAGTGCGAATATAAAGCAATAGTTATTTCAGATCATGCACCATTGTTAATGAGCCTAAATATGCCAACTCTAGGCAAACGATACCGACCATGGAGATTTAATACTTTATTACTTTCAGATGGAGAGTTTGTCAAATTTATTTCAAATGAAATAAATGAATACATACTACGTAATAGTACTCCAGGCATATCCTGTGGTTTAATCTGGGAATCACTAAAAGCTTACCTTAGAGGCCAAATTATATCTTATAGTGCCAAAATTAAAAAAGATCAACATGAGCAGGTTAAAAAGATTGAGGGGGACATTTTGCGGCTAGATGACGCATTAGCCAACTCTCCTTCACCTGATTTGGTTAAACAACGCGTAGTTCTCCACACTGAATTCAATCTGTTGACAACAAAGCAAACTGAAAACCTTTTAATAAATGTCGACATAAAATGTATGAACACGGCGAAAAAATAGGTAAAATGTTAGCCCACCAACTGCGTCAACAGCAGGTTGATCAAGCTATTCTTGCTATTAATGGAGAACATGGAGCTAGGTTAACAGATCCTTTGGAGATTAACTGTAGGTTCAGTGAGTATTACACACAACTATATACTTCTGAGTCCAATGGGAATGAATTACTTTTTGACAGTTTTTTCAGTAAGCTTAGTCTGCCTACTATTGCTGAGGAATCAGTTCAAGAAATGGAAAGACCCTTCTCGAAAGAAGATTTTTTTAAGGCAGTTGCATCCATGCAAAGCGGGAAATCACCGGGACCAGACGGCTTTCCAAGTGAATTTTTCAAAACATTTTCTAATGACCTGGCCCCTATCCTGCTTTCTGTCTATGAAGAGTCATCAATTTCTGGCTCACTCCCAGAAACTATGAGACAGGCTGTTATATCTCTGATTCACAAAAAAGATAAAAATAAATTGGAATGTGGTTCTTACCGACCCATTTCTCTACTAAATGTAGATAGTAAGATTTTTGCCAAAATTATAGCATGCCGTTTAGAGACTATTCTACCTTCCATTATCTGTGATGATCAGACGGGGTTTATTAGAAATCGCTATTCATTCCATAACATTCGCAGACTCCTAAACATCCTCCACCATCCCACTCCACCCGACACATCAGAAGTAGTTTTATCACTTGATGCTGAGAAAGCATTTGATCGGGTGGAGTGGGACTATTTGTTCTATACGCTTAAAAAATTTGGCTTTGGGTTAAAGTTTATTTCATGGATACACACTTTATATTTCTCCCCTGTTGCTGCTGTCCGCACAAATGATAATCTGTCACCCTTTTTTAAGCTAGGACGCGGAACAAGGCAAGGCTGCCCCCTATCTCCTTTGTTATTTTCTTTGGCCATTGAACCTTTGGCGATTGCAATACGTAGTGACGCTTCTATTAAAGGTATTCAGAGAGGGGATTTTGAACATAAAGTGTCTCTATATGCAGACGACACCCTTTGTATGTGTCGGACCCATTGCGAAGTCTGCCAAATTTACTTACTCTACTGAATGACTTTGGGAAAATATCAGGCTACAAAGTGAATATGCAAAAGAGTGAATTAATGCCCATAAATTCAATAACATCACAGTCTCTTTTGAGGTCAATGCCATTTAAACTAAGTAAGGATAAATTTAAGTATCTAGGAGTGTGGATTACTAATAACTACAAACACCTATACAAAGCAAATTTTGTTCCATTATTAGATTGCATAAAACGTGACTTTGAACGATGGAATACATTACCATTATACCTGGGGGGCAGGATAAATGTTATTAAAATGAATGTTTTACCCCCCAAATTTCTATATCTTTTCAATCGGTTCCTATTTTTTTTAACGAAAACCTTTTTCTTAAACTTAGATAAAATGGTGTCATCATTTATATGGAATGGGAAAAAATGCGCGTATCCGCAAAAAATATTTTACAGTACCATAGAAATCATGGAGGACTATCACTACCTACTTCCAATATTATTACTGGGCTGCCAATATTCGTGCAATGTTGCAGTGGTCAGAGTCTGTATGTAAAAGAGACTCCAAATGGTTGAACCTTGAGAAAATGTCATGTCAAACTGCCTCTTTGCACTCACTGCTTTGCTCAGAGCTACCTTTATCTCAATCATTAGATAATTTTCTTTAAACCCAGTGGTTAAACATTCATTCAAAATCTGGGCACAATTTAGGAGAAATTTTGGTCTTAAAAATATGTCAATACATGCCCCAACTGTGAAAAACCACATGTTTACTCCATCTGTTATTGATGACTCTTTTACACTATGGGCTACAAATGGTCTAAGGACACTGAAGAATCTGTTTATTGAAGGTCTTTTTGCCTCATTTGAAAGATTGAAAACAAAGTACCATATCCCTGATTCTCATTTCTTCAGGTATCTTCAACTTCGCAGCTTTGTGTCTGCCTCATTTAACTGTTTCCCCTCAAGGCCACCGGACTCTCTTCTTGAAAATATTTTGGACTTAAACCCACACTCTAAAGGAATCATTGGTAAAGTCTACGCCGCACTCACTCATATAATGTAGAGCCTCTGTCTCGTGTTAAAATGAAATGGGAAGAGGAACTGGATATAAAACTCTCTGATGATGTTTGGCAATCGGTCTTAGATAATATTCACGAGTCTTCAATCTGCTTAAGACAAAGAGTTATACAATTTAAAGTTGTCCATAGACTACATTGGTCCAAAGTAAAGCTAGCTAAGATCAAGCCGGAACTTGATGGTAATTGTGATCGCTGCGAAACTGAGCCAGGGACACTGTCACATATGTTTTGGTCTTGTTCAAAGCTGAGAAACTTTTGGCAGTCCATTTTTAAATTTCTTTCTGAAGCATTAGGGCCTGGATTTGAACCTGAAGCCACAATCGCAATATTTGGTATTTCACTAAAATGTATTCACCTTCATAAGAATTATAAAAATGTAATGGCTTTTGCTACACTCTTGGCTAGAAGATTGATACTGCTCAAGTGGAAAGATAAACAACCCCCAACTTTTAGATTGTGGCTTGACGACCTTGTACACCATTTAACATTAGAGAAGATCAGATTTTCTATAAGAGGCTGCACCAATAAGTTTTTTCAGTACTTGGCAACCTGTTTTGAGTAAGATTAGAGATATTGATCCCTCACTCATCTCACAGGAGTAATGACACTACTGCTTTAGTGGGTAGTGTCATATGTATGGTCTTTGTATATATATATTGTTTTATGGTGCAACAGGGTGGGTTTGTTCTGGGGTTGGATGTTTATAGGGGGAAAAAAAAAGTGAGAAAAGAATTGTGATGTTTTAAAATTGTTTTTCTAATTGAATGCTTAATAAAAATACTTTGAACAAAAAAAAAAACAAAACATGAATTTGCTTACAATATTGTTGTGGAATGGAAATAGAGGCATGCAGTTCATTATGGGCGTTTTAGGTTATACACCCTTCTCTCCACAGATCTGAATTGTAACCGTTTTAGAATAGCTTAAGGGATTGTATAAAGAGGTGGACTAAGTGAGTGTGACCCATAGCGTTTGGCTTCAGTCAAATGAAGCTCATCGAGGCTAGAGCAGTTATGGGGCAAATTTGGAGCCGGGTTCCACATTTAAAATTCCGACCAGAAATATCATAGCAACCAAAGAG
Source organism: Periophthalmus modestus (assembly GCA_019594935.1). Taxonomy (NCBI): domain Eukaryota; kingdom Metazoa; phylum Chordata; class Actinopteri; order Gobiiformes; family Gobiidae; genus Periophthalmus; species Periophthalmus modestus. Next base: position 17,746,077 of record JAIEZT010001373.1, read on the forward strand.
CCAATCTGAAGGGACGCTGTTGAAGGTAACGCCCCTTTCAGCCCATACTGCAGGTTTAACAGGGAGCGGGCGCTGTCAATCAAACCTGTTGCTAAAGCTAGCGGGAGCAACCTCGGGGAAAGGAAGGGCCTGATTTGTGTGTTATTAATGTTGTATCTTGATTTAGAGACAAAATAGTGAAATAAAACACCAGGATGATGTAGGCCAGGTTAACCTGTTAACGTTCTGACGGCCCATTATCCCTACTTTACAACTCTACAGCAATGTACATATATTTCCGCGTCACCCACACAAACAATCAACACATCAAATGAAAGCTACGGCGCTCGTCTTTCCAAATATGCAAACTATTTTCACCTGCCATCACCACAGCGCTGACAGGAAAGCAGTTTTTACAGAAAACACCTGCATTTACTTATAAAAAAAATCATAAATATTGTTCTCAAATTTGAAATGTGAGAGGTCAACAATATTTTCAGTTGATATATAGTGTATTTTTGTCCCCAGCTACCTACTGCAGCTTTCTACACCTTCATTTTAACAAAAAAAAAAAAATATTGGGAGGATGAGAAAAATAATTTTTTATGTGTTCTAAAGTGTATAAATGCTTGCCAGACATACTTGGAGTGATTCTGACATGAGTGGGTAAAACTACTGGATGTTACCTTTACAAAGACCCTAAACTTGTGTATATAGTACTGAGGGTTCAATAATGGTTATCATTTTAATTTGGAAAGGTCAGAACAAAGGTCATTTCTCCAAAATGACCCGGAATTGTAAGGGGTTAATATGAACATTTTAAGACCAAAATGACGAGGTTCACTGCAGCAATTACACACAGAGGCTTTACAATTTTTTCAATATAACGTGAACTGGAGCCAGAGTCGATGGAGCCGGACGCACGCCCATGATCACTTCTTGTTTGTAGCTAGCATGTTAGCTATGTCCATTTATATATCTCTTATCTCCATGCAGATGTTATTACTTTGCCTGGAACCTTCAACAGAATGTTTCAGAATGATGTAAAATTAGGACTTTTGCCATAACAAACTAAATATTATATCTTTTGAAGGGAAAAACGTAATTTCGTATACAACAGTCCAAGCTGACACCCAAGGGTAGCACAAAACGTATCTATTGTCATGAAGAATTTTCCAAAGTTAAGTTCAAACTTTATTGAAATCTATGGTTCTGCTTTAATTAATTTCAACAGTTTTTTGAGCGAATGGATTTCGTTTCAAAACACAATGGCCCAAATTTCCCCAATGCTTCCCGTCTGTATGTCTTATCTGTCCTATATATCCCGGTTTGTCCTCCATAGACATAACTATAGTTTGACAAACTCTGTGTATTCTCTGTGCTCAATTCATTTTACCGGTGACATTTTGATAACTAACATTTTTGCAGCGTGACGACAACCGCGCTCCCGTATGTGCTTTTTAATTTAGAAGTGGGCTCTGAAGTTTGAAGGGAATCTCACAGCAAGAAAACCCTATTAGTTTTATGTTGAAGGGAAAATGAGGAGAATACATGCATGGTACAAGCAAGGTATATAGCTCAGAGGGAGAAGAGAGAAAAGGGCTTGAAATGGCAGAGAATACAAGAGTGTGACAGGCAAAACTTTACAAAGAGAGTGCATTTTAAAACATAATACATTGGATATACCCTACATACACTAATTAATTCAAGCAGATCTATTATGCAAAATTGATTCTTTTCGGAGATTTTTTTGTTATAGTTGTTTCTCCTTCTCATTTACCTCCTCAAAGTTGTTTCTGGAGTGATTCATGCGTGTTTGATGAATTTTTAATCGCTTATTCACGACCAATGCCAGTTTGACGCCCACTGTGACGTGCACACTTCATTCTCCAATTTAATTTTCTTAATCGGTGATACACGTAGGATTCGGTAGCGTTGTGTAGTTACAGGTGTCCCTCACTGTATCGCGGTTCACCTTTCGCAGTCTCGCTGTTTTCTGGATTTTTTTGTGCTTTTTTGTGTGTGTGAACGTGCGTTATGTTCTGCGTCCTGATTGGCTGAGAGACTGTAGACCATTGTCCATCAGTCTCCTCCGTGCCGTGTCTCCTGTACAGGACAGACTGATTTCAGCCAGATTTACATAAATGTTCAATCGCAGTGTGACTCTGAAGTGCTGTATGTTTGCAAGTTTTCTCCCCGACAAAACCCACAGTGTCGATGAAACGTTCTGCACCGACAAAGCACCCACGAAGGTTCGAACTTTGAGTGTTTAAACAAGAGAGAAATGTGAGAAAATGTTAATGCCTGTCTGAGAAAAAGTGTATAAAGTGTGTGGTGAGGGGTTTTACAGCCTTAAAACATATAATAATTGTAAAAAATAAAGCTGACTACTTCACGGATTTCGCCTACTGCGGGTTATTTTTATAACATAACCCCTGTGATAAACGAGGGACCACTGTATTTTTGTACGAATGAAAAGAAAAATCCCCTGCATGCATGATCTGCAGCTATCCATAGGAGGGAACTTTCAATTGAATTAAATATTTTTTTGTAAAGCTCAAAATGACAACAGCAGTTGCCTCTTGGGCCTGACTGAACAAAATCATTGATTTAACCACCAGAAAGTTAGAAAATCAACACTGAAACAGACATTGGTCAATAACAGACAAGCAAATTCATCAACAGAAAACAAGCAAATGGATAACTGTCACAGAGCATCCCCTGTCCTTAAACACTCCTCGGCAAGGAAAAATTTAGTGGGGCAAAAAGAATCTTCGAAGGACAGTGAAGGAGAGTTGCACTCCCATAGACGGACAGCTGCAGATGTTTCCAGGACTAATGTGCTTCTATTTGCAGATAGAGTTGAAGTCTGTAGAACCAGAGCGCACTCAATACAGCTACACAACGCTTTGTTATAATGTTCACGGCCACTGGGCACTGCAGTCTTCTAACAGGCCTGTCACAATAAACACAATATCAACTTATCCTTTGATACATGATAGATGGAACAATCATTTTCAGACGTCAATATCTGTCATGGATATATTTTCTTTGTTCTAGTAAGGAATCTTTTGTTGTTTGCACTTTTCTGAAGATTTGAGCTGTAGAGAGTTGAATAAATAACTTCTATGACTCATTAAATGTTTCATTCCTGTATACATCTCATGTTCATTAATAGTGCTGTACATATAGAACAATCAGTAGCATACAATATTATCGTTTTTCATCTATATTTTCTTCAGCAATATATTTCTCTTCAAAATGTGTTATCGTGAGAGGACTTGTTTCTTTTAATAAGTCTTTTTAGATGACTATTGCAATTTAAAACATGCGAATTATCACCTAATGATTTATTTATTTATTTATTTTTTTTTTTTTTTTGTTTGAGTCTTGAGTCGTGATTAAAGGTGCTCTGCGTAACTTTTCTGGAGGAGTGTCTGCCCCCGTTTTGCCTCTATGGTGATTACAGCTTTGCCTGGAATGTTTCCGCAGTATGCCATTTCGCAGAGCTATTTGGAGACATCAGGCCAAGTTACAGGTCAGATCTGTGGAGAGGCGACTTATTATATTATAGTAAAATACATATGTAAGTGAATAAGTGCAAGTTTAATGCCATACTGTGGATTTTATTTTTTTTTCAGGTCGCTGACTGACATCCCCACCAGAATAGTTACATAGTGCACTTTTTTTTTTCTTTTTTCTTTCTTTTTTTTTTTTTTTTTTTTTTATAATTTCCAGAGCAACTGTCTTACTACATCTCTATTAAACCAACTTCAGTGGATTTTATTTATTTTTTTTATTTTTTTCAGAGGAAGAACATTTTAAAGGTTTACCAGAAAAGAAAAAAAAAAGTCTGAAAATGCAAATGCATCTGTATATGACAAGCAGACACATATTCAAAAAGCAGTGAAAGGCAGAGTATGTGAAAAACAAGTCAGTATTCGAGTCTTTGAAAGCAGCAGAAGTGTGGCTGAGTTCTTGCAGTGTCAGAAGACGTGAGTGTCTGGGTGTCATCAGAAATAGGGTGCTGGTAGTCTCCCTTGGGTGTCGGGCAGTGGAGTTGACCTCAGAGTTGGAGCCATCCGTCACTGCGGGCGACAGTGTTAATGTGGCAGGCTTTGACTCATCCATCACCCCATCAGACAGACCACAGGCGCAGGTAAGGGGGCGCTATCTGTCACTCAACACATTGATCCACCACACACCAGGCAGGCATACAAAGGGTGTTTCAAATGGAAGAGTGCATTTGCAAAAAAAACCCAACAGAAATTTTTTTTTTTTTTTTTTTTTTTTTTGTTTGTTACCATATTCTTCATACCCTTTTGTGAAACGTGCTGGAACCTACTGAAAACTCTTCTCTTCAGTTCTGGTCAGATTGCTGGTGGACACTGCCTCATATCTGACCAGAACTAAAGAAGCAGCTTGGATGAGCAGCGAAACGTCTTCACTCTTACAAGGATTTGTCCAGTTGACAGATTTAAGCTTCGTCTTTTGCGTTGGATCAGACCTGGACGACTGAGGGTTTGCACAGACATCTAAACAAAATAATAAACGCCAGTGTGTTTAAAAATGAACTTCTTGCCTCACTGAATGATCTGTCCTGTGTGCCTTATGTTACGTCTAATTCCAGTGGTGTTGTTGGTTTATTTTCAGCTTATTATAATTTACTCATATTTATTTTATCACTATTTGCACTGCCACAATATAAAACATAATGTGGTGGGGCCAATTTACCCTTCTCCCCCCTCATATGCCCCAGTCCTATACTATTCCAGCTTCCTGTCATGTGCAAAATTTTTAGGAGGCATTTCCATTGCAAAAAATGGCAATAGCCCTAACCTTATTTCATTCTGAAATCCAAGGATAGTGCTGACGAACACCGTGTATTATCTACCTTCACAACAAATTTTACCGGTTATATTTTAATAACAGGCACACCTTTGTGAAAATGTTTCTTTCTTTTGTGCATATACTATTGACAATTTAGTTCAGCTCAAGGAATTGTGATTTCTTGTTGCTGCACTAAAATCTATTTCGGTTCCTAATTAGACAAAGAGTACATAACAAGCCTCATTTTTTTCCACTGGCACTGGCATCTGTTTGCAAATGAACTCTTCAAACACGCACAACTCCAAAAGTTTGCAGCATCACAGGATGTACGGGCACACAGGTTAGGTTAATCGATAAGAAAATGTTAGTTGCAGCCCTATGCATGTGTCCACAGTAATCCAACGTAATGGGTGTCAGACTGGGGGATAAATGGTGCTACTGAGTTATAGTCCACAGTGCAGGAAGGAGTCTGCATAAAGTCTTATATGACCTTATGTGTATTATGCCTAAATATAGAAAACGAGCTGTGGGCAGGTTTTGCAGGTGACAGAATTTTGTGCTACAGCCTTTCTCCATTATGAAAAGGTTTTAATCCATTCATCATGTGTATATTTATTGATTTACGTTTACAATGAAATAAAAATACAGTGTTTATGGAAGACACAAAAAGTACTTAATAACGGCTTTGGGTATTTTGCATGTGTGCCAATGATAGTTTGACACTCATTAGCATCTGCAATCTGTGGCCTTACTCAAATTTAATCCACTCCTTCTGAAAAATGTGCAGATATTGTTGTGAATTTTTTCGATAAATATTTCGCTTGGCCCACAGTTTTTAATTTTGTCCCTCTGTGATTTTGAGTTTGACACCCCTGATGTAAAGGATCCAACAGGTCAGTGTGTGGCAAAACAGCTTTCTCCAGCTGAACTCAGACAAGACTAAAGTAATAGTTTTTGGTCTGGCCCACAGAAACAAAGAGAAAGTGTCAGCAGTAATCTCCCGTCTATTTCTCTAAAACCTTCAAATCAGGTTAGAAATCTAGGGGTAATAATGGACTCGGACTTGAACTTTAACAGCCACGTCAAATCAATAACATCTGCAGCTTTTGACCATCTAAAAAACACTGCAAAAATCAACGGTATACTCTATAAACCAGACTTGGAGAGACGTATCCATGCATTTGTCTCCAGTAGGTTAGACTACTGTAACGGCCTGCTCACTGGCCTCTCCAAATGAGCATTAAGACAGCTGCAGTACATCCAGAACATTGCTGCTCAGGTTCAGACTAGAATCAAGTCTCTGCAGTGGCTTCCTGTGGCTCAGAGAATAGGCATTAAAGCAGCTCTGCATGTGCACAAGTCTCTCCATGGCCTAATAGCAAAGAACATCTTCCACGTGTTAGTGCCATATGAATTATCTCGCACTCTGAGGTGTCCAGAGTCGGGCCTAAACACGGAGAATCAGCGTTTCAGTTTTATGCAGCTAAAACCTGGAACAGTCTTCCTGAAGATGTGAGACAGGCCTCTACTTTGACAATGTTTAAATCCAGAAATCCAGACTATTTTAATGTTAACTTTATGATGATTATTTATGTTTTGATTAGTTTGTATTATGTTGTCTTTCTTATTCTGTAAAGCACTTTGACATTGTTCTTTCATCAAAAACAGTCCTGGTGTTAGAGATGTTAGATATCATCCATGCATGTTTGAGTATTTTAGTGATCTCTCCCAGGAGCTATTTGAATCATCCTCATGGTAAGTTGCGAGATTCTGTCCAATGCTCAGCTCACAAGTCTATATGTCACCGGGACAGCTCTCCTTACATATACAAAAGCAGGAGATAAAACTGTACACAGCAACTTGACAAACCTGATGTGATGCGCAGCAGTTTCATTAGGAGGATGCACTCCCTCTGAAGGGGGAGTGACTTTGACTTTGCTCTGAGTCTAAAGGGCGAGGAGCATCAAAAGCAAAACTTATAAAACATGTTAATCCACTGTTTTTGGCAACTATAGCATTTTTAAAACAATAAAAAATAATACCCCATAGAAGTAAAATACCCCCTCTTTAACTTTCATCCGCCTCTCATTCCATCTCCTCTTCCTCTGCTTCTCCTGGCTCTATATAACTTGTATATCTGTAATTTGTGCTAAAAGCGCAGATGACATGTCAGGCATCTGCAGCTGTGTGTGCTCCTATACTCCAAACACCATCAGAATTCTGCTCAGGTCCTAGAAGATCAAAAGCGTGCTGTGTGGTTGGCACGCTACTACAGAAACCCCACCAGACCTTATAGGACTCCTGCCTCCTCTCTGCTAATCTGACGTATGCAAATGCAATGTAAACTTACAGTGTAATTTGTTTCAAGACTAGGAATCATCTCCCTTATGTAGGATTGTATGTTTCTTATGAGAGATGAGCCCATGTGGATTTGTCTAAGCGCACAGGTATTGAAATGTATATAAGCAGTGCCCCCTAGTGGAGATATGCGGTAAAATACAGACAACATGACTGAAGTACATTGAAATCGCAAGAACTCTGATAACAATAGCCATAAAAAGACAAAGTAAAGAAGAAATGCATATAGTAATCAGTAAAATACATGAAACATAAATAAAATGTAATAATATTTCAAATACATACATAATATAACAGCTTACTTCCTTGATGGAGGTGAATATATTTTGAGGAAAGTAAGAATTTGCACCTTCAGATTTGCAATTCGGTGTTGAAACAGTACAAATTTATGCAGTACATTGACAAAACATATTTTAAAAGAGCTAGGTGTCAATTTTGAACATCACAACTTCCTTGCTACAAGCAGTGATGCATAGAGTAAATCTGTGAAATCGTGTTAACACATAATAAAGCCTGTCGTTAAAGGTACGTGTTTGTTCTTGCCTGAAATGTTCTAGAGTATTGGCATTAAACTACCTTGTTATCAATAACTCGAAGGGAAAAACCTTAAAAAGAACCAAATCATGCATCAATCTGCAGAGTTACTCACGATAACCAAAACTTTTACTCGAGCAGTGCTATTACTTTACTTTCCTCATGTAGCAGTAAAAGTATCCTCCTAGAAAAGCACTCTGCAAAGTACAATTCCTTCCTCAAGTGCATGTAACTGAATTGATGCAACCGTGTACTACTTTTCCTCTGATTGTAAGCCCTTAGTGATACGATCCAGCGCGCTAAAGCCTGCACTTGTACTGTACTTTTTGATGTCCTTTTCAGTCCTAACCGTTTTAGATTTCTTTCACCGCTGTACCGTTGCACATTTATCGACTGACTAAATGTTGGGATGGGGGTCGAGGCTTAGACTTGACAGAACTCCTCCACAAAGAGTATTTATTTCAAACCTTTGTATAGCGGCGTTATATAAGCCTCAGCCTGTTGACTCAGAACACTCATGTCTGCCTCTCCACCTCTCTCTCTCCTCCCTTCATCTCATCTGATCGCCCCAGGGTTTTTCGATGTTTGTACAACTAAGGTGAGGACCACAAAAAGGTAAAAGAAATCTCTGTGCTCGTCCAAGAAAAGGTCAGATGCTATTGGTTGTGTTGCCTCCTAGCTCAGTTAACCCCCCCAAACATATAGACTTGTTTTTTTTTTCCTTTCCATCCAGCAAAAAAACGAGAGAGAGCACTTTTATGTACAAAGTGAGAATCTATGCTCACATCTTTTACTGTAGTCATGTGGATAAGTACAAGTGTTGGTAGAAATAGTTAAGCGATTGGGAGCGGAGTGGAGGCGATGCAGGCAGCTCAGGTGTAGTTAAATGCGGTTGGACGGAGAACAGGAGCCTTCCAGTCGTTGGCTCGAGCTACAAAGAGATGGAGGAACATGTGCTTTTCTGAAGTTCTCTGTGTTTGATTTAGGTGCAGCAGAACCAACAGGGAGAGTTGGATCGTAATGTTATGTAACTAGACTAAACTAAACTTTATTTGCTCATATCGTAGACTGTAAAAAGTGGACGAAGTGAGTGTGACGTCACCCATTGCATTCGGATTAAGTCAAACGAAGCTCATCAAGGTTACGAGTTATAGAGGCGAATTTGGTTCCATATTAGGAACTCCAACCGCGAGTATCATAGCAACCAAAGAGCCAATCCGGAGCGAGCCTGTTGAAGGTAACGCCCCCTCCCGCCCGCAACGCTGGTTTAGGCTTGGAGCGAGTGCTTAGCAACGCTGTCAATCAAACCTGTTGCTAATGCTAGTGGGAGTGACCTCAGGGAGAGAAGGCGCCTGATTTGTCTGTTAGTAATGTTCATATCTTGAGTTACGGATAGAATAGCAAAATATAAATTCCAGGATCATGTAGAGTGCGTGAATACAAACATGCAACAGATATAGAGAGAAGGGTGACAGTTTTTTCAATGTAAAGTGAATTAGAGCCAGAGTCGATGGAGCCGGAAACATGCTTATGATCACTTCTTATTGGGAACGTAGCAGCTAGCGCATTAGCTATGTCCATTTATATATACAGTCTATGGTTTGATTTAGGTGCAGTGAAGAACCAACAGGGAGAGTTGGATCATAATGTCATGTTAACTCAATTTTATTCCCTTATATATTGGAAAAAAAAGTGACAAGTCTGTATTTGCACATTATAGTGTTTGACTATCCATCTCTTCTGTATTCATGTGTTTCCCATTTCAAGATTCAAGATTGTAAAAGGCGTTTGAAATCTGTTCATAAGTCTAAATCTCCCTCAAAATGCTCTGTTCCACCTTGTGATGTCATGAAGTGTAGTTTTCAAGTTAACAGCTATCGTTTTAACTTTTGTTCTGTAGAAATTGGAAACTGCGGGGCTGAAATCATCCAAATGATTCTAGTGAAGGTGTATGAAGTTAAAAAAAAAAAAAAAAAAAAAAACAGTGGCGCACTTCCTGTATCACCACATGACATCACAAGGTGGAACAGAGTGTTTTCTGTTTGAGAGAAGAACTCAGCTAAATATGCAGGGTTTGTGTGGTGAACATGTGAATGAAACGAAACAAAACTTCAGGTATGTTTTTGATAAAGAAACAATGTTATACCATGGATCAGAAAATGGCGTAATATCGGCTCTTTAATGAACATTTTAAGTGTTTTGTTTTTTTTTAAAGTTAAGTTTTATTCAACCCATCAATACAAAATGAAAGCTACACTACTCGGACTTCTACTTTTTCACTCTTCACTAATTTGCTGGTGATGGTATTTTATTTCCAAGGTCATAGCTGCCCTGAGACAGAATGACCAAAATGTGCAGTAGAAATGGTGGATTGTTTTAGTCAAGTATAATACAAAATAAAAGAATGCGTCTGCTGTCCCAAAAGCAGTAATCATACAATTGTACCAAGTTATTATTTTTGATTACACTATTAGTTATTCTCCTGGACTCTTGGTAACATGGTGCAACTGTACAAAAGCTGGAAACAGATTTAAGTGGTCACAAAGGGACAGAAAACTGGATGATTTAAACTTTACAGCTCTTCATGCTAATCCACAAACGTCAACAGAAATGACTCAGACTGGAGCTGTGGAGGCACAAGCTCAATGTTTGTCACTCTGAGCCAGTCACACGTCCTCACAGCGCAGTGGGAACTGGCATCTCCTCTCTCCCCTCTCCCCTCTCTCCTCTTTCCTCTCTCCTCTTTCTCCTCTCTTCCCTCTCTCCTCTCTCCTCTTTCCTCTCTCTCCTCTCTCTCGTCTCTCCTTTCTCATCTCTCCTCTCTCCCCTCTCATTTCTCCTTTCTCTCCTTCATCTTTCTCCTCTCTCATCTCCCATCTCTCCTCTCTCATCTCTCCTTGCTCCTCTCCCATCTCTCATCTCTCCTCTCTTATCTCTCCTCTCTTCTCTCCCATCTCTCCTCTCTCTCATCTCTGCTCTCTTCTCTCCCATCTCTCCTCTCTCTCATCTCTCCTAACTCTCATCTCTTCTCTCTCCTCTCTCCTCTCCCATCTCTCCTCTCTCTCATCTCTCATCTCTCTCATCTCTTCTCTCTGCTCTCTCATCTCTCCTCTCTCCTCTCTAATCTCTCCTCTCTTATCTCTCCCCTCTCATCTCTGCTCTCTCCTCTCCCATCTCTCCTCTCTCTCATCTCTCCTTTCCCACCTCTCCTCTCTTCTCTCTTATCTCTCCTCTCTCTCATCTGTCCTCTCTTCTCTCTCATATTTCCTCTCTCTCATCTCTCCTCTCTTCTTTCTCTTCTCTTCTCTCCTCTTTCCTCTCTCTCCTCTTTCTCCTCTTTTCTCTCTCTCCTTTTTTGTCTCTCTCCACTCTCTCCTCTCTTTTCTCTCTTTTCTCTTCTTTCTCTCCTCTCTTCTCTCTCCTCACTGTCCTCTTTTCGCTCTCTTCTCTCTCCTCTCTCACTCACTCCTCTTTTCTCTCTCTTCTCCCTCCTCTCTCCACTCTCTCCTCTCTCTTCTATTTCTCTCCTCTCTTCTCTCTCTTTCTTCTCTTCTCTCTCTCCTCTCTCATCTCTTTTCCCCTCTCCTCTCTCTCTCTCCTCTTTCTCCCTGCTCTCTCTCTTCTCTCTCTCCTCTCTTTCTCTCTTCTCTTCTCTCTCTCTCTCTCCTCAGCTCTTTCCCCTCTCTTCTCTCTCTCCTTTCTCTCCTCTCAGAATGGACGGGGAACACTCGTGCTCACAGATGACCAGGAGAGAGACCGGACAGAGTACAGTGTGTTCATCATGCTACAAGAATTTCATTTGGTTTCCGTTGTAAAGCATCTTTGAGTGTACAAAGAAGTGCGATACAGTAGTATTTTTTGTAGTAGTAGTAATAGTAATAGTAGGAGATGTAGCATTTTTAGCCTGGCAAGTCCAGAATGATATCTCTCTGTATTTTTTATTTATTTATTTTTTATATATACAGAATGATATTATTACACATAAATTTTTGAGGACAGTAAAAGAAAGGAACATTTTCCATGTGTACCAACACCTGGTTTATATGTTTGTAAATCTGATTGAGACGACATCAGTGCCTCACCAGCCACGAACCTCACCGCACGTCACTGTAGTACCAATAATACCATATTTTTTTGTGTGTGTTTTCAAAAGTCTGAATGCACTTTACAGTAGTTACTTACTATCAAAAATGAAATATTCCCTCACTCCTGTTAAGATTTGTGCCCTTGCCCAGAAAAATGAATAAATAAAAATCCACAAAAATGACTTGATAGATGTAAATGTAACAGCATGTGTTTAGAGAACAGGTTGAATTATCATTTATTTTTCTGAATGCAGTTTCATATTGTCAATATATCAGCGGCTGGTACAAACGGCATTTAAAGAGAAACATTTGGCGAGCGTCGTCTCTTACTTTATCTTAACACTCTCTCATTCTCACTGAAAATCTTTATTTGACCCAATCATCAAAACCTTCACAACAAGGCAGTTTCCTTCAAAAAAATACTCTTCACCCATTACGTAGAGTTATTCATCTGCTTCAGAACTGCTTTCATGTCCGGTAGAGGAACTGGTGGATTGTGTTTCTTTTCTCCTGCACTCACAACACACTCCAAACCAAATTTAAGAATTAAGGAGCTTCTGCCAAAAAAAATTGTGTTCTCTCTCAAAAAGGCAGGTCTGCTTTCTTATGGCACAGATTCACATTTTCTGCTGGAATTAAATACAACAGAAATGTAATGAAACCGCAAATATGTCACATTTTCACCCTTTCCTCCAAAGGTTACGTTGAAATATAAATATGCATGGCCACAAGAGGTCAGTAAAGGGGCAAATTACAATCCAGTACAGTATTAGATGTAGTCTGCTGTTTGCCAGTGCCTCATTATGATGACAGTGATGATGGAAACTACATATACACTACAAATAATACTTTTGTTGAGGTTTGTATCTGGGAAAGCACTTTATCACCACACATGGATTATGGAACATGTTTTGACGTTCTATTTAATGATTAATACATGAAAAGTTACATAGAGTTCTGTTCACGTATATAAATCTAGGTATTGCTCAAGGGCTAGTACCGAAAATAAATGAAACCTACTCTACTTGTGTTTGCTCGTTGATCTGAAGGTTGCTGGTTCGAATCCCGCTCTCGACATAAACATAAAATCACTGGTTGAGCAATCACATCCACTTACCCTCAGGTTGGTGGCGAATCTCGTTCTAAACAAATGAACACTGTTGTTGTTTCCTTTGGGCAAGACAGTGAAGTGGAGTGGTTTGAGTCCCTGGTCATGTGGTCATTTGTGATTTACATAACAGCCAATCAAAATGTTGGTATAGAATTGTTGCAGGAAACCTTACTTTATTCTATAGATAAAGATCCAGCCTTTAAAGACAAGCTCCCGTGGCAGCCCCTGTGACCTGAAGACACAAAAGAGAAGTGACAAAGATGAGTGAGTCTTTGTCTGAAAGAGTCTAATGGTAACCTGTTATGACTCCACCTATGAGGACTCCTGTTCTAGTTTAAACTAAAGTAGCATTTCCTTCATATTGATTTGTTCGGAGGAAAGCCTGGCGAGCCCATGTTTCATCTGTGGACTTTAAAAGAGGTAGAAGGTCAGACTTCAGGTCCATGGCTCCAAATCTGTGTGATTTTTATTCTGCTCACATTTTTTTAAAGTTTGCAATATGCCACTCCAACAATGTGAATGACATTGGAAGCGGAATAAGGTGAATTACAATTAATGCAAATGAAACTGAACCCAACAGGTGCAAGTAATTCAAGCAATACCAATTACTTACTCACCCACTGCATTTATTCATAGGTTAGGTGGATGAAGTGTCTTGCACAAAGACAGCAAGCAGGGAACAAACCAGCAACTTTCTAGGTACAGGACAACCACCCAACAAATGAAATTACTCATATATTCCACCCGAATATTATTTGTAAGGCACATATATCACTGCCATTTGGAAAATGCTATTAGGCTGAAACACAATTGTGAGGAGGAAATGATTCCGTATGAGCTTAAACCACATTAACTTTCCATTGTATGATTCTACAAATGACTTGAATTTTAACTCAACTGTCTGTTTGCTCTTTGGTCCTCCCACTCTTTTTAATTATCCCCAAGACGCGCACCTAAATCAGTTAGAGGCACTAGTCGGAAGAAGACTGGCATGACAATGCTAACGCTATTTTGTAAGAAATACACGTAGTTCATTTAGGTTGACCTCAGCAGCAGTTCTGCACATCGTGATGATTATTTGCATCTGATTGGTCAAAGCATCGCAAAAGCAGGAAGAAAAAAGCACAGACATGTTTCCCGTCCACACGTGTACAAACTGTTTACCTTTTTTCACACAACAACATAGTCTGTATTTTTTTCAAAGGTTTGAAGTATGTCTGTCAGCGTTGCCATGTTTGTTTTGGTTTACTTATACGCTTCAGCTTCTGCACAAACCTCGATGCTGCTCTGTCATTGGTCCAGCAGCTGCTGAGTGAATTTGAACCTTACAGTGGGACAATCTTAGGATGGATTCTCCTGAGTTTGTGACCTCACAAATATTGCAAGAATGCATCATGCTGTGCAAAGTTATTAAAAACTATGTACTATGTAACTGGTCTGCTTGCCCTGGAATAAGCCACTGCCATTAAAGTAATGTAAATGCCATTAAAGGAATAATAAGTAATTTTCAAAGACAGGGGGCAGCATGTGATCTCCCGAGAACTGACTAGTCTCAATTTCTTCCTGTGGAGCTATTTTAAAGAAAAGGTGTTTGTGAATAAACCTCAGACAACAAACGACTTAAAACATAATATCAAGGATCAAATAAGAGCCATAAGCCTGGAAATGCTTTTAAAAGTTATGCAAAGTGTGTTGGATCGGGCTATTCAGTGTGAAACCGAAAATGGTGATCTCTTAAAAAACATATTTTTTTAAAAATTAGGACATTTTTACTTCCCCTAGTTTAAATAGTGATAAGTTCAAGTGTAAGTGAACAATTATAACTGTATATATTGCCAAAAGTCTCAGAAGGTTCAGTTTACCTGCTGCTAAAATTTGGTGAGTATAACTTAAGAATTATAGGAGCTATTGAAGATTTTAAAGTGTCAGTGACTTTTGGGCCACTCTGTAGATAAGTTTAATGTCATATTGTGGAACATTCCAGATAAGCAAGAGCCTCTCCATGGAGACAAGCAGGTCGTGGACGCTCCACCATAAAATTACACTGTGCACCTTTAAAGCAAATAGCATTGTTATTTACATTGTATCAGCATTAGTAGTATTTCACATGATACTTTTCAGAAATCAGTCTATATATTTTACAATTTGGAGACTTTGGCACATGTTCCTTTGATTCCAAACTATAGTAGTGTTGATTTTATGTCCAGAAGTCACAATGAACAAATCATTTCTTACCAAAAAGTGGCCTTGGTTCGACTGGAAGCTAACACGAGCTTAACACTGACACATGATTCACTTGTACCGCTGTCTCCTCTCTGTAAATGGACACACAGATATCAGTAAGTATAAGACGTGAATTGTTCCCTGAAGCATTCCAGCAATATAGTTCATTCTGTTATGTGAGGGATGAGTGTCTGGAGACAGCTTTTCTCTGTAAACAAAGACATAAATGTGCACAACAAGGACAAGACGAGTGAATGGCCAGCTAGGACTTTTCAACTGCATGGTCTGCTACCTGCTTGTCTGCACGGGGGATGTTATTGCACTGCCTGAAATATATGGCCTCACACTCTCGAATGCGATGATGTCATAATCCAAAATATGGACAAGAGTCAGTTTTTACTATTACATTGTACTGAAATATCCAAATGGTAAATTCACAGATGTTGAACCTGATCATTTCTATTACTCACTAGACCAAAGAACTAACTGTACTACAACAAAATCAGCATTTTAACAATATTCGTTTTAGCTGCCCCCATCCATCCATTTTCTTTCGCTTATCCAGGGGCAGCAGTCTAAGCAGTGACTCCCAGACTTCCCTCACCCCAGACACGTCCTCCCATCTTCTCCGGTGGGACCCCAAAGCGCTCCCTTTTTAGCTGCCCCAATCCATTTTAAAGATTATTGGCCTATAGAAATGTTGCGATGTCATCTGAAACCCAGCAATTAACTTAATCTGTCACCATGGAGACAAGTAGGGACACCAGGCCAAGATCTGCGGAGAGGCGAACCCACTCACTGTAAGAATGTGTATTTATATATTAACGTATTAGCAATAAAAACGCAGTATGGTACGTTTTATATAATATTCATAAAATGTACATTGACACTATTATTAAGGTTTAACTTTTATCTGTACATCTCATTAATTGGCACTAATTGCATTCTAAAGTAGTACCAGAAATCCATGAGTTTCAGAGCACCATTAACAATTAGCAATTAACAATTCAAACCAAAATATTGCATAATTTAAGGTGGAAAGTCCTCAAAATGTCGCCTCTAACAAAAAGTTGAAGGCATTGGATATTTTAATGGACTGTGGTGGCAATTTGTTGAAACCTTCTTGGCCTATTTCAATGATCCACTTATCACAATATTCTTAAAAAAAAAAAAAAAAAAAAAAGAAAATCCGCTGTGTATTGTAATCTATTTCATTGCTTTGAAAATCCCCTCCCTGTAACTATTGAATCAGCATGTCATGTTGTGTGTTGATTTACACTAGGTGGCAGCTTTACACAATTCACTGACCGTGATGCATTCATTAGCAAAACCATGTCTCCTACACTGGCAAAGATTAGTGTTAGCAAAAGGACTCAAAGTGACAGTATTTTCAAGCTTTTGCTACTTTTGTGTTCATACTTTTGGAAGGACATTGTGTTACAGAATTCCTACAGCATAAAAGAAGTATTCAATCATAAACGCAGACAGCCCCGCACAAACGCACGTCCACATAAAGTCTGATGTGTAAAGAGGATTATTGATTTGATCCACATCCTCGGCAGCAGTTCTCAGCCCGACACCTGTGCTCATGCCGGTGTCGCTTGTAGGCTTTTTGTGGCTTTTGTGGCTTTTGGGTTTAACTGATTCTTTTCCCTTCACTGACTCTATGCACATTTTAGAATACATTTTAAAATTTCTCTTTGCAAACCAAACCTTTTTGTCTTTTTTGTGCATCTGATTGATTGGTGGGTTGATATGTTAAATTATTTAATCTCTTTCCTGTTTTTTTGTTTGTTTTTTTTTGTTTTTATTTTTTTTTTTTTATTGCTGTTTTTCTGCTGACTGTGTAGCACCATCTTCTGTAAAAGATCACTATGTAAAGTTTGTCACCTGCTTGTTACCATAGATATGCCACTGCTTTGCCTGGAATGTTCCACAATATGGCATTAAACTAATCTATCTTACATTTTATTCAAATAACTGTTCTTATGACAAATACAGGTAACACTTTATAATAACTACAGCCTAATAAAGCATGAATAAAACACTTAATTAACATAACTTATGCTTAATAACTACTTAATTGCGGCCTTAATTAACACTTCATTAACAAGTGTTTTTGAGTTAATTTCTTAACTAACCATTTTTGTGTGTGTATTTGTAAATGCATATTTAAGGAGTAACTAAGTGTGAAATAAGTATGAGTATTTATACAACAACACAGGCCAATTAATTGCTAATTCAGTGTTAATTAAGGTTGTAATTAAGTTGTTATTAAGCATGAGTCTTTAATTGTTGCTTCATTATTCATTAAGTGTTTCTTCATTATTAATTCAGTGTTTTTCATTATTAATAATACGTGTTTGTTCATGCTTTATTAAGGCTAAATAGGCTATAGTTATTATAAAGTGTTACCCAAATACATCTTGAAAAACATGTATCCTTACAATAGACTGTAGAAATAAGTGGACAAAGGGAGTGTGACGTCACCCATAGCTTTCAGCTCCAGCCAAATGAAACTCATGGAGGCTGGAGTTACAGGGGCCAATTTGGAGCCACTCAACTATCATAGCAACCAAACAGCCAATCTGGAGCAAGGCTGTTAAAGGTAACGCCCCTTCCCGCCTGCACCGCCGGTTTAGCAGGGAGCGGGCGCTTAGCAACGCCGTCAATCAAACCTGTTGCCAGTGCTAGTGAGAGCACTTTTGAAGAAAGAAGACAGCTGATTTGTCTGTCATTAATCTTCATAGCTTGATTTACTGATGCAATAGTGAAATAAAAAAATACCAGGATCATGTAGAGCGGGTTAATATGAAAATTTTAAGACCAAAAGGACAAGTCTCCCTGCAGCAGTTGCAGAGAGAGGGGTGACAATTTTTCAATGTAAAGTGAGTCAATGAGTCGATGGAGCCAGAGGCAAGCCCATGAGCGCTTCCTATTTGGAACGCAGCAGCTAGCATGTTAGCTATGTCCATTTATATATACAGTCTGTGGTTCTTACATGTCTGCATATACTTACAGATGTACAAGGAGACAATGATTGATGTTCCTGCATTTATTTCTGGGTTTTAGTTTTCTGTTTATAGGTGCAACTTTTACACTTTTTCACAGTTAAAGAGATAACATTTTGTTTTGAATTCTTAATTGCTATCTCAAGATGTAGATGGGCTTGGAAAACATATCAGGGATGTCAGAGCATCGGGTTCAACAGACTAACCATATAGAGGTCAATATAATATCTACATAATACAACAAGTACCCCTTTTTTTTTTTCTTCATAGAGTAGAAATATACACATTGGCCTATCCTAAAGTCCATGAAGAGGGTTAGTGGTGCTGAAGAACAGTTCCAATGTCCTGAAGGCTTTGGGATTCGTTCACTATATACACAAACAGCGTACTTTAAACTTATAATCCATATCAGTGAATGTTTTGCTTGTTTGATGGCTGCATTACTATTTAGATAAAAATCTGTGTTTGGTTATTATCGTTATAACAGCAGGGGTTGGCCACTCAACTCAGACTCTCCATCTGTGCCGTGAAAGTCCCGCTGTAGTTTTCACTCGAGCAAAACAACATAATATCAACTTTCATTAGGTTATATGACAGTGTTTTGACAGTTTCCCTATAAATTAAACTCAATAAACTTACTTTATAGATTGGGCCAGCCGCCTGTTGTTTGTTTTTCCTTTGTTGTGCTAATAGTGCTATGCTAGCTTTCTGCTATGCTAGTTGAAAACGAAGAGGGCAGGGTAATGGGTTAATTAATGAAAAACAAGAATATAAAGTGTTCCTGAAATCATGTTAGAAAATAGGGGGAGCTCCGAAAGGGCTTGGTTCACATTTTTTATGTCGTCTGGCAAATGTTCTACACAGAGAACAAATACGGTACAAGAGCCCTCTCCTATCATAAACGCCGGCGCTATCCCGCTAAACTTCAATACAATTAACCTCTTTTATAATTACCCACTTTATATAAGTATACGCCCTTTAGGTCTCCGCAGAGGTTAAAATGTGCCCTGTTCTAAATGCCACTGTATTCTAATGTGCCTTTAAGCTTGAGGAAATGATATTTGCCGACGTACAGAAGGTCAGAAGGACAGGAGCTGACTCGGCAGATAACAAGAGCTTTTTACCCAACTAAATCTAATTATGAACAGCCTACTGGGAGATATTGGGGACGCCGACAGGGCTGCTGCTTTTGTCAAACCAGAGGCTACCGTCCATGCTAATGACTTTACATGAACAACAGTAATGGCACGCCCGGTTTCTTGAACATGGGCATGTGACTCTGCTTTTACAGTATATTCAAAATTTATTTTCATGCACTTCGCCTCACAACGTATGGAGAGGTTTTCACAGGAACTTCCCTCAAGATCAGGGCCGGCCCAGCCTATAAGCAGACTACGCAGCTGCTTAGAGCCCCGAGGCCACCAGAGGGCCCCCAAGAGCCCATACAGTTATATTGAAAATAATGTAATATGTCAAGTTTTATTGAACACAGAGTTTTGTGTGTTTGCAGGAGCCTAAATATCCCTCTAAAACAATAAACATTTGTTTTATATCTATAGTAGCAAAATATCTACAGCTGCTACATTTGTTTTTGAGCCGGGCAGAGGTGAGGGCAGCTATGTGTTACACTGGTGCAAGGACCCTTTATAATGTAAATTTAAGCCCACTGTCACCAACTGGAACACACTGAAATTCACCAGAAACAAAGAACAAATACCTAGAATTTTTAAAATCCTGACCACTCTTATATGTTTGTCTACTGGTTTTCAGTCTGATGTTGGCGTATAAATACAAATATAACTGGTCAAAGTGATGAGAGCAGAGTCATAATGTCAAATGTGAATCACCAATACCTGAGCCAGGAGGCATTCGCTGTCAGGGGCCCCAGAGACAAATTCAGCTTAGGGCCCCCTGAAAGCTAGGGCCAGCCCTGCTCAAGATACCAACCACCAACTTTTTTAACAAAAAAGAAAAAAACAACTTAAAACAGTGTTTTTTGGGATTTTAAAATGTGAAAAAAAGAACTAGTTCATTTAAATTTAAGTTTGCAGTCATCCAAAGTTATTCCTTACCTACCTTATGTATTCTGAGCATCCTAGTTATTATAGTAGTTTATAAACGCTTTTCACAAGAGACAGTTTGATTTCACAATGCCACTGTGTTTGTTGAATCATTGTTGCAGCTCTACTGTTGAGTATTTGAATAAAAATGAAATAAAGTGAATACGCAATTGTAAACAAAATATAACCAGTACACATCCATCTTCTGCTTCCAAACCTTAACCCAGAAATGAATTGAATACAAAAACATATATCAAGTGAACCATAAATTACCAATCACTTCACTGAAAATCGGTCTGACAGCAGCAGCTTGTGACGTGGTCTGGCCCTAATCTAGATCAGTCATAATCATTATCATCATGGAAACAGTCGGCATGGGAACCGCAGCAAGAAAGTTAGGGGTGGTTGTCCAGGCAACTGGGCTAAAAAAAAAAAATGCCCGCCTCTTATGTTATAGTGCTCCTCCTGACTCACTCACTGTGCTCTGTGCTGGTGTGTGAAAATAGACTTGTGTGGAGCTGAGAGAAGGGGAGAGGGTGAACTGTGCACTTGCAGAGACTATCCAAATGACAGCTCTATTTGAAATTCAGTTTGTTTGTAGAGAGATAACGATGGAAGCAATGCTGTATTTTTACAATCAAGCTACATGCAAAACTCTTCCAGGCAGTTGGACTCTTTTTGAATGGGTTTCAGATGACATCACAATTGATTTTTGTTGTAATTTAGTGAGTTCAAGGTTGAAAACTCAGTCAGTCAATAGAAATAATCACATTAAGCATTTGTACATTTACATTTTCATCTTATATCATGGTCAGTGAGAATTCTAATGAAAACTGCCCTGCATTATCTTTATATAACCGCACAGGTAGTCAGTCTATATCACTGCAATAGAATAAAGAAGTGGACTAAAGCAGTGTGACGTCACCCATAGCGTTCGGCTCTAGTCAAATGAAGCTCATCAAGGCTCGCGGTTATAGTGGTGATTTTGCAGCCGAGTTCCATATTTGGAGCTCTGACCACGAGTATCATAGCAACCAAAGAGCCAATCTGGAGCGAGCCTGTTGAAGATAATGCTGTCAATCAAACCTGTTGCTAACGCCAACAGGGAGAGAAGGCACCTGTTTTGTTCATATCTTGATTTACTGACACAATAGTGAAATCAAAATACCAGGATCATGTAGAGCGGGTTAATACAAATATTTTTAAGACCAAAAACAAGGCTCACTGCAGCAGTTACTGTCAAGATCCCAGTCTGTCTTGTGTTATGTGCTGTTTTCACTGCTCAAAAAAATTAGAGGAACACTCTTTGATCAGAGTATAGCAACCTATCAGTCGAACTTCTGGGATATTGATATGGTCAGTTAAGAAGCATAGGGGGTTGTTAATCAGTTTCAGCTGCTTTGTTGTTAATGAAATAAGCAACAGGTGCACTAGCGGGGCAACAGTAAGTACAGGAATGATTTTCAAGGTTGATGCCCCTGGTATTTTTGCTTCCTCATCTGTTCCAGCAGATTTTTTTACTGACGGACTTTTTGCTTTGGCTTGGCTCAACATTAGTGATAGCATGGTGCGGTACCTGGTTGCTGCAGAGGTTGCAGTGAAGTGGTCTAACTCCTCCAGTATGGCACATCACTACGTGTCGTTGCAAGAAGGTTTGCTGTGTCTCCCAGCATAATCTCAAGAGCATGGACTAGATTTCAAGAGACAGGTAGTTACTCCAGGAGAGCTGGGCAGGATGGTAGAAGGTCCTCAAACCTTCGGCAGGATTGGTATCTGCTACTTTGTGCAGGGAGGAACAGGATGAGCACTACCAGACCCTTCAGAATGACCCCCAGTGGGCCACTAGTATGAATGTTTCTGACCAAACAATCAGAAACAGACTCCACGAGGGTGGCCTGAGGGCCCAACGTCCTGTAGTGGCCCCTGTGCTCACTGCCCAGCACTGTAGAGCTCGACTGGCATTTGCCATAGACCGCCAGAATTGGCAAGTGTGCCACTGGCATCCTGTGCTCTTCACCGATGAGAGCAGGTTCCTCACATTTACCTGACCTAAACCCAATAGAACATCTCTGGGACATTATGTTTCGGTCCATCCGGCGCCAGGTTGCTCCCCAGACTGTCCAGTGATGTCCTGGTTCAAATATGAGAGGAGATCCCCCAGACACCATCCGTCGCCTCATAAGGAGCATGCCCCGCCGTTATCAGGCATGCATATAAGCATGTGGTGGGCCACTCAAAATAATACTAACTGTTTTCATTTTTGGGGTGTCTTTGGTTTAACCCCTCTGTAGGGAGATCAATTTCATTTACATAAAATCATGCGGCATTGTTTTGTTACTAATAACTTATTTTCTCATTATCATAAAGAAATTCTAGATTATTTTTTTTCCTTCATTTAGATCTAATGTGTTTTCAAAAGTGTTCCTCTAATTTTTTGAGCATTGTA
Source organism: Periophthalmus modestus (assembly GCA_019594935.1). Classification (NCBI taxonomy): domain Eukaryota; kingdom Metazoa; phylum Chordata; class Actinopteri; order Gobiiformes; family Gobiidae; genus Periophthalmus; species Periophthalmus modestus. The sequence continues at coordinate 17,768,714 of JAIEZT010001373.1, forward strand.
TATACACATGATCACTACGCTGTGAGCACCACCACAGCAACAGATCAACAAATGAACTACAGAGAGACTGTCAACTAAAACAGAGATAAATAATGCCTTGAACATTCATGGACAGCCAAAAGGTTATCAGATTTAAAAGTGAAATATCATGGGACCATGGTTTAAGCGAATTAAACAACTCGGAACAGAGTGCTACACAGTTTTGGACTCCATGTCAATGCATTAAAACTGTGTACGTGAGTTGTTTATGTTTACAGTAACTGAGTGGTTGTCTGTAGCCACCCACAGGAGATGAATGACACACACAAACACTTTAGAGATCAACATGTTTTCCTGGACATTTAACCATTTTTTTTTCACCTCCACATAATGTCATTTACTACGCAATCACCAAATTGTACTGTGTGTTTTTTTGCTTAAGAAATATCAGCACACATCACAGACCAATGCAAATCCACCCCTCTAGAGACTTTCCTTTTGCTTAGTTCCAACCCATTTGACTTCCCTCCACTTACACTTTATACTTTTCATTTGAAGAAGGCCGACACGGAACGACCCCAACTGCAGCAATCTCATGGAGATGAAGTTTCAGTGTACTGATGACGCTTCAGTGGTTATATGAATGGTATTTTTGAGAGGTGTTCGATGCAGACTCGTCACCCTGATCATCTGGTACCACCCCTGTGACAGCACGATGAATGTGCGAGTGGAAAGTGTTTTATTGGCTGTCATCTGCAGCGTGGGTCCCTGCCATAGTCCATTTATCCAGAGACAAGACCGAGGAGTTAACAGGCAGCTGAGCTCGCAATGAAAGCCTTTTAACATGCACAAGTAGTGGCTTTGAAAAGAGCAAGACTGTACATGAGAGAAATGTAATTATTCTTTGAAAAACAAACAAAAAAATGCAGGTTAGCAGAAGCTTAGGTGGGAAGTTAGATCCCAGCTAATGGTACTGTATTTACTGTACTTTTTTTTTTACCAGTACCACACCAAAAATATGATCATCATCAGTTTTCTGGGATTATTAGATTTCTGGACTTATCAGATTTCTGGAGTTGTCCGTTTTTTGGGATTATCAGATTCTGAGGTTATCAGATTCCTATCCTCTATTTGCTAATGTATCTCTATGGAGGTTTGGTATATTTGGTCAGTAACATAAAGTTTTTGTCTTTCTCCAGACACCTATGTGCTACTTACATGACTCCACATCTTCCATCTTTCTTCTCCCATGGTTCCTCTTTTCCTCCATAGCAACAGATGTGTTTCTATAGTGACCAGCTCACGTCAGTCTCTTAATTATGGTTTTAAATAGCATTTCTGAGCTTTGTACTTTCTGAGCTCTGTACTATCAAGTGTGAGAGTACAGTCAAAAGGTTATACAGGCTGGAAAACTATTAACTTTTCTATCAATTATATTTGACAAACGGAAGTGAGAACTGATGGGAAGTGGGGCATGAATTTATGGTTGTTATAATGGTTATTTGTACAACAGACAAAATATACTGAAAATTCACTGAATATCCAAAATGCAGTAGTGAATCTTTAACACAAACCGATTTCATGGTTACATAGGCTGCATATTCAAGTATATCAATGCAGTTCATCGTCCAGTGTAATAAAATTTGTTTAAAAGAACCTGAATACAGTGGCTCAGCGGCTAGAGTCACTCCTTTGTCCCAGTTCCGTTCTGGGGACCCAGATCCTGGATGTTCCTTACCCCATCCTGGATGAGCCATTTCCTGACCAGCCAGTCTCTTCTATATTCTGTATGAATCCAGAAGCGTTTAGAATCAACCCATAGAGCAGATCAAACCAACATCCTAACTACAGACTTGAACTCGCGTCTGCAAATGGATGTGTGTCAGCAAAAAACACCTGCAATTGAATAAATGCAAGATAATAAGACATTATGCTATACTGTGGAACTGTAGCAAACAGTCTCCATGGAGAAAATAAAAGGGCCAAACCTCCGTAACACAAGTGACATAGTGCTCCTTTTACCATCTAGAAGTTGATTTGATTTCTTTTTACCAACAGATGGCAAATGTAAACCCCGAACTGGCCTTTGTTCAGCCTCACCTGTGCTCTCTGCTCTTCCTCTTTTAGGCTGAAGCTAGCACACTGTCTGACTGCATGAGTGCAATACTTGACCTGTGTCAAAGGTGTATGCAGTGTGCAAGAACAGCTATAATGGAAGTTGGAAGTTTACAAGGTTTTTCTTTTTTTTTTTCAAAAAACAGCCAGACTTTGTTAAAAAATGACCTCCGTGAAGTCCATGTTAGCACTGAGCACATTCTCTAATCAGGACTCAGTGTACCTTTTCTTCAGGGACCAATAATTAAGTGAAATCACTGCATATTTGTTTTGTAATTACACACCAGTTCACCACATATATCAAAACAGACAACCGTGCGAAGCCTGTACATACTGCTAAGACGCCTATAAATACACTGGTGTTGATGTAAGCGCCCCCAACCTGTACAACATTTGACCCAGCTTATGCAACAATCCACGGGGGGCACACAGACCTCTTTAACACCCACCAAAATAAGAACCCGGATCGTGGAGGTGACAGAAACACGTAAGCACGCTCAGGATGGCTGTGGCACCTCAGGACTTGAATACTCTGTAAACAGTAGACGATTACTTTGTTTGCCGCCAGAGGAGCTTATCAGGTTAGACGATGTGTCAGACTTATATAAGACAAGGGGTCGGACAAGATTGGAATAAATGCATGCTGGGTTTGTGACAATGAGCTGTAGTCTGTGCACTTGCATTCACAATCACCTGTGTTGGGGGATATTTGTGTCATATAGCTGGGAGAATAAATCAGCATATTTGTTCTTTTAAATATTAGTGGGGGAGAAACAATGTCAGAAGCATATGAGTAATGGGTTCATAGACAATGAGAAAATGTTATAAATACAGTACACAGCCAAGAGGTTTGTATTACATCAGTAGCAGTCAAGGCTGTTTTCTTGATTGAAACATGTAACAGCTCGAGGGCTAATACCTTACAGGTGGATTATGTAACTTTTTCTGTTGAAGGGTGAGCAACATGCTTGTCTCTGTGGAGATGTTATTTTTTTTTTTGTCTGTAATGTTCCCCAGTATGGTGTTAAAGTAGTCTACCACTAGGCCTGTCACAATAACACATTTTGAAGCATAATTTATAGAAAATATAGAGGGTAAACACAGAGGGCAGGCATTTGATCGTACTGCCCCCCACAACCCGGCCTCGGATAAGCAAAAGAAAATGGATAGAGGGTAAGCGATAATGTTGAAACTAATTTAGGCCAGTGACATAACAACAGTAAAGTAGAATTATTCTCACAAAACTACTCTAAATGTAAAATATGGTTAAAAAAACATTAACTGCAATAAATACATAGCAGAATAAAACACTTTAGAAGAGAGTTTGTATCTGTAATGAGTCATAGAAGTTATTAATTCAATCTTTTACAATTCAAATCTAACCATAGCACAGAAAATAAATAAATAAATAAATAAATAAAAGTTGTACAAAGAAATATATTAACAATGAATAAATGACTGTTTTCATCTAACATATATTGAATGATGCATCAATACAATATAGTATTATTGTGACAGGCCTATCTACAGCATTTGAGACAAACACGTGACACCCAGCCGAAACATGGGTCAGATTTGTAGAGAAGTATTTCTGTTCACAGTGAGAATATTTGTTTTTAAAGGGGTGTGCTTGCAATAAAAACATTTGTAAAATTAAACATCAAGATAGGTATGTTTAGTTCATACTGTGGAACATTGTATTGCAAAGCACACATCTCCAGTGCGACATGCAGACACCATATGATACCCTGACCCAAAAAGTTGCATAATGAGATGGGGCAGGTAAGATAATTTTTATTAAACCCCACTGCGTAAATTTCATCAAATAAAGTGGCTAAAATAAATCATTGTTTCCGTACAGGGTTGTGTAATGCTGAAACAATCTTGCCTGGAAAATTCAGAATAACATCTCTGTGTATTTATTTTTTTTTTTTTATACAGATTGATATCACTCTCCACTTGAGTCCTTGCCTCAAGTGGAGGAGTTCAAGTATCTCGGGGTCTTGTTTACAAAGTGAGAGAAGGATGGAGCGTGAGATTGACAGGCGGTGCAGCGTCCACAGTGATGGGGTCGCTGTATCGTTCTGTTGTGGTGAAGAAGGAGCTGAGTCGAAGAGCAAAACTCTCAATTTACCGGTCAATCTACGTTCCTACCCTCACATATGGTCATGAGCTCTTGGTAATGACTGAAAGAACAAGATCGTGGATACAAGCGGCCAAGATGAATTTCCTCCACAGGTTGGCCTTAGAGACAGTGAGAGGAGCTTGGAGTAGGGGCCTCTGCTCCTCCACATCGCGAGCGAGCCAGCTTAGGTGGCTCAGGCATCTGTTCCAAATGCCTCCTGGACGGCTCCTTGGTGTGGTCTTCCAGCAGGTCCCACTAGGAAAGGTGTCGGACAAGACCTAGGACACACCGGAGGGACTATGTCTCTCGGCTGGCCTGGGGGTCCCACCGGAGGAGCTGTGTGGGGTGAGCGCATTCTGAAGTCCCCGCCGCTAGACTGCTGCCCCTGTGATCCGGCCCTGGACACACAGCAGAAGAAAATGGATGGATGCTGAAAGTCAGTCTGGGCCCCATGTCCTCCATTGCATCCAAAGCCTGGTCAAACATGCTCGTCCAATCAGATCCATTTTTTTTTCAGTGAAATTAAGGAGCTTAATGGTCACCTATGATTTATAAATAAAATCAATTTGCAACCTCAGATTAACAGAGGTTAGTGCTTTGCTCATAGATGCTGCACGAAATTCACAATGTTTTTCAGCCCCCTGTGACATTTTTTCTGATGATACAGATGGACCACACATGTCCCTGATTGGCTAATCCACCTGTCAATCATGCCCCATTTGTGAGATATTTACTCGTGACCAGACTCACATCTACATAAAACAAATAAAGACGTGTCTGTTCTGGATCCAAGGCAAGAAATAACTTTCTTCTGGTCTATTTTATTGGTTGAAATGTTTTGTAGTGGGGCTTAATGAGCAATTTTGAATGTCATGCAATCAAAATAAAAAATCTTTGAGCATGAAATCATCACATTCTTGATTATGTGAGTGAGAAAAGGAACTGTTTTGTGTCTTTAGAAACATTTAAAAATCACATCTGCTCCAATTTGACTAACACGGCCAGTTATGCACATAGTTGTATGATAGATAGATGCAGTTACAAAGATCTCTGCGTATTTTGGAGCAAACAATTCCCACATTGCTTCATCGTGCAATAATTAATCTTTGCTCCAATGATTTTGCTGTGTTCAGTGATGATTCTGTGGTGAATCATGGGAACCTCATTATGGTGGTTTTGTGGAGCAGGAAATGGTGCACAGGGTTAATGTAGGTGATTCATTCAGACAGCAGCAGTCTGTAAAGCAGCTGCTCGTTATTGTCTTGCCTCAGTTCTGAAGAAAACGTGTAAGTCCAGTTACTGTAAACCCTGATTCAAATGGATTTTAAACAATGGGGTTCCGGGGCTGCTTTATATACTTTTATTGTCTCCTCTAATTTAGTAAAGATGGAATGTTTAGATGATGAACATCAGCTGCCCAAAGATGTGTTCGGAGAATTGGTGACTATAGCAAAGACAGGAAGTACTGGAAATTGGTGGTGGAGTGAAATTAGTAGTTTTAGTGGTAGTACTCAGGCAAATGCATTCCTCCACTAACCCAGAAGTTAAGGGTAACCTTTATTGAAAATGTGTCCTCTGCATTTGACCCATAGACTGTATATGTAAGCTGTATATATAAGTAATTATGGAAAGTGCCTTGCGACTTAAAGACTGT
>JAIEZT010001373.1:17774686-17817251 GCA_019594935.1 Periophthalmus modestus
CGGAAATGTGAGAAAATGTTAATGCCTGTGAAAAGTGTTTTAAGTGTGTGGCGAGGTGTTTTACAGCCTTAAAACATTGCCATACATTTCAAAACAATTGTAAAAAAAAATAACAATGACCACTGCCTAATGCGGGTTATTTTTAGAACGTAACCCGTGCAATAACTGAGGGACCACTGTGCAGCACCTTTAACAATACAACATTACTCAAAACATGCATGAATCCATCAAAACAGACAAAAAACAGAAAACGACAAACAGACAAAAATGAGAGAACGCCAGGATTACAAATTTGAAAGCTCATTCATCTGCACCTGTGTCCGTGCGTGGGTTTGTTAGGTTGTGTGATTTGGACAGCTGTGGGGGTAGGGGTTTTGGGTAGAACTAAATGTGGGATTGTTTTTTTTGTACGAAAAGCAATTCATAAAAAAAAAAAAAAAAGTTTGACTTATTGGTTCAAACTGATTTAGTTTTTTCTTCACTCTGTTAGCAGTTTTGATGATGATTTGCCATTAAGCTTGTTTTTTTTGTGTATTGTGTCATTCCTGCTGCCAAAATAATACTACTGCGCTATAAATAGACTTGGATAAAATCAACTCACTTTCCAACTGTTTTACTTTAGGATGACAAAAGAAATTGTGTTAACAGCACAGCCCAATTTCAATTTGGGCAAAAATCAATACTGCTTTCACTTAGTACACAGTGGCAATTCTGTTTTGATTTTATACATTTTTTTTTTACAATGGCACAGCGCCAGATAAGAAACATCTAACTACATTCCTCCATCCATTCAAAATCAAATGAGATTTCTGGGTGGAGTGCATAGGTCTGCTAATCCAATCATGCACTGTAAAGGCTCACTACTCCTCAAACTCAGATAACATGCACTTAATCAAATAGCTGCTTTCAAGGCCTTATATGTGAATGTAATCATCATATGAGCACTTTTTATATTCTTGAAAATGTGTTTCTCAATAATGACTTGCAAGGATTTTTCAAAGTATAGCAGTGGGCTCATGTGGATAGCATGTGAAATAACAACTGCTGTGTAAGTTGAATAACCTTATGTACTGATTACTGTGTAAAGACTCTACTTTGCGCGACTCCGCTGACTCACTGAGGGGTAATTTAGTTGAAATAAGGCTTAAAAGAGTTGCTATTCAAAGTCTTACCGTAAGTAACCTAAGCACATGATCAAACTGTGAGATGACGGTAGTTGGATTTCAAAAACTGGAGGAGCTCTTGAGCACCTTCATTTCCACTCATGACATCACAAGGTGGATCTGATTGTGTTGAAATCTGGAGAAGGAGTCTCACTTAAGACGGGGGTATACTCTTGTGCATGAGCGTTTCCTTGACAATATACAGTACAACCATAGCATGCCAATACTCCAATACATTATGTAACTTTTCTAGTGGAGAGCCCGTCATCTACTTGTCTTGGAGATATTACTGCTATACCTAGAATGTGCCAGACATAGGACTGTTAACACTACTTTTTCCATGTATGCGCTTGAGTTAGGGTCTTTTTTTTTCCATCTCTGAATTAAAAAAATCAATGTTTAATATTGCCAGCTGGTCTACTACCAAAGTAGCTGGTAGCACGTATTATCCTTCTCATTTGAACAAAATCAATCGCTGACGAGACTTGTGTTATTGTCCTGCTCCTTTGGTGAGTGGAGTGAACCATTAGGATACTGTTTCCTCTCACCTCAGCCATGACCGCCGCAAGCCAGGCAAAAATCACAGAATAATACTGGCCAAAGATGATAGATTAAAGAAGGAATGGTGGATTCAAATCAATAAAGTGCACTGCAATGCTCAAGCAGGATTTTATTGTTTTAGTGCCACGGCTCAAGTTCCAGATTGATTTATCGATTGACGTTTTGTGCATCGAAGGCAGATTTTTATAAGAAAAAGAGGAAATATTCATGAAGGTTAAGTGCTGGGTGTGGCCTGGAAAAGCTAAGGAAACATCGAACAAGCCATAACGGTAAGGCTGCCAAAACTATTTCAAATAATTTGAAGGCTATGTCTGCAGTGCAGTGTAAACAGTAAACAGTGTAAAGCAGCAGTTGGTAATTCCTAAAAAAAACAATATGGCATTAGATTTAGGTTCATAAAATATGTGCCTTCAAAAAAAAAATAACTTAAGCACATAAATACAATGATCAAATATCTGCATCATGTTGCTAATAGCCTTGCTGCTCTTTACCACTTCTCCGATTTTACCAGCAGGGGGACCCAGGCCAGCTGTGTGCTCAGTGCTGTGTCTTCGCCCTGTCGTGTCAGGACTGAAGAGCAAGGTTGCCAGGAACACGGGAATTGTGGAATTGGGCTTGGCTTTTTAAGAGCTGGCCGTGAGTGAAAAAGATGAATCCTAATGATAGTCCTGTATTTTGGTGACAAATCTTCATATTCAAAGCCATCAGTGCTATGTGGAACTTCTATTTGTGCAAGAGAGAGGCGAGGGGGCTGGTCTGTGTCACTACTTTGATAAATACAGTGGAAAATACCACTGTGAGTAGGTTTCGCCAGGTTAGGGCGGTGTAGAGGCCACCAGTTGCCGCCAGATTGTTTGTCTGAGTGACTAGGGCTACCTTAGTCTGTTTCACGTTTGAGGAAGGTTTGTCAGGAAAAAGAGACTTTCATTTGGACTTTTATTTTTGGACAATAATGTTTAATGTTTTTTTCAAAGAAGAGTAGCTTATGTTCGTTACCCAAGTTAGTTGTAATGAAACGTTCAGAAGATCATCAAAAAACACCAGGTTTCTAGTCAAGGATTTACTGACACTTGGATCTCATGGAACACAGAAAAAATGAAATGTAGGAATGAAAGAACTTTATACTTCCATAGTTGGATTACACATCGCATGGTGACATGTAGTCAACATGTGTGAAAGTAGTTGTCTGTTGAAGACAGCAGCTGTGAGTGAGCTGCTGGTGTTATCATATAGTCTATGTTGTTCAGTAACTTAGATTAAAACCTGCAGTAACTTAGATTAAACCTAGAAACATATAAAGGTAAAACATGTCTATTATAGTTGGTCCAGTTGTTGACGGTGATGTGTGCATGCCCGTAATCACTTGGCGTGCGCACTGGTGTGGTTGTATCATCAGCTGATGCATTGTGATACTTGCATTTAAACTCTAAGGGAGTCAGTGTAGTCACCAAAAGCACTAAATATTGTGCAGTATCAGCACTGCACGTTCTACATGCATTAAACTGTGTTGGCTCAGCCCTGCCTTCTCCAGCGCAGCTCTGCAGGTGAGCGCACGGGCTGAGCGGCTGTATATGGTCACTTTGGCAACTATAGGCCTACAGGTAATCCCGAGGTCACAGTCTGCCACTGATTATAAAATGATATTGTTAATAGATAGATAGACAGACAGATAGACAGATAGATAGATTTATCAATACATCGATACATCGATAGATTGATAGATCGATAGATTGATCTTTATTTCAGTTTGGGGCATTGACATGAAGGGTATAATTGACATAAAGAATTGGATTTCTAAGTTAAACCAGAACTCACATGGCCTTTGTGAGCGTTTGAGAAGAAGAGTTTTTGGAGAAATGTTACCAATCCAATATAATGAATTATCTAAATTAATTCATTTATATATAAATATATATATATATATATATATATATATATATATATAATATATATATATATATATATAATATAGTTTCACCGTAGGGAGAACTTTGTAGTTCTTTTAAGAGTCCAACTTTGAAAATACTTTCTTTGCCTGTTCGAATATGCATCCATAAATCTTACGGTGTGGAATTTAGGTCTGGTGTGATGGGGGCTGGGAGGTGCCAGGATGCATCTTCCTGTAGTTAAAGAGTTATTTCCTACGTAGGTCTGTTACCATGGCAACAGTGAAAAGGTGCTTCTCACAGTTTCATAGGTCAATCTGTAATACTACAGGAACATTCTACTCCAGCGATCACAGCAAGACACCATTTTAATAGCTGACATGGGAATTTCTCTGTTATGTTTTTAAGTTCAGGGTGAATTGTTGAATTGAAATAAAAGAGTGTTGCAAGTGACAGCTTTTAAACCCAGTGCAATTTTTCTGTTTAATTCACACTGACAGAGGCAGAAGGAAGATGAGCTATCAAAGAGAAAGTTCAGGAGGGAGCCGAGGAGCACACCAAGAAAGAAAGTGAAGAAAAAAAACTGCCACAAAAAGAAATGTGAGCACTGTATCTTATGTTAAAAACAGACTCTCTTCTGTCAGTGTAGCATCAAACGTGTAGGCTAGTTATTTTTAAAGGCATAGGAGGAAGGGATAAACTAAAACCTCGCCAATTCCAAGTCAACCCAAAGGAGCTTCATGTGCTTAGATTGGCAGTCACGTTTTCCTCAGTTTACCCCAGGGCAGTTGTGGCTAAGTACAACCACCACTGAGTAGGGAAGTGAATGCATGATACAATAATCTATAAAACTGAAATCTTTACAAACTAGAAAAGGTATGAGTAAGTAATAACAGAGTACCATAGTATTTCCTGGAATCTTAGCTGAATAATGGTGATATTTAAATCCAGATGTATCCTGTCTTTCTGTTCTGCCTTATCAGCTGCACGTGTGTGTTAAGCTGGTCCTGGTTCACATTTTATAGACCTGTCATTATAGTGCATATGTGAGCAGCTTAAATGTCAATGTACTGAGCAGTGAGACAGTGATAAAGTCTCTTCATAAAATCCTGCCAGGAGAAGTCATAGTAAAGAAATGAAGAGATATGATTTTCAGCTGATTCATACGTGCTTAAAACTTTTGAAGATACTGTGTGCTGAAGCCATGCTCTGTCATGTCACTTGGATACAAGGAAATCCATCAACACATTACATATAAAAGTTTAGACCAGGCATGTCCAAACTGTGGCCCGGGTGCCAAATACAGCCCTCAGACCATTTTTTCTTAGCCCTCAAGCTTCCAGGTCAATTGGCCCATATTACCTTAAACAGTACAGTACATCCTCCCCCAACAAATTATGAACAAAATATGATTGCACATTTATCCACTGGGCCATAATATTATAATAAGACATGCCTCTCCTGTCTCCTGCACCCATTTGCCTATACTGCTCAATTTATTTTCATGTATTACAACATTCACAAAAAGTAAAAGCTTAATAAAAATATTTATCTTCCAAAATGGTGTATCCCAAATTATCAGTCTTTTCTGTTCATGGTCCACTGAAAGGTGCAACTATTCCCTACACAGCTGGTGTGTCTGAAAAGCTTCAGAGGATTTTCAGACAGCATGAAATCCCGGTCTGTTGCAAACCTACAAACATTTTAAGACAGAAACTGGTTCACCCAAAGGCCAAAACCCAGAGTCATAAAAATAAGTAATGTGGCCCACTCCATTCAATGTAGTGGAGTGCAGTGAGCGGTACATTGGAGAAACTAAACAGCCACTCCATAAGAGAATGTACCAACATCTCGGGACCCCAGTCTGTTGTACATCTCCATCTCAAAGCTACTTAACACTCCTTTGAAGATAGTGAGGTACAGATCTTAACCAAGAAATGATTTGAGCAGGGAGTTAAAGAGGCAGTTTTGTTAGGAAAGAACAATTATACTAAATATGACCATTCATGATATTTCAATAGACCTAGCCAATAAACAGAAATCGTATATTAATATGTGTGTTTGTTTCAGCGTAGTTAGCTCCTCCCTTCAGGTAGATATAAAGCCACCAGTAATCTGACCAGAACTGAAGCCGCTTGGATGAGCAGCAAAACGTCTTCCCTCAAAAATTTTTGTCCAGTTGACAGAAGTGATTTTTTTCTTTCGCTTGTTTTCTATCCAGGGTTACTTGTTGCTCCCCTTGCTTTCGTACACACACAAAATGTGAAGTACCACTTGTGATCAGAAGGCATTGAAGCAGTGGCGTGAATACCTCTTCATTACCTCCATGCATGTTCATATGGGCCTCATTATTCTCTGCACACATCCTCTCGTCATATCAAAACATCTGACGCTTCAGAGCCCAATTAACAGTGAATGGGCTACTCATAACTCCTCCATGCTAACCCACGCCATAATGCACTATAACACATGGCCTATTAGCAGCTGACAGGAAGTACGTCAGGAATGTGAGGGCTTCAAGAGCAATTAGTTACATTTTCCTCAGTTCAAAACCTTTACTTACCATCACTGCACACTGTCAATGAAACCGACCATTGTTGAATCTGTCTGCTGTTCCAGTATGTCTATAATAGAAGGGAAAAACACATACTGCTCCTATTATGCTGTAAGCGTAGTGTTTTTCCACACAGCTTCACGAATGGTGGAATATATATTGTATGTATATCTTGCGGCGGCTAGCACTCGCATCTCTCAGCAAGGTTCTGGGTTTGACTCTGCCTGAGCTTTTCTTTCTTTGGCATATTTCTCCATGTGTCTGGGTGGATTTCCTCCAGGCACTCCTCCATCAATCCGAAACATGCACAAAAGGTAAAATCCTCCTGCTAAGGTTGTCCTGACCAAGCCTAGTTCAAGATCTGGACATGGGTCCCCGAGCACCCGCTGCTCCTGACAGGTTGCCACAGCGGTAGACATCACCCAATATGGGTTCTTTCATGGCCGGTGCCGATACCGATTGTTAAGAATAAAGAGAAACTAATACCGATAAGCTCTGCCGATATTTTTGGGTTGATACGTCGCTCCGATTTTGATTATTTTCCCAAAATGATGTAATTTAAATGTACTACAAACTCACCCACAGCCCTCTTTTATCACAAACCTTTAAGAGAGCTGTGTAGTCACGTTTTATGCTGTTATCTCACATTAAACTCTTGAAATAAAACTTTGTGTGTATTATTTAGGAAGCAGGTTGGCAAACAAAACAAATCGGCCCATGCTGGAGATTTAAGGCCAATAGCCAATATGCTAAAAAGTGCAACTATCGGCCCAATTTGTGAGCAGAATGATGTATCAGTCTAATCAAATGCAGAGGACAAATTTCCCCATATGGACAATAAATTGTACCTTACCTTATATCTGTAAAGAACTTTGAAAATTGAAAAGATTGTTCTGGAATAAAGAAAGGGTATATGGTAATTTATTTATTTTCATTTTACATTTGCAAAATAACTACTTGTAAGGTTTCTACTCATAGACTGTGTAAAGAAGTAAACTAAGGGAGTGTGACGTCACCCATATTGTTCCAGTCAGATAAAGCTCACTGAGGCTCGGGATTACAGGGGTGAATTTGGAGTTCCATATTCCATCCGCAAGTATCATAGCAACCAAAGAGCCAATCTGGAGCAAAGCTGTTGAATGTAACCTTCTTAACCTTCCCGCTCCGCAGGCTTGGCAGGGGGTGGGCGCTTAGCAATGCTATTAATCAAACTTATTACTAATGCTAGCAGGAGTGACCTCGGGGAAAGAAGGCAGCTGATTTGTCTCTTATTAATGTTCATATCTTAGTTACAGACACAATAGCAAAATAAAAACACATGGACATTTTAAGACCAAAATGATGAGCCTCACAGCAGCATTTACAGAGTGAGTGGTGATAGTTTTCTAATGTAAAATGAATTAGATCCAGAGTCGTTGGAGCTGGAAGCGCGTCCATGATCACTATTACTTATGGAAGGCGGTGGCTACCAGGTTAGCTATGTCCATTTATTTATTGAGTCTATGCTTCTACTGCTATACCACCTGTCACCAACCTCCTTGTGTATCCAAAGCGACATCCAAACACGTCTCTCTCCTCCATGATATTATCCTGTCTGTAAGCTTCATTGTCCTGTCATACAAACTGATCCAGGACAATTAATGAAAGAGAACAGGACGCATCATCCTCGTAACAGGACAGCCTGTGACTCAAATAAGAATCACTGGAACTAATTGTGACAGCTGCATTGAACACCGGACCAGACAATCATTTCAGGCTTATTTGAAAGCTCCACAGTCTACACCTGTTTATAGATGCCATTTTGAGGACTTTTGACACCCAACTGTGCTCATTTTTTCACCACTCTGAAATCCTTTGACAGTTCTTTCTGAGTGAACTCATTATTATAAATGTGTTGTGAATTTGGCTTCGAGACTGGTGACTCTATGTTTGTTTTCTGGATCAGATATTGAACCATGCTGAAACGTGGTCAGGAATACCCATGCTGCCAGTGGATCAGTGCACTGTGCATGTTTTAGGTGGATCCCCGGTAATATCTGTTACTCAACATGAATTTGCTTACAATATCGTTGTGGAATGGAAATAGAGGCATGCAGTTCATTATGGGCGTTTTAGGTTATACACCCTTCTCTCCACAGATCTGAATTGTAACCGTTTTAGAATAGCTTAAGGGATTGTATAAAGAGGTGGACTAAGTGAGTGTGACCCATAGCGTTTGGCTTCAGTCAAATGAAGCTCATCGAGGCTAGAGCAGTTATGGGGCAAATTTGGAGCCGGGTTCCACATTTAAAATTCCGACCACAAGTATCATAGCAACCAGAGAGCCAATCTGAAGGGACGCTGTTGAAGGTAACGCCCCTTTCAGCCCATACTGCAGGTTTAACAGGGAGCGGGCACTTAGCAATGCTGTCGATCAAACCTGTTGCTAAAGCTAGTGGGAGCAACCTCGGGGAAAGAAAGTGCCTGATTTGTGCGTTATTAATGTTGTATCTTGATTTAGAGACAAAATAGTGAAATAAACACCAGGATGATGTAGGCCAGGTTAACAGACATACTTGGAGTGATTCTGACATGTGTGGGCAAAACTACTGGATGTTACCTTTACAAAGACCCCAAACTTGTGTATATAGTACTGAGGGTTCAATAATGGTTATCATTTAAATTAGGAAAGGTCAGAACAAAGGTAATTTCTCCAAAATGACCCGGAATTGTAAGGGGTTAATATGAACATTTTAAGACCAAAATGTTGAGGTTCACTGCAGCAATTACACACAGAGGCTTTACAATTTTTTCAATATAAAGTGAACTGGAGCCAGAGTCGATGGAGCCGGATGCACACCCATGATCACTTCTTGTTTGTAGCTAGCATGTTAGCTATGTCCATTTATATATCTCTTATCTCCATGCAGATGTTATTACTTTGCCTGGAACCTTCAACAGAATGATGTAAAATTAGGACTTTTGCCATAACAAACTAAATATTATATCTTTTGAAGGGAAAAACGTAATTTTGTATATAACAGTCCAGGCTGACACCCATGGGTAGCACAAAACGTATCTATTGTCATGAAGAATGTTCCAAAGTTAAGTTTAAACTTTATTGAAATCTACTGTTCTGCTTTAATTAATTGAACAGTTTTTTGAGCGAATTGATTTAATATCAAAACACAATGGCGCAAATTTCCCCAATGCTTCCCGTCTGTATGTCTTATCTGTCCTATATGTCCCGGTTTGTCCTCCATAGACATAACTATAGTTTGACAAACTCTGTGTATTCTCTGTGCTCAATTCATTTTACCGGTGACATTTTGGTAACTAACATTTTTGCAGCGTGACGACAACCGCGCTCCCGTATGTGCTTTTTAATTTAGAAGTGGGCTCTGAAGTTTGAAGGGAATCTCACAGCAAGAAAACCCTATTAGTTTTATGTTGAAGGGAAAATGAGGAGAATACATGCATGGTACAAGCAAGGTATATAGCTCAGAGGGAGAAGAGAGAAAAGGGCTTGAAATGGCAGAGAATACAAGAGTGTGACAGGCAAAACTTTACAAAGAGAGTGCATTTTAAAACATAATACATTGGATATACCCTACATACACTAATTAATTCAAGCAGATCTATTATGCAAAATTGATTCTTTTCGGAGATTTTTTTGTTATAGTTGTTTTCTCCTTTCATTTACCTCCTCAAAGTTGTTTCTGGAGTGATTCATGCGTGTTTGATGAATTTTTAATCGCTTATTCACGACCAATGCCAGTTTGACGCCCACTGTGACGTGCACACTTCATTCTCCAATTTAATTTTCTTAATCGGTGATACACGTAGGATTCGGTAGCGTTGTGTAGTTACAGGTGTCCCTCACTGTATCGCGGTTCACCTTTCGCAGTTCTCGCTGTTTTCTGGATTTTTTTGTGCTTTTTTGTGTGTGTGAACGTGCGTTATGTTCTGCGTCCTGATTGGCTGAGAGACTGTAGACCATTGTCCATCAGTCTCCTCCGTGCCGTGTCTCCTGTACAGGACAGACTGATTTCAGCCAGATTTACATAAATGTTCAATCGCAGTGTGACTCTGAAGTGCTGTATGTTTGCAAGTTTTCTCCCCGACAAAACCCACAGTGTCGATGAAACGTTCTGCACCGACAAAGCACCCACGAAGGTTCGAACTTTGAGTGTTTAAACAAGAGAGAAATGTGAGAAAAATGTTAATGCCTGTCTGAGAAAAAGTGTATAAAGTGTGTGTGTGGTGAGGGGTTTTACAGCCTTAAAACATATAATAATTGTAAAAAAAAATAAAGCTGACTACTTCACGGATTTCGCCTACTGCGGGTTATTTTTATAACATAACCCCTGTGATAAACGAGGGACCACTGTATTTTTGTACGAATGAAAAGAAAAATCCCCTGCATGCATGATCTGCAGCTATCCATAGGAGGGAACTTTCAATTGAATTAAATATTTTTTTGTAAAGCTCAAAATGACAACAGCAGTTGCCTCTTGGGCCTGACTGAACAAAAATCATGATTTAACCACCAGAAAGTTAGAAAAATCAACACTGAAACACAGACATTGGTCAATAACAGACAAGCAAATTCATCAACAGAAAACAAGCAAATGGATAACTGTCACAGAGCATCCCCTGTCCTTAAAACACTCCTCGGCAAGGAAAAATTTAGTGGGGCAAAAAGAATCTTCGAAGGACAGTGAAGGAGAGTTGCACTCCCATAGACGGACAGCTGCAGATGTTTCCAGGACTAATGTGCTTCTATTTGCAGATAGAGTTGAAGTCTGTAGAACCAGAGCGCACTCAATACAGCTACACAACGCTTTGTTATAATGTTCACGGCCACTGGGCACTGCAGTCTCTAACAGGCCTGTCACAATAAACACAATATCAACTTATCCTTTGATACATGATAGATGGAACATCATTTTCAGACGTCAATATCTGTCATGGATATATTTCTTTGTTCTAGTAAGGAATCTTTTGTTGTTTGCACTTTTCTGAAGATTTGAGCTGTAGAGAGTTGAATAAATAACTTCTATGACTCATTAAATGTTTCATTCCTGTATACATCTCATGTTCATTAATAGTGCTGTACATATAGAACAATCAGTAGCATACAATATTATCGTTTTTCATCTATATTTTCTTCAGCAATATATTTCTCTTCAAAATGTGTTATCGTGAGAGGACTTGTTTCTTTTAATAAGTCTTTTTAGATGACTATTGCAATTTAAAACATGCGAATTATCACCTAATGATTTATTTATTTATTTATTTTATTTTTTTTTTTTTGTTTGAGTCTTGAGTCGTGATTAAAGGTGCTCTGCGTAACTTTTCTGGAGGAGTGTCTGCCCCCGTTTTGCCTCTATGGTGATTACAGCTTTGCCTGGAATGTTCCGCAGTATGCCATTTCGCAGAGCTATTTGGAGACATCAGGCCAAGTTACAGGTCAGATCTGTGGAGAGGCGACTTATTATATTATAGTAAAATACATATGTAAGTGAATAAGTGCAAGTTTAATGCCATACTGTGGATTTTATTTTTTTTTCAGGTCGCTGACTGACATCCCCACCAGAATAGTTACATAGTGCACTTTTTTTTCTTTTCTTTTTTTTTTTTTTTTTTTTTTTTTTTATAATTTCCAGAGCAACTGTCTTACTACATCTCTATTAAACCAACTTCAGTGGATTTTATTTATTTTTTTATTTTTTTTCAGAGGAAGAACATTTTTAAAGGTTACACAGAAAAAAAAAAAAAAAAGTCTGAAAATGCAAATGCATCTGTATATGACAAGCAGACACATATTCAAAAAGCAGTGAAAGGCAGAGTATGTGAAAAACAAGTCAGTATTCGAGTCTTTGAAAGCAGCAGAAGTGTGGCTGAGTTCTTGCAGTGTCAGAAGACGTGAGTGTCTGGGTGTCATCAGAAATAGGGTGCTGGTAGTCTCCCTTGGGTGTCGGGCAGTGGAGTTGACCTCAGAGTGGAGCCATCCGTCACTGCGGGCGACAGTGTTAATGTGGCAGGCTTTGACTCATCCATCACCCCATCAGACAGACCACAGGCGCAGGTAAGGGGGCGCTATCTGTCACTCAACACATTGATCCACCACACACCAGGCAGGCATACAAAGGGTGTTTTCAAATGGAAGAGTGCATTTGCAAAAAAAACCCAACAGAAATCCCTTTTTTTTTTTTTTTTTTTTTGTTTGTTACCATATTCTTCATACCCTTTTGTGAAACGTGCTGGAACCTACTGAAAACTCTTCTCTTCAGTTCTGGTCAGATTGCTGGTGGACACTGCCTCATATCTGACCAGAACTAAAGAAGCAGCTTGGATGAGCAGCGAAACGTCTTCACTCTTACAAGGATTTGTCCAGTTGACAGATTAAGCTTCGTCTTTTGCGTTGGATCAGACCTGGACGACTGAGGGTTTGCACAGACATCTAAACAAAATAATAAACGCCAGTGTGTTTAAAAATGAACTTCTTGCCTCACTGAATGATCTGTCCTGTGTGCCTTATGTTTACGTCTAATTCCAGTGGTGTTGTTGGTTTATTTTCAGCTTATTATAATTTACTCATATTTATTTTATCACTATTTGCACTGCCACAATATATAAAACATAATGTGGTGGGGCCAATTTACCCTTCTCCCCCCTCATATTGCCCCAGTCCTATACTATTTCCAGCTTCCTGTCATGTGCAAAATTTTTTAGGAGGCATTTCCATTGCAAAAAAATGGCAATAGCCCTAACCTTATTTCATTCTGAAAATCCAAGGATAGGCTGACTGACGAACACCGTGTATTATCTACCTTCTCACAACAAATTTTTTTACCGGTTATATTTAATAACAGGCACACCTTTGTGAAAAAGTTTTCTTCTTTTGTGCATATACTATTGACAATTTAGTTCAGCTCAAGGAATTGTGATTTTTCTTGTTGCTGCACTAAAATCTATTTCGGTTTCCTAAGACAAAGAAAGAGTACATAACAAGCCTCATTTTTTTTCCACTGGCCACTGGCATCTGTTTTTGCAAATGAACTCTTCAAACACGCCACAACTCCAAAAGTTTGCAGCATCACAACAGATGTACGGGCACACCAGGTTAGGTTAATCGATAAGAAAATGTTAGTTGCAGCCCTATGCATGTGTCCACAGTAATCCAACGTAATGGGTGTCAGACTGGGGGGGATAAATGGTGCTACTGAGTTATAGTCCACAGTGCAGGAAGGAGTCTGCATAAAGTCTATATATGACTTTATGTGTTTATGGCCTAAATATAGAAAACGAGCTGTGGGGGCAGGTTTTGCAGGTGACAGAATTTTGTGCTACAGCCTTTCTCCATTATGAAAAGGTTTTAATCCATTCATCATGTGTATATTTATTGATTTACGTTTACAATGAATATAAAAATACAGTGTTTATGGAAGACACAAAAAAGTACTTAATAACGGCTTTGGGTATTTTGCATGTGTGCCAATGATAGTTTGACACTCATTAGCATCTGGCAATCTGTGGCCTTACTCAAATTTAATCCACTCCCTTCTGAAAAATGTGCAGATATTGTTGTGAATTTTTTCGATAAATATTTCGCTTGGCCCACAGTTTTTTAATTTTGTCCCTCTGTGATTTTGAGTTTGACACCCCTGATGTAAAGGATCCAACAGGTCAGTGTGTGGCAAAAAACAGCTTTCTCCAGCTGAACTCAGACAAGACTAAAGTAATAGTTTTGGTCTGGCCACAGAAACAAAAGAGAAAGTGTCAGCAGTAATCTCCCGGTCTATTTCTCTAAAACCTTCAAATCAGGTTAGAAATCTAGGGGTAATAATGGACTCGGACTTGAACTTTAACAGCCACGTCAAATCAATAACATCTGCAGCTTTTGACCATCTAAAAAAACACTGCAAAAATCAACGGTATACTCTATAAACCAGACTTGGAGAGACGTATCCATGCATTTGTCTCCAGTAGGTTAGACTACTGTAACGGCCTGCTCACTGGCCTCTCCAAATGAGCATTAAGACAGCTGCAGTACACATCCAGAACATTGCTGCTCAGGTTTCAGGACTAGAATCAAGTCTCTGCAGTGGCTTCCTGTGGCTCAGAGAATAGGCATTAAAGCAGCTCTGCATGTGCACAAGTCTCTCCATGGCCTAATAGCAAAGAACATCTTCCACGTGTTAGTGCCATATGAATTATCTCGCACTCTGAGGTGTCCAGAGTCGGGCCTAAACACGGAGAATCAGCGTTTCAGTTTTATGCAGCTAAAACCTGGAAACAGTCTTCCTGAAGATGTGAGACAGGCCTCTACTTTGACAATGTTTAAATCCAGAAATCCAGACTATTTTAATGTTAACTTTATGATGATTATTTATGTTTTGATTAGTTTGTATTATGTTGTCTTTCTTATTCTGTAAAGCACTTTGACATTGTTTCTTTTCATCAAAAACAGTCCTGGTGTTAGAGATGTTAGATATCATCCATGCATGTTTGAGTATTTTAGTGATCTCTCCCAGGAGCTATTTGAATCATCCTCATGGTAAGTTGCGAGATTCTGTCCAATGCTCAGCTCACAAGTCTATATGTCACCGGGACAGCTCTCCTTACATATACAAAAGCAGGAGATAAAACTGTACACAGCAACTTGACAAACCTGATGTGTGATGCGCAGCAGTTTTCATTAGGAGGATGCACTCCCTCTGAAGGGGGAGTGACTTTGACTTTGCTCTGAGTCTAAAGGGGCGAGGAGCATCAAAAGCAAAACTTATAAAACATGTTAATCCACTGTTTTTGGCAACTATAGCATTTTTAAAACAATAAAAAATAATACCCCATAGAAGTAAAATACCCCCTCTTTAACTTTCATCCGCCTCTCATTCCATCTCCTCTTCCTCTGCTTCTCCTGGCTCTATATAACTTGTATATCTGTAATTTGTGCTAAAAGCGCAGATGACATGTCAGGCATCTGCAGCTGTGTGTGCTCCTATACTCAAACGCCACCATCAGAATTCTGCTCAGGTCCTAGAAGATCAAAAGCGTGCTGTGGTGGTTGGCCGCGCTACTACAGAAACCCCACCAGACCTTTATAGGACTCCTGCCTCCTCTCTGCTAATCTGACGTATGCAAATGCAATGTAAACTTACAGTGTAATTTGTTTCAAGACTAGGAATCATCTCCCTTATGTAGGATTGTATGTTTCTTATGAGAGATGAGCCCATGTGGATTTGTCTAAGCGCACAGGTATTGATTGAAATGTATATAAGCAGTGCCCCCCCTAGTGGAGATATGCGGTTTAAAATACAGACAACATGACTGAAGTACATTGAAATCGCCAAGAGAACTCTGATAACAATAGCCATAAAAAGACAAACAGAAGTAAAAGAAGTTAAAAGAATCAGTAAAGAACATGATAAACATAGTATTAAACATAAAAAGATAAATAAAGAAGAAATAACATACATAATCTAATAACAGCTTAAAATACATGAATACATTTTGAGGGAAAGTAAGAATTTGCAACTTCAGATTTGCCAATTCTTGTGTACTTGATGAATGAAGTTATTGTATTTTTGATGATGAAAAATGAATGAAATATGACAAAAGACAGTAGAATTTGCACCTTCAGAGATTTGCAATTCGGGTTTGAAACAGTACAAATTTATGCAGTACATTGACAAAACATATTTTAAAAGAGCTAGGTGTCAATTTTGAACATCACAACTTCCTTGCTACAAGCAGTGATGCATAGAGTAAATCTGTGTGAAATCGTGTTAACACATAATAAAGCCTGTCGTTAAAGGTACGTGTTTGTTCTTGCCTGAAATGTTCTAGAGTATTGGCATTAAACTTGTTATCAAATAACTACCTTGTTATCATATAAACTCGAAGGGAAAAAACTTAAAAAAAGAACCAACAAATCATGCAATCAATCTGCAGAGTTACTCACGATAACCAAAACTTTTACTCGAGCATGCTATTACTGTACTTTCCTCATGTAGCAGTAAAAGTATCCTCCCTAGAAAAGCACTCTGCAAAGTACAATTCCTTCCTCAAGTGCATGTAACTGAATTGATGCAACCGGTGTACTACTTTTCCTCTGATTGTAAGCCCTTAGTGATACGATCCAGCGCGCTAAAGCCCTGCACTTGTACTGTACTTTTTGATGTCCCTTTTCAGTCCTAACCGTTTTAGATTTCTTCACCGCACCGCTGTACCGTTGCCACATTTATCGACTGACTAAATGTTGGGATGGGGGTCGAGGCTTAGACTTGTGACAGAACTCCCTCCACAAAGAGTATTTATTTCAAAACCTTTGTATAGCGGCGTTAGTATATAAGCCTCAGCCTGTTGACCTCAGAACACTCATGTCTGCCTCTCTACCTCTCTCCTCTCTCCATCCCTCATCATCATACTGCAGGGTTCTCTCCTCTTCTTCATCTTTTTTTTTTTTTGTCTGATCGCCCTTTCTATTTGTGTCTTTTTTTCGATGTTTGTACATTAACTAAGTTTTTTGAGGACCACAAAAAAGGTAAAAGAAAGGTCTTTAAAAGAATCTCTGTGCTCGTCCAAGAAAAGGTCAGATGCTATTGGTTGTGTTGCCTCCTAGCTCAGTTAACCCCCCAAACATATAGACTTTTTTTTTTTTTTCCTTTCATCCAAGCCAAAAAAAAAAACGAGAGAGAGCGCTTTTATGTACAAAGTGAGAATCTATGCTCACATCTTTACTTTTAGTCATGTGGATAAGTACAAGGTGTGGATCAGAATAGAAAGTGTTGGTAGAAAGAGTTGGAGCGATTGGGCGTGGAGTGGGAGAGTGCATGCAGGCAGCTCAGGTGTAGTTAAATGCGGTTGGACGGAGAACAGGAGGCCTTCCAGTCGTTGGCTCGAGCTACAAAGAGAGGAGGAACATGTGCTTTTCTGAAGTTCTCTGTGTTTGATTTTGGTGCAGCAGAACCAACAGGGAGAGTTGGATCGTAATGTTATGTAACTAAACTAAACTAAACTTTATTTGCTTATATCATAGACTGTAAAAAGAAGAGAAGTGGACGGAGTGTGTATGCAGTGAGTGAGTGTGACGTCACCCATTGCATTCGGATTAAGTCAAACGAAGCTCATCAAGGTTAGGAGTTATATAGAGGCGAATTTGGTTCCATATTAGAAACTCCAACCGCGAGTATCATAGCAACCAAAGAGCCAATCCGGAGCGAGCCTGTTGAAGGTAACGCCCCCTCCCGCCCGCACCGCTGGTTTAGCAGGGAGCGAGTGCTTAGCAACGCTGTCAATCAAACCTGTTGCTAACGCTAGCGGGAGTGACCTCAGGGAGAGAAGGCGCCTGATTTGTCTGTTAGTAATGTTCATATCTTGAGTTACGGATAGAATAGCAAAATATAAATTCCAGGATCATGTAGAGTGCGTGAATACAAACATTTGAAGACCAAAATGACAAGGCTCACTGCAACAGATATAGAGATAAGGGTGACAGTTTTTCAATGTAAAGTGAATTAGAGCCAGAGTCGATGGAGCCGGAAACATGCTCATGATCACTTCTTATTGGGAACGTAGCAGCTAGCGCATTAGCTATGTCCATTTATATATACAGTCTATGGTTTGATTTAGGTGCAGTGAAGAACCAACAGGGAGAGTTGGATCATAATGTCATGTTAACTCAATTTTATTCCCTTATATATTGAAAAAAAAGTGACAAGTCTGTATTTGCACATTATAGTGTTTGACTATCCATCTCTTCTGTGTTCATGTGTTTCCCATTTCAAGATTCAAGATTGTAAAAGGTGTTTGAAATCTGTTCATAAGTCTAAATCTCCCTCAAAATGCTCTGTTCCACCTTGTGATGTCATGAAGTGTAGTTTTCAAGTTAACCGCTATCTTTTTAACTTTTGTTCTGTAGAGATTGGAAACTGCGGGGCTGAAATCATCTAAATTCTAGTGAAGGTGTATGAAGTTAAAAAAAAACAAAAAAAAAAAACAGTGGCGCACTTCCTGTATCACCACATGACATCACAAGGTGGAACAGAGTGTTTTCTGTTTGAGAGAAGAACTCCGCTAAATATGCAGGGTTTGTGTGGTGAACATGTGAATGAAACGAATCAAAACTTCAGGTATGTTTTTGATAAAGAAACAATATTATACCATGGATCAGAAAATGGCGTAATATCGGCTCTTTAATGAACTTTTTTTTTTTTAAGTTAAGTTTTACTCACCCATCAATACAAAATGAAAGCTACACTACTCAGACTTCTACTTTTTCAATCTTCACTAATTCTCTGGTGTATTTTATTTCCAAGGTCATAGCTGCCCTGAGACAGAATGACAAAAATGTGATTGTAGTACAAATGGTGGATTGTTTTAGTCAAGTATAATACAAAATAAAACAATGCGTCTGCTGTCCCAAAAGCAGTAATCATACAATTGTACCAAGTTATTATTTTTGATTACACTTAGTACACTATTAGTTATTCTCCTGGACTCTTGGTAACATGGTGCAACTGTACAAAAGCTGGAAACAGATTTAAGTGGTCACAAAGGGACAGAAAACTGGATGATTTAAACTTTACAGCTCTTCATGCTAATCCACAAACGTCAACAGAAATGACTCAGACTGGAGCTGTGGAGGCACAAGCTCAATGTTTGTCACTCTGAGCCAGTCACACGTCCTCACAGCGCAGTGGGAACTGGCATCTCCTCTCTCCCCTCTCTCGTCTTTCCTCTCTCTCCTCTCTCTCGTCTCTCCTTTCTTATCTCTCCTCTCTCTCTCCACTCTCATTTCTCCTCCCTCTCATCTCTCCTTGCTCTTCTCTCCCATCTCTCATCTCTCTCATCTCTCCTCTCTCATCTCTCCTCTCTTATCTCTCCTCTCCCATCTCTCCTCTCTCTCATCTCTCCTCTCCCATCTCTCCTCTCTCTCATCTCTTCTCTCTCCTCTCCCATCTCTCCTCTCTCTCATCTCTCCTTTCCTTTTTTCTCTCTCTCCTTTTTTGTCTCTCTCCACTCTCTCCTCTCTTCGCTCTCCTCTCTTTACTCTTCTTTCTCTCCTCTCTTCTCTCTCCTCACTGTCCTCTTTTCTCTCTCTTCTCTCTCCTCTCTCACTCACTCCTTTTTTCTCTCTCTTCTCTGTCCTCTCTCCACTCTCTCCTCTCTCTTCTATTTCTCTCCTCTCTCATCTCTTTTCCCCTCTCCTCTCTCTCTCCTATTTCTCCCAGCTCTCTCTCTCCTCTCTCTTCTCTCTCTCCTCTCTTCTCTCTCTCTCTCCTCAGCTCTTTCCCCTCTCTTCTCTCTCGTCTTTCTCCCTGCTCTCTCTCCTCTCTTTCTCTCTTCTATTCTCTCTCTCTTCTCAGCTCTTTTTCCCCTCTGTTCTCTCTCTCCTCTTTCTCCCTGCTCTCTCCTCTCTCTCCTCTCTTTCTCTCTTCTCTTCTCTCTCTCTTCTCAGCTCTTTTTCCCCTCTGTTCTCTCTCTCCTCTTTCTCCCTGCTGTCTCTTTTCTCTCCCCTCTCTCCTCTCTTTCTCTTCTCTTCCCTCTCTCTCTTCTCAGCTTTTTCCCCTCTGTTCTCTCTCTCCTCTTTCTCCCTTATCCCTTCTCTCTCTTCTTTCTCTCCTCTCAGAATGGACGGGGAACACTCGTGCTCACAGATGACCAGGAGCGAGACCGGACAGAGTACAGTGTGTTCATCATGCTACAAGAATGTCATTTGGTTTCCATTGTAAAGCATCTTTGAGTGTACAAAGAAGTGCTGTATAGTAGTATTTTTTGTAGTAGTAGTAATAGTAATAGTAGGAGATGTAGCATTTTTGGCCTGGCAAGTCCAGAATGATATCTCTCTTTATTTTTTATTTATTTATTTTTTATATATACAGAATGATATTATTACACATTCATTTTTGAGGACAGTAAAAGAACATTTTCCATGTGCCGTTTTCCTGTATCTCACTCAGGGTTTTCTGTGGCTGGTGTTGGGCTCTGGAATGGTCTACACAATAATATAACATCCTGTAACTCGATTGTTCGGTTGAAAAAAAAATTGCTGAACAAAGTATTTGAGAGATATAGAGAAATTGAGGAACATTAATGAAAATAGTATAAGTGCTGCATAGAAGGACTGTGTTAAGGGGAAGTGTTTTGTTATGAGTTATGTTATTTCAGTTTGTTGAAGGTCTTCCTCATGCTCCTCTTAACTGTATTGATGTCAAAATGCATAAATGATATTGCATGGCTGAATGAAATTAATGAACCGAAATATATCTCTGGTCCCCACGGCCTCTGTTACGTCTCGATCCTGGTCAAACATGATATCTTTCTGCTGATGCCGTGCATGTTGATCACACTCACTTGAAAACGGTGACCAGACTCACAACTTCATAAAGTATTGAAGAAGTCTGTATTCTGGATTCCAGGCAAAATGTTTTTAGTAGTTGTAGGCTCAAACATGTCAGCATAGTAGTAGTACCACAGTGCAGTCAGGTGAGGACTGTCATCACAGAAAAAAAATGTATGAAATGGTTATATTTATCCAATGATTCGTACTATAAAGTTATTTTCTATTTAACTTTGCAATTTTAATTATTTTTTATTCAAAATCGCTGAATTTTTACATTTACCGTTGAAATCCTGAGAAGAGACACGCAGTGAGGCACCAGTCGTTCGTGCCTCACATGGACTGACTGTGCTGTAGCTCAGCAGCTGCTGCTTTAAACGGCTGTGAAACATGAGGCAGTTACCCTGCCTCATGTTAGGGGGCACTCGTGAGCCCAGGGATTCTTGTAACTCCCGCAGAATAGGGGCCACAGAACAGTGACAGGAAGATACAATTCAAAGTTAGCAAGTCAAGTTTAGCAATCCATTCACTTTTTCCTCTGTGTCTGGCCCTACTTTTGAAATCGAGGAAGATTACATATTAAAGCTCAAGCAGTTTTCTAAACTGGAATTTCGATCGAAGCAGGAGGTTATAATTAAAGAAAGACCAACGCTAAAGGAGCTGAAGGGTTTGCGCCAGACTACGGGACGAAAGACTCGCTCTTTTCAGAATCAGAACCAGAAGAAGTTTTATTGCCATTGTCAGTGAGCACAGCTCACAGACTAGGAACTTACTTTGGTGATAAAGTGCACATAAACACACACACACACACACACACACACACAAAAACACTGAATAAATACAAATACAAATAAGGGCCTGCACAAAGTTAAAAAAGATATGTTTAAAATAAAATAAAATACTTAGGAGGTAGAAATTATATACAATAGCAGCATCAGAACAACAGTGCAATTCAAAGGCCAGTGCAAACAGTGCAACAGGTCAAACAGAGTGGTACGAAATGGTAAGAAATTTAATGACTTCAATCCATTGAAAATTGGGGAACCAGAGGAAGGATAAAAAACAATACAAAACCAGGTTGCTTTTTATTTCATACTGTTAGAGCTATTTCATACGGACCTCGGAACTTTTATTTTGAAATCGTTTTTTTTATTCTGGCTCCAAGTCACTGGGAGAGAAACTGACCCGGGGCCAAATGAACCGACACCTGGTTTATATGTTTGTAAATCTGATTGAGACGACATCAATGCCTCACCAGCCACGAACCTCACCGCACGTCACTGTAGTACCAATAACACCATATTTTTTTGTGTGTGTTTTCTAAAGTCTGAATGCACTTTACAGTAGTTACTTACTATCAAAAATGAAATATTCCCTCACTCCTGTTAAGATTTGTGCCCTTGCCC
The DNA here is from genome assembly GCA_019594935.1 of Periophthalmus modestus. NCBI lineage: Eukaryota > Metazoa > Chordata > Actinopteri > Gobiiformes > Gobiidae > Periophthalmus > Periophthalmus modestus. Next base: position 17,796,586 of record JAIEZT010001373.1, read on the forward strand.
AGAAAAATGAATAAATAAAAATCCACAAAAATGACTTGATAGATGTAAATGTAACAGCATGTGTTTAGAGAACAGGTTGAATTATCATTTATTTTTCTGAATGCAGTTTCATATTGTCAATATATCAGCGGCTGGTACAAACAGCTTTTAAAGAGAAACATTTGGCGAGCGTCGTCTCTTACTTTATCTTAACACTCATTCTCATTCTCACTGAAAATCTTTATTTGACCCAATCATCAAAACCTTCACAACAAGGCAGTTTCCTTCAAAAAAAAACCTCTTCACCCATTACGTAGAGTTATTCATCTGCTTCAGAACTGCTTTCATGTCCGGTAGAGGAACTGGTGGATTGTGTTTCTTTTCTCCTGCACTCACAACACACTCTTTAAGAATTAAGGAGCTTCTGCCAAAAAAAATTGTGTTCTCTCTCAAAAAGGCAGGTCTGCTTTCTTATGGCACAGATTCACATTTTCTGCTGGAATTAAATACAACAGAAATGTAATGAAACCGCAAATATGTCACATTTTCACCCTTTCATCCAAAGGTTACGTTGAAATATAAATATGCATGGCCACAAGAGGTCAGTAAAGGGGCAAATTACAACCCAGTACAGTATTAGATGTAGTCTGCTGTTTGCCAGTGCCTCATTATGATGACAGTGATGATGGAAACTACATGTTCTACAGATAAACGCTTGGTTACAGATGCTTACTGCTGGGTTACATTTAAAGGTATTATTGGTACTGGGATAAATAGTATTGAAAACTGCTACTAAAATCATACTTTTGTTGAGGTTTGTATCTGGGAAAGCACTTTATCACCACACATGGATTATGGAATATGTTTTGACATTCTATTTAATGATTAATACATGAAAAGTTACATACAAGAGTTCTGTTCACGTATATAAATCTAGGTATTGCTCAAGGGCTAGTACCGAAAATAAATGAAACCTACTCTACTTGTGTTTGCTCATTGATCTGAAGGTTGCCGGTTCGAACCCCGCTCTCGACATAAACATAAAATCACTGGTTGAGCAATCACATCCACTTACCCTCAGGTTGGTGGCGAATCTCGTTCTAACAAATGAACACTGTTGTTGTTTCCTTTGGGCAAGACACTGAAGTGGAGTGGTTTGAGTCCCTGGTCATGTGGTCATTTGTGATTTACATAACAGCCAATCAAAATGTTGGTATAGAATTGTTACAGGAAACCTTACTTTATTCTATAGATAAAGATCCATCCTTTAAAGACAAGCTCCCGTGGCAGCCCCTGTGATCTGAAGACACAAAAGAGAAGTGACGAAGATGAGTGAGTCTTTATCTGAAAGAGTCTAATGGTAACCTGTTATGACTCCACCTATGAGGACTCCTGTTCTAGTTTAAACTAAAGTAGCATTTCCTTCATATTGATTTGTTTGGAGGAAAGCCTGGCGAGCCCATGTTTCATCTGTGGACTTTAAAAGAGGTAGAAGGTCAGACTTAAGGTCCATGGCTCCAAATCTGTGTGATTTTTATTCTGCTCACATTTTTTTAAAGATTGCAATATGCCACTCCAACAATGTGAATGACATTGGAAGCGGAATAAGGTGAATTACAATTAATGCAAATGAAACTGAACCCAACAGGTGCAAGTAATTCAAGCAATACCAATTACTTACTCACCCACTGCATTTATTCATAGGTTAGGTGGATGAAGTGTCTTGCACAAAGACAGCAAGCAGGGAACAAACCAGCAACTTTCTAGGTACAGGACAACCACCCAACAAATGAAATTGCTCATATATTCCACTCCATTCCGAATATTATTTGTAAGGCACATATATCACTGCCATTTGGAAAATGCTATTAGGCTGAAACGCAATTGTGAGAAGGAAATGATTCCGTATGAGCTTAAACCACATTAACTTTCCATTGTATGATTCTACAAATGACTTGAATTTTAACTCAACTCTCTGTTTGCTCTTTGGTCCTCCTACTCTTTTTAATTATCCCCAAGACGCGCACCTAAATCAGTTAGAGGCACCAGTCGGAAGAAGACTGGCATGACAATGCTAACGCTATTTTGTAAGAAATACACGTAGTTCATTTAGGTTGACCTCAGCAGCAGTTCTGCATATCGTGATGATTATTTGCATCTGATTGGTCAAAGCATCGCAAAAGCAGGAAGAAAAAAGCACAGACATGTTTCCCGTCCACAAATGTACAAACTGTTTACCTTTTTTCACAAACAACATAGTCTGTATTTTTTTCAAAGGTTGAAGTATGTCTGTCAGCGTTGCCATGTTTGTTTTGGTTTACTTATACGCTTCAGCTTCTGCACAAACCTCGATGCTGCTCTGTCATTGGTCCAGCAGCTGCTGAGTGAATTTGAACCTTACAGCGGGACAATCTTAGGATGGATTCTCCTGAGTTTGTGACCTCACAAATATTGCAAGAATGCATCATGCTGTGCAAAATTATTAAAAACTATGTACTATGTAACTGGTCTGCTTGCCCTGGAATAAGCCACTGCCATTAAAGTATGTAAATGCCATTAAAGGAATAATAAGTAATTTTCAAAGACAGGGGGGCAGTATGTGATCTCCCGAGACCTGACTAGTCTCGATTTCTTCCTGTGGAGCTATTTTAAAGAAAAGGTGTTTGTGAATAAACCTCAGACAACAAACGACTTAAAACATAATATCAAGGATCAAATAAGAGCCATAAGCCTGGAAATGCTTTCAAATGTTATGCAAAGTGTGTTGGATCGGGCTATTCAGTGTGAAACCGAAAATGGTGATCTCTTAAAAAACTTTTTTTTTTTTTAATTAGGACATTTTTACTTCCCCTAGTTTAAATAGTGATAAGTTCAAGTGTAAGTGAACAGTTATAACCGTATATATTGCCAAAAGTCTCGGAAGGTTCAGTTTACCTACTGCTAAAGTTTGGTGAGTATAACTTAAGAAATATAGGAGCTATTGAAGATTTTAAAGTGTCAGTGACTTTTGGGCCACCCTGTAGATAAGCTTAATGTCATATTGTGAAACATTCCAGATAAGCAAGAGCCTCTCCATGGAGACAAGCAGGTCGTGGACGCTCCACCATAAAGTTACACTGTGCACCTTTAAAGCAAATAGCATTGTTATTTACATTGTATCAGCATTAGTAGTATTTCACATGATACTTTTCAGAAATCAGTCTATGTTTTTTACAATTTGGAGACTTTGGCAGACGTTCCTTTGATTCCAAACTGTAGTAGTGTTGATTTTATGTCCAGAAGTCACAATGAACAAATCATTTCTTACCAAAAAGTGGCCTTGGTTCGACTGGAAGCTAACACGAGCTTAACACTGACACATGATTCACTTGTACCGCTGTCTCCTCTCTGTAAATGGACACACAGATATCAGTAAGTATAAGACGTGAATTGTTCCCTGAAGCATTCCAGCAATATAGTTCATTCTGTTATGTGAGGGATGAGTGTCTGGAGACAGCTTTTCTCTGTAAACAAAGACATAAATGTGCACAACAAGGACAAGACGAGTGAATGGCCAGCTAGGACTTTTTAACTGCATGGTCTGCTACCTGCTTGTCTGCACAGGGGATGTTACTGCACTGCCTGAAATATATGGCCTCACACTCTCGAATGCGATGATGTCATAATCCAAGATATGGGCAAGAGTCAGTTTTTACTATTGCATTGTACTAAACTATCCAAATGGTAAATTCACAGATGTTGAACCTGATCATTTCTATTACTCACGAGACCCAAGAACTAACTGTACTACAACAAAATCAGCATTTTAACAATATTCGTTTAAGCTGCCCCCATCCGTCCATTTTCTTTCGCTTATCCAGGAGCAGCAGTCTGATCAGTGACTCCCAGACTTCCCTCACCCCAGACACGTCCTCCCATCTTCTCCGGTGGGACCCCAAGGCGCTCCCTTTTTAGCTGCCCCAATCCATTTTAAATATTATTGGCCTATAGAAATGTTGCGACTCACTGTAAGAATGTGTATTTATATATTAACGTATTAGCAATAAAAACTCAGTATGGTACGTTTTATATAATATTCATAAACTATACATTGACACTATTATTAAGGTTTAACTTTTATCTGTACATCTCATTAATTGGCACTAATTGCATTCTAAAGTAGTACCAAAAATCCATGAGTTTCAGAGCACCATTAACAATTAGCAATTAACAATTCAAACCAAAATATTGCATAATTTTAAAGGTGGAAAGTCCTCAAAATGTCACCTCTAACAAAAAGTTGAAGGCACTGAATATTAATGGGCTGTGGTGACAATTTGTTGAAAGCTTCTTGGGCTATTTCAATGATCCACTTATCACAATATTCTTAAAAAAAAAAAAAAAAAAAAAAAAGAAAATCCGTTGTGTATTGTAATCTATTTTATAGCTTTGAAAATCCCCTCCCTGTAACTATTGAATCAGCATGTCATGTTGTGTGTTGATTTACACTAGGTGGCAGCTTTACACAATTCACTGACCGTGATGCATTCATTAGCAAAACCATGTCTCCTACACTGGCAAAGATTAGTGTTAGCAAAAGGACTCAAAGTGACAGTATTTTCAAGCTTTTGCTACTTTTGTGTTCATACTTTTGGAAGGACATTGTGTTACAGAATTCCTACAGCATAAAAGAAGTATTCAATCATAAACGCAGACAGCTCCGCACAAACGCACGTCCACATAAAGTCTGATGTGTAAAGAGGATTATTGATTTGATCCACATCCTCAGCAGCAGTTCTCAGCCCGGCACCTGTGCTCACGCCGGTGTCGCTTGTAGGCTTTTGTGGCTTTTGGGTTTAACTGATTCTTTTCCCTTCACTGACTCTATGCACATTTTAGAATAAATTTTTAAATTTCTCTTTGCAAACCAAACCTTTTTGTCTTTTTTGTGCATCTGATTGATTGGTGGGTTGATATTTTAACCTTATTATCAATTTCATCTCTTTTCTGTTTTTTTGTTGTTGTTTTTTTTTTATTGCTGTATGCTGCTGACTGTGTAGCACCATCTTCTGTAAAAGATCACTATGTAAAGTTTGTCACCTGCTTGTTACCATAGATATGCCACTGCTTTGCCTGGAATGTTCCACAATATGGCATTAAACTAATCTATCTTACATTTATTCAAATAACTGTTCTTATGACAAATACAGGTAACACTTTATAATAACTACAGCCTAATAAAGCATGAATAAACACTTAATTAACAATAACTTATGCTTAATAACTACTTAATTGCGGCCTTAATTAACACTTCATTAACAAGTGTTTGAGTTAATTCTTAACTAACCATTTGTATGTGTATTTGTAAATGCATATTTAAGGAGTAACTAAGTGTGAAATAAGTATGAGTATTATACACAACACAGGCCAATTAATTGCTAATTCAGTGTTAATTAAGGTTGTAATTAAGTTGTTATTAAGCATGAGTCTTTAATTGTTGCTTCATTATTCATTAAGTGTTTCTTCATTATTAATTCAGTGTTTTTCATTATTAATAATAAGTGTTTGTTCATGCTTTATTAAGGCTAAATAGGCTATAGTTATTATAAAGTGTTACCCAAATACATCTTGAAAAACATGTATTCTTACAATAGACTGTATATATAAGTGGACAAAGGGAGTGTGACGTCACCCATAGCTTTCAGCTCCAGCCAAATGAAACTCATGGAGGCTGGAGTTACAGGGGCTAATTTGGAGCCACTCAAGTATCATAGCAACCAAACAGCCAATCTGGAGCAAGGCTGTTAAAGGTTACGCCCCTTCCCGCCTGCACCACCGGTTTAGCAGGGAGCGGGCGCTTAGCAACGCCGTCAATCAAACCTGTTGCCAGTGCTAGTGAGAGCATTTTTGAAGAAAGAAGACAGCTGATTTGTCTGTCATTAATCTTCATAGCTTGATTTACTGATGCAATAGTGAAATAAAAAAATACCAGGATCATGTAGAGCGGGTTAATATGAACATTTTAAGACCAAAAGGACAAGTCTCCTTGCAGCAGTTGCAGAGAGAGGGGTGACAATTTTTCAATGTAAAGTGAGTCAATGAGTCGATGGAGCCAGAGGCAAGCCCATGAGCGCTTCCTATTTGGAACGCAGCAGCTAGCGTGTTAGCTATGTCCATTTATATATACAGTCTGTGGTTCTTACATGTCTGCATATACTTACAGATGTACAAGGAGACAATTATTGATGTTCCTGCATTTATTTCTGGGTTTTAGTTTTCTGTTTATAGGTGCAACTTTCACACTTTTTCACAGTTAAAGAGATAGCATTTTGTTTTGAATTCTTAATTGCTATCTCAAGATGTAGATGGGCTTGGAAAAAATATCAGGGATGTCAGAGCTCAACAGACTAACCATATAGAGGTCAATATAATATTTACATAATACAACAAGTACCCTTTTTTTTTTCTTCATAGAGTAGAAATATACACATTGGCCTATCCCAAAGTCCATGAAGAGGGTTAGTGGTGCTGAAGAACAGTTCCAATGTCCTGAAAGCTTTGGGATTCGTTCACTATATACAAACAGTGTAACTTTAAACTTATAATCCATATCATTGAATGTTTTGCTTGTTTGATGGCTGCATTACTATTTAGATAAATATCTGTGTTTGGTTATTATCGTTATAACAGCAGGGGGTTGGCCACTCAACTCAGACTCTCCATCTGTGCCGTGAAAGTCCCGCTGTAGTTTTCACTCGAGCAAAACAACATAATATCAACTTTCATTAGGTTATATGACAGTGTTTTGACAGTTTCCCTATAAATTAAACTCAATAAACTTACTTTATAGATTGGGCCAGCCACCTGTTGTTTGTTTTTCCTTTGTCGTGCTAATAGTGCTATGCTAGCTTTCTGCTATGCTAGTTGAAACAAAGAGGGCAGGGTAATGGGTTAATTAATGAAAAACAAGAATATAAAGTGTTCCTGAAATCATGTTAGAAAATAGGGGAGCTCCGAAAGGGCTTGGTTCACATTTTTTATGTCGGCAGGCAAATGTTCTACACAGAGAACAAATACGGTACAAGAGCCCTCTCCTATCATAAACGCCGGCGCTATCCCGCTAAACTTCAATACAATATTAACCTCTTTTATAATTACCCACTTTATATAAGTATACGCCCTTTAGGTCTCCGCAGAGGTTAAAATGTGCCCTGTTCTAAATGCCACTGTATTCTAATGTGCCTTTAAGCTTGAGGAAATGATATTTGCCGACGTACAGAAGGTCAGAAGGACAGGAGCTGACTCGGCAGATAACAAAGCTTTTTACCCAACTAAATCTAATTATGAACAGCCTACTGGGAGATATTGGGGACGCCGACAGGGCTGCTGCTTTTGTCAAACCAGAGGCTACCGTCCATGCTAATGACTTTACATGAACAACAGTAATGGCACACCCGGTTTCTTGAACATGGGCATGTGACTCTGCTTTTACAGTATATTCAAAATTTATTTTCATGCACTTCGCCTCACAACGTATGGAGAGGTTTTCACAGGAACTTCCCTCAAGATCAGGGCCGGCCCAGCCTATAAGCAGACTAAGCAGCTGCTTAGGGCCCCCGAGGCCACCAGAGGGCCCCCAAGAGCCCATACAGTTATATTGAAAATAATGTAATATGTCAAGTTTTATTGAACACAGAGTTTGTGTGTTTGCAGGAGCCTAAATATCCCTCTAAAACAATTACATTTGTTTTATATCTATAGTAGCAAAATATCTACAGCTGCTACATTTGTTTTTGAGCCGGGCAGAGGTGAGGGCAGCTATGTGTTACACTGGTGCAAGGACCCTTTATAATGTAAATTTAAGCCCACTGTCACCAACTGGAACACACTGAAATTCACCAGAAACAAAGAACAAATACCTAGAATTTTTAAAATCCTGACCACTCTTATATGTTTGTCTACTGGTTTCAGTCTGATGTTGGTCGTATAAATACAAATATAACTGGTCAAGGTGATGAGAGCAGAGTCATAATGTCAATCACCAATACCTGAGCCAGGAGGCATTCGCTGTCAGGGGCCCCAGAGACAAATTCAGCTTAGGGCCCCCTGAAAGCTAGGGCCGGCCCTGCTCAAGATACCAACCACCAACTTTTTTAATTAACAAAAGAAAAATAACTTAAAACAGTGTTTTTTGGGATTTTAAAATGTGAAAAACAGAAATAGTTCATTTAAATTTAAGTTTGCAGTCATCCAAAGTTATTCCTTACCTACCTTATGTATTCCGAGCATCCTAATTATTATAAGTAGTTTATAAACGCTTTTCACAAGAGACAGTTTGATTTCACAATGCCACTGTGTTTGTTGATTAATTGTTGCAGCTCTACTGTTGAGCATTTGAATAAAAATGAAATAAAGTCAATACGCAATTGTAAACAAAATATAACCAGTACACATTCATCTTCTGCTTCCAAACCTTAACCCAGAAATGAACAGAATACAAAAACATATATCAAGTGAACCATAAATTACCAATCACTTCACTGAAAATCGGTCTGACAGCAGCAGCTTGTGACGTGGTCTGGCCCTAATCTAGATCAGTCATAATCATTATCATCATGGAAACAGTCGGCATGGGAACCGCAGCAAGAAAGTTAGGGGTGGTTGTCCAGGCAACTGGGCTAAAAAAAAAAATGCCCGCCTCTTATGTTATAGTGCTCCTCCTGACTCACTCACTGTGCTCTGTGCTGGTGTGTGAAAATAGACTTGTGTGGAGCTGAGAGAAGGGGAGAGGGTGAGCTGTGCACTTGCAGAGACTATCCAAATGACAGCTCTATTTGAAATTCAGTTTGTTTGTAGAGAGATAACGATGGAAGCAATGCTGTATTTTTACAATCAAGCTACATGCAAAACTCTTCCAGGCAGTTGGACTCTTTTGAGAATGGGTTTCAGATGACATCACAATTGATTTTTGTTGTAATATAGTGAGTTCAAGGGTTGAAAACTCAGTCAGTCAATAGAAATAATCACATTAAGCATTTGTACATTTACATTTTCATCTTATATCATGGTCAGTGAGAATTCTAATGAAAACTGCCCTGCATTATCTTTATATAACCGCACAGGTAGTCAGTCTATATCACTGCAATAGACTGTATAAAGAAGTGGACTAAAGCAGTGTGACGTCACCCATAGCGTTCGGCTCCAGTCAAATGAAGCTCATCGAGGCTTCTGGTCATAGTGGTGATTTTGCAGCCGAGTTCCATATTTGGAGCTCTGACTTCGAGTATCATAGCAACCAAAGAGCCAATCTGGAGCGAGCCTGTTGAAGATAATGCTGTCAATAGAACCTGTTGCTAACACTAGGAGGGAAAGAAGGCACCTGTTTTGTTCATATCTTGATTTACTGACACAATAGTGAAATCAGAATACCAGGATCATGTAGAGCAGGTTAATACAAAAAAATTTAAGACCAAAAACAAGGTTCACTGCAGCAGTTACTGTCAAGATCCCAGTCTGTCTTGTGTTATGTGCTGTTTTCACTGCTCAAAAAAATTAGAGGAACACTCTTTGATCAGAGTATAGCAAACTATCAGTCAAACTTCTGGGATATTGATATGGTCAGTTAAGAAGCATAGGGGGTTGTTAATCAGTTTTAGCTGCTTTGTTGTTAATGAAATAAGCAACAGGTGCACTAGCGGGGCAACAGTAACTACAGGAATGATTTTCCAGGTTGATGCCCCTGGTATTTTTGCATCATCTTTTCCAGCAGATTTTTTTACTGACGGACTTTTTGCTTTGGCTTGGATCAACATTACTGATAGCATGGTGTGGTACCTGGACGCTGCAGAGGTTGCACAAGTGGTCCAACTCCTCCAGTATGGCACATCACTACGTGTCGTTGCAAGAAGGTTTGCTGTGTCTCCCAGCATAATCTCAAGAGCATGGACTAGATTCCAAGAGACAGGTAGTTACTCCAGGAGAGCTGGGCAGGATGGTAGAAGGTCCTCAAACCTTCGGCAGGATTGGTATCTGCTACTTTGTGCAGGGAGGAACAGGATGAGCACTACCAGAACCTTCAGAATGACCCCCAGTGGGCCACTAGTATGAATGTTTCTGACATTGTGCTATGCTCCCTGCCCAGCACTGTAGAGCTCGATTGGCATTTGCCATAGACCACCAGAATTGGCAAGTGTGCCACTGGCATCCTGTGCTCTTCACCGATGAGAGCAGGTTCCTCACATTTACCTGACCTAAACCCAATAGAACATCTCTGGGACATTATGTTTCAGTCCATCCGGCGCCAGGTTGCTCCTCAGACTGTCCAGTGATGTCCTGGTTCAAATATGAGAGGAGATCCCCCAAGACACCATCCGTGGCCTCATTAGGAGCATGCCCCGCCGTTATCAGGCATGCATATAAGCATATGGTGGCACCCCAAAAAAAGTTTAATTTTTGGGGTGTCTTTGGTTTAACCCCTCTGTAGGGAGATCAATTTCATTTACATAAAATCATGCGGCATCGTTTTGTTACTAATGAATTATTTTCTCATTATCATAAAGAAATTCTAGATTATTTTTTTCCTTCATTTAGATCTAATGTGTTCTCAAAGTGTTCCTCTAATTTTTTGAGCATTGTATATACACATGATCACTACGATGTGAGCACCACCTCAGCAACGGATAAACAAATGAACTACAGAGGGACTAACTGTCAACTAAAACAGAGATAAATAATGCCTTGAACATTCATGGACAGCCAAAAGGTTATCAGATTTAAAAGTGAAATATCATGGGACCATGGTTTAAGCGAATTAAACAACTCAGAACAGAGTGCTACACAGTTTTGGACTCCATGTCAATGCATTAAAACTGTGTAAGTGAGTTGTTTATGTTTACAGTACCTGAGTGGTTGTCTGTAGCCACCCACAGCAGATGAATGACACACAAATACTTTAGAGATCAACATGTTTTCCTGGACATTTAACCATTTTTTTCACCTCCACATAATGTCATTTACTACGCAATCACCAAATTGTACTGTGTGTTTTTTGCTTAAGAAATATCAGCACACCTCACAGACCAATGCAAATCCACCCCTCTAGAGACTTTCCTTTTGCTTAGTTCCAACCCATTTGACTTCCCTCCACTTACACTTTATACTTTTCATTTGAAGAAGGCCGACACGGAACGACCCCAACTGCAGCAATCTCATGGAGATGAAGTTTCAGTGTACTGATGACGCTTCAGTGGTTATATGAATGGTATTTTTGAGAGGTGTTCGATGCAGACTCGTCACCCTGATCATCTGGTACCACCTGTGACAGCACGATGAATGTGCGAGTGGAAAGTGTTTTATTGGCTGTCATCTGCAGCGTGGGTCCTGCCATAGTCCATTTATCCAGAGACAAGACCGAGGAGTTAACAGGCAGCTGAGCTCGCAATGAAAGCCTTTTAACATGCACAAGTAGTGGCTTTGAAAAGAGCAAGACTGTACATGAGAGAAATGTAAATGTAATTCTTTGAAAAACAAACAAAAAAATGTGGGTAGCAGAAGCATAGGTGGGAAGTTAGATCCCAGCTAATGGTACTATATGTACTGTACTTTTTTTTACCAGTACCACACCAAAAATATGATCATCATCAGTTTTCTGGGATTATTAGATTTCTGGACTTATCAGATTTCTGGAGTTGTCCGTTTTTTGGGATTATCAGATTTCTGAGGTTATCAGATTCCTATCCTCTATTTGCTAATGTATCTCTATGGAGGTTTGGTATATTTGGTCAGTAACATAAAGTTTTTGTCTTTCTCCAGACACCTATGTGCTACTTACATGACTCCACATCTTCCATCTTCTTCTCCCCATGGTTCCTCTTTTCCTCCATAGCAACAGATGTGTTTCTATAGTGACCAGCTCACGTCAGTCTCTTAATTATGGTTTTAAATAGCATTTCTGAGCTTTGTACTTTCTGAGCTCTGTACTATCAAGTGTGAGAGCACAGTCAAAAGGTTATACAGGCTGAAAAACTATTAACTTTTCTATCAATTATATTTGACAAACGGAAGTGAGAACTGATGGGAAGCGGGGCATGAATTTATGGTTGTTATTATGGTTATTTGTACAACAGACAAAATATACTGAAAAATTCACCTGAATGTCCAAAATGCAGTAGTGAATATTTAACACAAACCGATTTCATGGTTACATAGGCTGCATATTCAAGTATATCAATGCAGTTCATTGTCCAGTGTAATAAAATTTGTTTAAAAGAACCTGAATACAGTGGCTCAGCGGCTAGAGTCACTCCGTTCCGTTCTGGGGACCCAGACCCTGGATGTTCCTTACCCCATCCTGGATGAGCCATTTCCTGCCCAGCCAGTCTCTTCTATATTCTGTATGAATCCAGAAGCGTTTAGAATCAACCCATAGAGCAGATCAAACCAACATCCTAACTACAGACTTGAACTCGCGTCTGCAAATGGATGTGTGTCAGCAAAAAACACCTGCAATTGAATAAATGCAAGATAATAAGACATTATGCTATACTGTGGAACTGTAGCAAACGGTCTCCATGGAGAAAATAAAAGGGCCAAACCTCCATAACAAAAGTGACATAGTGCTCCTTTTACCATCTAGAAGTTGATTTGATTTCTTTTTACCAACAGATGGCAAATGTAAACCCCGAACTGGCCTTTGTTCAGCCTCACCTGTGCTCTCTGCTCTTCCTCTTTTAGGCTGAAGCTAGCACACTGTCTGACTGCATGAGTGCAACACTTGACCTGTGTCAAAGGTGTATGCAGTGTGCAAGAACAGCTATAATGGAAGTTGGAAGTTTACAAGGTTTTCTTTTTTTTTTTTTTTTTTTAAAACAGCCAGACAGCTAAAAAATGACCTCCGTGAAGTCCATGTTAGCACTGAGCACATTCTCTAATCAGGACTCAGTGTACCTTTTCTTCAGGGACCAATAATTAAGTGAAATCACTGCATATTTGTTTTGTAATTACACCAGTTCACCACATATATCAAAACAGACAACCGTGCGAAGCCTGTACATACTGCTAAGACGCCTATAAATACACTGGTGTTGATGTAAGCGCCCCCAACCTGTACAACATTTGACCCAGCTTATGCAACAATCCACGGGGGGCACACAGACCTCTTTAACACCCACCAAAATAAGAACCCGGATCGTGGAGGTGACAGAAACACGTAAGCACGCTCAGGATGGCTGTGGCACCTCAGGACTTGAATACTTTGTAAACAGTAGACGATTACTTTGTTTGCCGCCAGAGGAGCTTATCAGGTTAGACGATGTGTCAGACTTATATAAGACAAGGGGTCGGACAAGATTGGAATAAATGCATTTGGAGATAGCCCCGCTGGGTTTGTGACAATGAGCTGTAGTCTGTGCACTTGCATTCACAATCACCTGTGTCATATATTTGTGTCATATAGCTGGGAGAATAAATCAGCATATTTGTTCTTTTAAATATTAGTGGGGGAGAAACAATGTCAGAAGCATATGAGTAATGGGTTCATAGACAATGAGAAAATGTTATAAATACAGTACACAGCCAAGAGGTTTGTATTACATCAGTAGCAGTCAAGGCTGTTTTCTTGATTGAAACATGTAACAGCTCGAGGGCTAATACCTTACAGGTGGATTATGTAACTTTTCTGTTGAAGGGTGAGCAACATGCTTGTCTCTGTGGAGATGTTATAACACATTTTGAAGCATAATTTATAGAAAATATAGAGGGTAAACACCAGAGGGCAGGCATTCGATCGTATTGCCCCCACAACCCGGCCCCGGATAAGCAAAAGAAAATGGATAGAGGGTAAGCGATAATGTTGAAACTAATTTAGGCCAGTGACATAACAACAGTAAAGTAGAATTATTCCCACAAAACTACTCTAAATGTAAAATATGGTTAAAAAAACATTAACTGCAATAAATACATAGCAGAATGAAACACTTTAGAAGAGAGTTTGTATCTGTAATGAGTCATAGAAGTTATTAATTCAATCTTTTACAATTCAAATCTAACCATAGCACAAGAAAATAAATAAATAAATAAATAAATAAAAGTTGTACAAAGAAAATATATTAACAATGAATAAAATGACTGTTTCATCTAACATATATTGAATGATGCATCAATACAATATAGTATTTCTAGTGACAGGCCTATCTACAGCATTTGAGACAAACACGTGACACCCAGCCGAAACATGGGTCAGATTTGTAGAGAAGTATTTCTGTTCACAGTGAGAATATTTGTTTTTAAAGGGGTGTGCTTGCAATAAAAACATTTGTAAAATTAAACATCATGATAGGTATGTTTAGTGTCATACTGTGGAACATTGTATTGCAAAGCACACATCTCCAATGGCGACATGCAGACACTATATGATACCCTGACCCAAAAAGTTGCATAATGAGATGGGGCAGGTAAGATAATTTTATTAAACCCCACTGCGTAACATTTCATCAAATAAAGTGGCTTAAATAAAGCATTGTTTCTGTACAGGGTTGTGTAATGCTGAAACAATCTTGCCTGGAAAATTCAGAATAACATCTCTGTGTATTTTTTTTTTTTTTTTTATACAGATTGATATCACTCTCCACTTGAGTCCTTGCCTCAAGTGGAGGAGTTCAAGTATCTCGGGGTCTTGTTTACAAGTGAGAGAAGGATGGAGCGTGAGATTGACAGGCGGTGCAGCGTCCACAGTGATGGGGTCGCTGTATCGTTCTGTTGTGGTGAAGAAGGAGCTGAGTCGAAGAGCAAAACTCTCAATTTACCGGTCAATCTACGTTCCTACCCTCACATATGGTCATGAGCTCTTGGTAATGACTGAAAGAACAAGATCGTGGATACAAGCGGCCCAAGATGAGTTTCCTCCACTGGTTGGCCTTAGAGACAGTGGGAAGAGCTCTCGGTCACACAACAAGAGGAGCTCGGAGTAGGGCCACTGCTCCTCCACATCGAGAGGAGCCAGCTTAGGTGGCTCAGGCATTTGTTCCAAATGCCTCTGGACGGCTCCTTGGTGTGGTCTTCCAGGCATGTCTCACTAGGAGAAGGTGTCGGACAAGACCTAGGACACACCGGAGGGACTATGTCTCTCGACTGGCCTGGGGGTCCCTCCGGAGGAGCTGGAGGACGTGTGTGGGGTGAGGGCATTCTGAAGTCCCCGCTTAGACTGCTGCCCCTGTGATCCGGCCTTGGACACAGCAGAAGAAAATGGATGGATGAAAGTCAGTCTGGGCCCCATGTCCTCCATTTCATCCCAAGCCTGGTCAAACATGCTCGTCCAATCAGATCCATTTTTTTTTCAGTGAAATTAAGGAGCTTATTGGTCACCTATGATTTATAAATAAAATCAATTTGCACCTCAGACTAACAGAGGTTAGTGCTTTGCTCATAGATTCTGCAGAAATTCACAATGTTTTTCAGCCCCCTGTGACATTTTTTCCGATACAGATGGACCACACATGTCCCTGATTGGCTAATCCACCTGTCAATCATGCCCATTTGTGAGATATTTACTCGTGACCAGACTCACATCTACATAAAACAATAAAGACGTGTCTGTTCTGGATCCAAGGCAAGAAATAACTTTCTTCTGGTCTATTTATTGGTTGAAATGTTTTGTAGTGAGGCTTAATGAGCAATTTTGAATGTCATGCAATCAAAATAAAAAATCTTTGAGCATGAAATCATCACATTCTTGATTATGTGAGTGAGAAAAGGAACTGTTTTGTGTCTTTAGAAACATTTAAATCACATCTGCTCCAATTTGACTAACACGGCCAGTTATGCACATAGTTGTATGATAGATAGATGCAGTTACAAAGATTTCTGCGTATTTTGGAGCAAACAATTCCCACATTGCTTCATCGTGCAATAATTAATCTTTGCTCCAATGATTTTGCTGTGTTCAGTGATTTCTGGTGAATCATGGGAACCTCATTATGGTGGTTTTGTGGAGCAGGAAATGGTGCACAGGGTTAATGTAGGTGATTCATTCAGACAGCAGCAGTCTGTAAAGCAGCTGCTCGTTATTGTCTTGCCTCAGTTCTGAAGAAAACGTGTAAGTCCAGTTACTGTAAAACCCTGATTCAAATGGATTTTAACAATGGGGTTCCGGGGCTGCTTTATATACTTTTATTGTCTCCTCTAATTTAGTAAAGATGGTTAGATGATGAAACATCAGCTGCCCAAAGATGTGTTCGGAGAATTGGTGACTATAGCAAAAGACAGGAAGTACTGGAAATTGGTGGTGGAGTGAAATTAGTAGTTGGAGTGGTAGCTCAGGCAAATGCATTCCTCCACTAACCCAAAGTTAAGGTACACTTTATTGAAAATGTGTCCTCTGCATTTGACCCATAGACTGTATATGTAAGCTGTATATATAAGTAAAGCTAAGCTGCTACTCGCCACGTTCCAAACAGGAAGTGATTATGGAAGTGATTGCGACTTAAGAGTGTCGTGTCAGGACTCATCATTTTGGTCTTAAAATGTTCTGTATGATTCTTTTTTTTTTTAGGCGCCTTCTTTCTCCCTAAGCGCTGAGTCCCTGCTAAACCAATGGTGTAGGCGGAAAGGGGCGTTACCTTCAACAGCTTACTCCAGATTGGCTCTTTGGTTGCTATGATACTCATGATTGGAATTCCTAAAAAGGAACTTGGCTCCAAATTCAACCCCATAACTGCAGCCTTGATGAGCTTCATTTGACAGGAGCCGAATGCTATGGATGACTTGGATCACTTATTCCACTTCTTTATACAGTTTATGATCCATGACCCATTCTTCAATGCCGCTGGGGTCAGGAAAAGTGCCGCACCCGGATGCCTATCTCCAGATTTAGAGTCAGGCTTGGTCAAGAGCACCTTAGCTGGAGGATTTTACCTGGATTTTTGGGTTGATGGTGGTAACTTATCCAAACATCGAAACAGATGGTGGTAACTTATCCAAGAGTCAAACTTGGAACGTTCTTGCTGTGAGGCATATTATCTGCTTAACCACCACGGTTTTGTGGTTCAGTCCCTGCTACAGATAATAGACGCAGGTGTTGGATCCTCAGGCAAGACACTTCATCTACCTGAATGAATGTTTGTTAGAAGTTGAGTAAAGTATGTTTTCCAGACAGGATTGAACCACTTTTCTAACCGGTCTGAGCACATGTTGCTGCCAGTGTGACCACAGTGTTCTTACTGTTTTTCATTCCTACACTTTCTCTCTCACATTATGCTATTAAATTACATGGCGTATTTCAACTGTGTGATCTCTATGTGAGAATTGGCTTCGTCCCATAATCTTATGAACTAATAGATCTCAGATAAGTTACATTTTTGTTCGGCACGACGTGATTTGAACAGCTGCCAAGACTGCATATGAATTTGCTATCAAGCTGATTTTATCTCTTTGAAATGGACACCTTTTAGGCTCATTATGCTGCCATCATATTCTAGTAATTTATTTCAATGTCATGGGTTTTTAATACCTTGAAAAATGTGTATTCTTACTGTGAGCGGGGTCGCATTTCCACAGATGTGACCTGTCATGGGCCCTGCTTGTCTTCACGTTTAATGTCAGCAAAAGTTATAGTGTGTCTCTGACTGACCTGTCAAAATTTTCTCTGGACTCATGTGCAACAAAAGTCAGACTACCACAATCCCACTTCAGTTTGACATTCCAACTTTTTTAATTGTGCAATCAAAATCATTTGTGTTGTTTATACACCACTTTTGCTCTGGAGTCTTGTAATACTAAAAGTTATTTATTTAGTGGGCTGGTGAGCATGCTTTCTCATGACATTTTGGGTCAGTTTAGGACAAGAAAGTTATTTTCCTCACCGCAAGAGACGCGCAACACACAAATCAATGTCTTCTGGATATTATGCCCCCTCTCCATGCTGGTTGTCAGAAAGTGAAACGCGGCGGATGCACTGGTCGATATGTATTTGATTGTGAACGATATGCTATTGTGTTTTGTTTGTCACTGCCATTTTAACATTATCGAGTCGCTTAATATAGCACAAATCATCAAAACCACAAAATGCACAAACAAAAATGCTGAAGAAATATACTAATTGTCCAGTATTTCAGCTGACACCTTTATAAAAAAAAATAAAAAAAATCTTAATAATCAGCACACATTAGATAGTGAATAAAATCTGAGTGCATAAGACAAAAACACTTCCTTACATTTTTGTGTAAACGATGCAAGATGTTCATTCTTAACTCACATTAGTGCGCACATACACTACATTTACGTGCATGACGGAAAACCAAATAACTGGTCTTAATCCAGTTAATCCAGTTTAAGATGATTTATGAAAATGCACGTAAACCCATTAACCAATCTAAGGTGTTATAGTTGGGTTTTTGTTTTTTTATACATGGGAATCCAATGCAATTAGGCTCTCTTTTTCATGGGTGCCCTGTTTAAAATGCAATACAATCCATAAAAAAATATTAAAAACAGGTGCAGGTGTGTGTTTAAAAGTTCATTACCATATTATTACACTGCGATTGTGTCACCGGGGTATCCAGTTTTAATTGTGTATTTCATTTTTGTTAAGCAAAACATCTAAAATCCCTCTTTCTCGTCTCATTTTTAGTGCGGCTGGTCTTTATCCTTATGCTGTCATGTGATCTGGTATTAAATGTTCCAATATCAATGATCAACAAGCAGGTGAGGTATTCTTTGAAGTAGTCTCTTCATTTTATACAGTGCTGTTCTCTTCTAATAGACGAATAGACGTTCAAATCTCAGAGGTCCAATGACACACGCTCAAAAATAGCCAGGAAAATATTACACTTGTGTTTGGATGTGTACTCACTCGTTTTAGATGGGCAGCGATGACAAACTCTACAGCACAACCGCACGTTTTGTTTTGAAGTAAAAGCAAAACCCGCTGGAGCTTCATTGTGCGTATTTGTGCGGCAGAGAGCAAGTAACATATGAGTAATGCAGTTCCTGACAAGTCTGGAAACATTTGAGAGCAGGTATCTGTACTTTTTGTACATTTTTGAACTGGACTGAAAAGTAAAAAGTACTTTCATATGATTTGAGGGGTTATTTTTATCGTGATCGTGGTAACATCCTGACTAAAGTTTTCGAGTTCAAGCTTTGACTTTGAGCAAATAAATACACAAAATTCATAGGAAATATGTTAAAATTGATTCGTATTGCTACTGTTGACCAAAATATATGTCATTTTTAATCAGTATCACTCCAATCAGCACTTTAACAAATGAACAACACTTGAAATACTTTTACTTTTACTCTTAAAGTGCAATTTTAAAGTACTCAAAGTAGATTTTTTCACGTGATACTTTTACTTGATTAACTTTAAACCTCTGTATCTGTACTACTTAAGTAACAAAACTGCGTATTTGACCCACCTCTGATGTGGACTGGGATGAGGTCTGCGGTCTGGAGCAAAGACGATTTTAAATTTGGTTGTTTAGCCCACTTGGAGTCCTCTGTCCATGTGAACGTAGTGACAGAAAGGTCGTTGCTCCAATATTTATGATTCTCTGGTCAAACTGCCGTGTATGTGCTTGGACAGTGGTTACAAGCTGGAGGATTATAAAAGATCCATAATTCTGTCTGTGGTTAGCCTTCGCGTGGGGAAATCTCACACTGGCATCAAATAAAGTGGACCCAGAGCCACAAATCCTCATAATGATTACATTTTTATTGTTATTGCTGCGTGAATCTGTCTGCGCTCTGACGAATGGGAGCTTTTTGTTAAGATGATGATGACACCACAAATACGGCTCTGATTTGTCAATGGTTTTGTGCTAAATGAAATGTGACGGGTGACGGGTTATACGGCATTGTCAAAGCTCAAACAGACCTTTTATATATTGCTAGAAACCATAATCGATATATATAAAGGAGATCATTTTACCATTTACCAGCATATTAGGGAGGTGTTTTTTGGGCATGTCCCACCAGGAGGAGGAACCGGAGAAGACCCAGGACACGCTGGAGGGACTATGTCTCTCGACTGGCCTGGGAACGCCTTGGGGTCCCACCGGAGAAGCTGGAGGACGTGTCTGGGGTGAAAGAAGTCTCTGCCTAGACCTCTGCCCCCGCGACCCAGCCCTGGATAAGCGGAAGAAAATGGATGGATGGATGGAAATGAATCATATTGTGATCGGCATAAGATTATAGGGAGTTTTTTTTGCCACCTGCTTGTCTCTCTTGGACATGTCATTGATTTGTAATGATTTGAAATTTTGGGTTGCCATTTTAGCCTTGTATCAGATTTTGAGGACACTGCCACTGAAATATAAATTCACAATTCACCAATAACATGCATTTTATGAGCAGATATTATTACTATGTTTCAGCTTTTAGCCAAACAGATCGAATTCATTGGAGAACTACATGTGGTCCCTTCTCTCTAATAGTGCAGTAGTAGGTACATGGATGCTACCCAGCCAAGGTACAGGTCAGCTCTGTGAAGAGGTCAACCAACCACTCATAGTTACAAAATGCATGTTTTTTTTTCCAAACCTATGTTATGTCATGTTTAGCAATAATACAAAACACTATAATCCAATAAATTGCCATGCTGTGGGGGGACATTTCAGTCAACGCAATAACATTTCAAGACACCCATGTGGACCAGAAAAAGTTACATTGACCACCCCTTTAAAAACACGTGTGATTCTGGAGGGTTCATGCAGAAT
>JAIEZT010001373.1:17817351-17866332 GCA_019594935.1 Periophthalmus modestus
TTCATGTGAAACCGAAATGGTGATCTCTAAAACTTTTTTTTTTTTTAATTGGACATTGTTACTTCCCCGATTTTAAATAGTGAATAAGTTCAAGTGTAAGTGAACTTTCCCGTATAGATTTCCCAAATTCCGGAATTTCGTTTTACCTCACTGCTAAGTTTGGTGAGTTACCTTAAGAACTATAAGCTATTGAGTTTTAAAGTGTCAGGGATTTTGGGCAACCCTGTAGCTAAGCTTAATGTCATAAATTGTGAAACATTCCGATAAGCAAGAGCCTTCCTCCTGGAAGACGGATCATTCGTTGACGCTCCACTAAAGTTACACTTTGCACCTTTAAAGGCAAATAGCATTGTTATTACATTGGTCAGCATTAGAGTATTCACATGATACTTTTTCAGAAACGTCTATTTTTTTACCATTTTGGAGACTTTGGCAGACTTTCCTTTGATTCAACTGTAGTAGTGTTGATTTTATGTCCAGAATCCCAATGAACAAATCATTTCTTACCAAAAATTGGCCTTGGTTCGACTTTAATCTAAACGAGCTTAACAACTGACACATGTGCACTTGTACCGCTGTCTCCTCTCTGTTAAATGGACACCGATTCAGTAGTATAAGACGGAATTGTTCCTGAATCATTCCAGCATATAGTTCATTCGTTATGGAGGGATTAGTGTCTGGAGACAGCTTTCTCTTAGACAAAGACCATAATGTTCCCACAAAGGACAAGACAGTGAATGGCCCACTAGTCTTTTTAACTGCATTGTCTGCTACCTGCTTGTCTGCACAGGGGATGTTACTGCACTGCTGACATATCGTGGCCTCACCCTCTCGAATGCGATGATGTCATAATCAACGATCAGGGGCAAGAGTCAGTTTTTACTATGCATTGTACTAAAAGATCCAAATGTAATTCACAGATGTTGAACCTGATCATTTCTATTACTCACGCGACCCAAAACTACTGTACTACAACAAAATCAGCATTTTAACATATTCGTTTAAGCTGGCCCCCATCCGTTCCATTTTCTTTCGCTTATCCAGGACGCAGGCTGAGCAGTGACTCCCAGACTTCCCCTCACCCCAGACACGTCCTCACCTCTCTCCCGGTGGGACTCCCAGGCTCTCCCTTTTAGACTGCCCCACTCCATTTCAATATTAGTGCCTTAGAAATGTTGCGAACCTCACTGTAAGTAATGGTATTTATATATGAACGTATTAAGCATAAACACTCAGTAGGGTACGTTTTTATATAATATTCATAACTATACATTGACCTATTATTATTTAACTTTTAGCTGTACAAATTCATTAATTGGCACTAATTGCATTCTAAGTAGTACCAAAAATCCAGAGTTTCAGAGCACCATTAACAATTACAAGAACAATTCAAACCAAAATATTGCATATAACTTTAAAGTTCTGGAAGGTCCTCAAAAGTGTCACCTTTAACAAAAAAGTTTGAAGGCAACTGACGTATTAATGGGAGAGTCACCATGTGGTTGACAATTTGTTTGATGAAAGATCTTGGATGCTATTTCACTGATCCACTTATCACAATTATTCTTAGAAAAAAAAAAAGAAAAAAAAAAAAAAAAAAAAAAGACATCGTGGTGTATTGTAAATCTATTTTATAGCTTTGAAAATACCACTCCCGGTAACTATTGAATCAGCAGCATGTCATTGTTGTGTGTTGAGTTACACTAGGTGGCAGCTTTAAACACAATTTCACTGACCTTGACCGTGAGCATGTCATAGGAAAAACCATGTCTCCTACACTGGCCAAAGATTAGTGTTAGCAAAAGGGCTCTGCATAAGTGACAGCTTTTCAAAAGGCTTTTGCTACTTTGGTTTCATACTTTGGGAAGGACATTGTGTTACAGGAATCCTACAGCCTTAAAAGAAGAGTATTCAATCCTAGAAAACGCAGGACAAGCTGCCGCACAAACGCACGTCCAACATCAAGTCCTATGTGTAGAGCGGATTATTGATTTGATCCACATCCTCAGGCAGCCAGTTGCTAAGCCCAGGCACCTGTGCTCCAAGCCGGTGTCGATTGTAGGCTTTTGTGGCTTTTGGGGTGTTACACTGATTTCTTTGGCTCCCCTTCAACATGACTCTCTGCACTATTTAGAAAAAGTTTTAAATTTCCTTTGCAAACCAAACCTTTTGTCTTTTTTTGTGCATCTGATTGATGTGTGGGGTTGATATTTTAACCTTAGTATCAGATTTCATCTATTTCGGTTTTTTTTGGTTGTTGTTTTTTTTTTTATTGCTGTATGCTGCTGACTGTGTAGCACCATCTTCTGAAACAGATCACTATGTAAAGTTTTGTCACCTGCTTGTTACCATAGATATGCCACTGCTTTGCCTGGAATGTTTTCCACAATATGGCATTAAACTAATCTATCTTACATTTCATTCAAATAACCTGTTCTTATGACAAATACAGGTAACACTTTATAATAACTACAGCCTAATAAAGCATGAATAAACACTTAATTAACAATAACTTATGCTTAATAACTACTTAATTGCGGCCTTAATTAACACTTCATTAACAAGTGTTTGAGTTAATTCTTAACTAAACCATTTGTGTATGTGTATTTGTAAATGCATATTTAAAGGGTAACTAAGTGTGAAATAAGTATGAGTATTATACACAACACAGGCCAATTAATTGCTAATTCCGCAGTGTTAATTAAGGTTGTAATTAAGTTGTTATTAAGCATGAGGTCTTTAATTGTTGCTTCATTATTCATTAAGTGTTTCTTCATTCATTAATTTCATGTGTTTTCATTATTAATAATAAGTGTTGTTCATGCTTTATTAGGGCTAAATAGCGCTATAGTTATTATAAAAGTGTTACCCAAATACATCTTGAAAAACATGTATTCTTACAATAGACTGTATATATAAGTGGGACAAAGGGAGTGTGAACGTCACCCATAGCTTTCAGCTCCAGCAAAATGAAACTCATGGAGGCTGGGTTACAGGGGCTAATTTTGGAGCCACCTCAAGTATCATAGCAAACCAAACAGCCAATCTGGAGCAAGGCTGTAAAGGTTACGCCCCTTCCCGCCTGGCACCACCCGGTTTAGCAGGGAGCGGGCGCTTAGCAACGCCGTCAATCAAACCTGTTTGCCAGTGCTAGTGAGAGCATTTTTGAAGAAAGAAAAGAAGACAGCTGATTGTCTGTCATTAATCTTCATAGCTTGATTTACTGATGCAAAGTGTGAAATAAAAAAATACCAGGCATCAGTGTTAGCGGGTTATATGAAACATTTTAGAAGATCCAAAACGGACAAGTCCTCCTTGCAGCAGTTGCAGAGAGAGGGGTGACAATTTTTCAATGTAAAGTGAGTCAATGAGTCGATGGAGCCAGAGGCAAGCCCGAACATAATGAGCGCTTCCTATTTGGAACGGCAGCAGCTAGCGTGTTAGCTATGTCCATTTATATTACAGTCTGTGGTTCTTACATGTCTGCATATACTTACAGATGTACAAGGAGACAATTATTTGATGTTCCTGCATTTATTTCTGGGTTTTTAGTTTTCTGTTTATAGGTGCAACTTTCACACTTTTTCACAGTTAAAGAGATAGCATTTTGTTTGTGAATTCTTAATTGCTATCTCAAGATGTAGTGGGCTTGGAAAAAATATCAGGGATGTCAGAGCTCAACAGACTAACCATATAGAGGTCAATATAATATTTACATAATACAACAAGTACCCTTTTTTTTTTCTTCATAGAGTATAGAAATATACACATTGGCCTATCCCAAAGTCCATGAAGAGGGTTTGTGGTGCTGAGAACAGTTTCCAATGTCCTGAAAGCTTTGGGATTCGTTCACTATATACAAACAGTGTAAACTTTAAACTTATAATCCATATCATTGAATGTTTTGCTTGTTTGATGGCTGCATTACTATTTAGATAAATATCTGTGTTTTGGTTATTATCGTTTAAACAGCAGGGGTTGGCCACTCACACTCAGACTCTCCAATCTGTGCCGTGAAAGTCCCGCTGTAGTTGTTCACTCGAGCAAAACAACATAATATCAACTTCATTAGGTTATATGACAGTGTTTTGACAGTTTCCCTATAAATTAAACTCAATAAACTTACTTTATAGATTGGGCCAGCCACCTGTTGTTTGTTTTTCCTTTGTCGTGCTAATAGTGCTATGCTAGCTTTCTGCTATGCTAGTTGAAACAAAGAGGGCAGGGTAATGGGTTAATTAATGAAAAACAAGAATATAAAGTGTTCCTGAAATCATGTTAGAAAATAGGGGAGCTCCGAAAGGGCTTGGTTCACAATTTTTTATGTCGGGTGCAGGCAAATGTTCTACACAGAGAACAAATACGGTACAAGAGCCCTCTCCTATCATAAACGCCGGCGCTATCCCCGCTAAACTTCAATACAATATTAACCTCTTTTATAATTACCCACTTTATATAAGTATACGCCCTTTAGGTCTCCGCAGAGGTTAATTAATGTGCCCTGTTCTAAATGCCACTGTATTCTAATGTGCCTTTAAGCTTGAGGAAATGATATTTTGCCGACGTACAGAAGGTCAGAAGGACAGGAGCTGACTCGGCAGATAAACAAAGCTTTTTCCCCCACTAAATCTAATTATGAACAGCCTACTGGGAGATATTGGGACGCCGACAGGGCTGCTGCTTTGGTCAAACCAGAGGCTACCGTCCATGCTAATGACTTTACCTGAACAACAGTAATGGCACACCCGGTTTCTTGAAACATGGGCATGTGACTCTGCTTTTACAGTATATTCAAAAAATTTATTTGCATGCACTTCGCCTCACAACGTATGGAGAGGTTTTCACAGGAACTTCCCTCAAGATCAGGCCGCCCAGCTATAAGCAGACTAAGCAGCTGCTTAGGGCCCCCGAGGCCACCAGAGGGCCCCCAAGAGCCCATACAGTTATATTGAAAATAATGTAATATGTCAAGTTTTATTGAACACAGAGTTTGTGTGTTTGCAGGAGCCTAAATATCCCTCTAAAACAATTACATTTGTTTTATATCTATAGTAGCAAAAATATCTACAGCTGCTACATTTGTTTTTGAGCCGGGCAGAGGTGAGGGCAGCTATGTGTTACACTGGTGCAAGGACCCTTTATAATGTAAATTTACGCCCCCCTGTCACCAACTGGAACACACTGAAATTCACCAAAACAAAGAACAAATACCTAGAATTTTTAAAATCCTGTGACCACTCTTGTATGTTTGTCTACTGGTTTCAGTCTGATGTTGGTAGTATAAAACAAATATAACTGGTCAAGGTTGATGAGAGGAAGAGTCATAATGTCAAATGTGAATCACCAATAACTGAGCCAGGAGGCATTCGCTGTTCAGGGGCCCCAGAGACAAATTCAGCTTAGGGCCCCCTGAAAGCTAGGGCCGGCCCGCTCAGAGATACAACACCAACTTTTTAATTAACAAAAGAAAAATAACTTCTTAAAACAGTGTTTTTTGGGATTTTAAAATGTGAACAACACCGAAATAGTTCATGTAAATTTAAGTTTGGCAGTCATCCAAAGTTATTCCTTACCTACCTTATGTATTCCGAGCATCCTAATTATTAAAGTAGTTTATAAACGCTTTTCACAAGAGACAGTTTGATTTCACAATGCCACTGTGTTTTTGTTGATGAATTGTTGCAGCCTCTACTGTTGAGCATTTGAATAAAAAAATGAAATAAAGTCAATACGCAATGTAAACAAAATATAACCAGTACACATTCATCTTCTGCTTCCAACCTTAACCCAGAAATGAACAGAATACAAAAACATATATCAAGTGAACCATAAATTACCAAAACACTTTCACTGAAAATCGGTTCTGACAGCAGCAGCTTGTGACGTGGTCTGGCCCTAATCTAGATCAGTCATAATCATTATCATCATGGAAACAGTCGGCATGGGACCGCAGCAAGAAAGTTTAGGGGTGGTTGTCCAGGCAACTGGGCTAAAAAAAAAAAACATGCCCGCCTCTTATGTTATAGTGCTCCTCCTGACTCACTCACTGTGCTCTGTGCTGGTGTGTTGAAAATAGACTTGTGTGGAGCTGAGAGAAGGGGAGAGGGTGAGCTGTGCACTTGCAGAGACTATCCAAATGACAGCTTATTTGAAATTCAGTTTGTTTGTAGATAGATAACGATGGAAGCCAATGCTGTATTTTTACAATCAAGCTACATGCAAAACTCTTCCAGGCAGTTGGACTCTTTTGAGAATGGGTTTCAGATGACATCACAATTGATTTTTGTTGTAATATAGTGAGTTCAAGGGTTGAAAACTCAGTCCAGTCATAGAAATAATCCACATTAAGCATTTGTACATTTACATTTTCATCTTATATCATGGTCAGTGAGAATTCTAATGAAAACTGCCCTGCATTATCTTTATATAACCGCACAGGTAGTCAGTCTATATCTCACTGCAATAGACTGTATAAAGAAGTGGACTAAAAAGCAGTTGTGACGTCACCCATAGCGTTTCGGGCTCCAAGCAAATGAAGCTCATCGAGGCTTCTGGTCATAGTGGTGATTTTGCAGCCGAGTTCCATATTTGGGAGCGCTGACTTTCGAGTATCATGAGCAACCAAAGAGCCAATCTGGAGCGAGCCTGTTGAAGATAATGCTGTCAAATAGAACCTGTTGCTAACACTAGGAGGGAAAGAAGGCACCTGTTTTGTTCATATCTTGATTTACTGACACAATAGTGAAATCAGAATACCAGGATCATGTAGAGCAGGTTAATACAAAAAAAATTTAAGACCAAAAACAAGGTTCACTGCAGCAGTTACTGGTCAGATCCCAGTCTGTCTTGTGTTATGTGCTGTGGTTTCCACTGCTCAAAAAATTAGAGGAACACTCTTTTACGATCAGAGTATAGCAAACTATCAGTCAAACTTCTGGGATATTGATATGGTCAGTTAAGAAGCATAGGGGGTTGTTATCAGTTTTAGCTGCTTTGTTGTTAATGAAATAAGCAACAGGTGGTGCACTAGCGGGGCAACAGTAACTACAGGAATGATTTTCCAGGTTGATGCCCCTGGTATTTTTGCATCATCTTTTCCAGCAGATTTTTTTTACTGACGGAACTTTTTGCTTTGGCTTGGATCAACATTACTGATAGCATGGTGTGGTACCTGGACGCTGCAGAGGTGCACAACGTGGTCCAACTCCTCCGTATGGCACATCACTACGTGTCGTTGCAAAGAAGGTTTGCTGTGTCTCCCCAGCATAATCTCAAGAGCATGGACTAGATTCCAAGAGACAGGTAGGTTACTCCAGGAGAGCTGGGCAGGATGGTAGAAGGTCCTCAAACCTTCGGCAGGATTGGTATCTGCTACTACTTTGTGCAGGAGGAGGAACAGGATGAGCACTACCAGAAACCTTCAGAATGACCCCCAGTGGGCCACTAGTATGAAATGTTTTTCTGACATTGTGCTATGCTCCCTGCCAGCACTGTAGAGCTCGATATGGCATTTGCCATAGACCACCAGAATTGGCAAGTGTGCCACTGGCATCCTGTGCTCTTCACCGATGAGAGCAGGTTCCTCACATTTACCTGACCTAAAACCCAAAGAACATCTCTGGGACATTATGTTTCAGTCCATCCGGCGCCAGGTTGCTCCTCAGACTGTCCAGTGATGTCCTGGTTCAAATATGAGAGGAGATCCCCCAAGACACCATCCGTGGGCCTCGGAATTAGGGAGCATGCCCCGCCGTTATCAGGCATGCATATAAGCATATGGTGGCACCCCAAAAAAAGTTTATTTTTGGGGGTGTCTTTGGTTTAACCCCTCTGTAGGAGATCAATTTCATTTACATAAAATCATGCGGCATCGTTTTGTTACTAATGAATTATTTTCTCATTATCATAAAGAAATTCTAGATTATTTTTTCCTTCATTTAGATCTAATGTGTTCTCAAAGTGTTCCTCTAATTTTTTTGAGCATTGTCTATACACATGATCACTACGATGTGAGCACCACCTCAGCAACGGATAAACAAATGAACTACAGAGGGACTAACTGTCAACTAAAACAGAGATAAATAATGCCTTGAACATTCATGGACAGCAAAAGGTTATCAGATTTAAAAGTGAAATATCATGGGACCATGGTTTAAGCGAATTAAAACAAACTCAGAACAGAGTGCTACACAGTTTTGGACTCCATGTCAATGCATTAAAACTGTGTACGTGAGTTGTTTATGTTTACAGTACCTGAGTGGTTGTCTGTAGCCACCACAGCAGATGAATGACACACAAATACTTTAGAGATCAACATGTTTTCCTGGACATTTAACCATTTTTTTTCACCTCCACATAATGTCCATTTTACTACGCAATCACCAAATTGTACTGTGTTTTTTTTGCTTAAGAAATATCACACACCTCACAGACCAATGCAAATCCACCCCTCTAGAGACTTTCCTTTTGCTTAGTTCCAACCCATTTGACTTCCCTCCACTTACACTTATACTTTTCATTTGAAGAAGGCCGACACGGAACGACCCCAACTGCAGCAATCTCATGGAGATGAAGTTTCAGTGTACTGATGACGCTTCAGTGGTTATATGAATGGTATTTTTGAGAGGTGTTCGATGCAGACTCGTCACCCTGATCATCTGGTACCACCTGTGACAGCACGATGAATGTGCGAGTGGAAAGTGTTTTATTGGCTGTCATCCTGCAGCGTGGGTCCTGCCATAGTCCATTTATCCAGAGACAAAGACCGAGGAGGTTACAGGCAGCTGAGCTCGCAATGAAAGCCTTTTAACATGCCCAAGTAATGTGGCTTTGAAGAGCAAGACTGTACATGAGAGAAATGTAAATGTAATTCTTTGAAAACAAACAAAAAAATGTGGGTAGCAGAAGCATAGGTGGGAAGTTAGATCCCAGCTAATGGTACTATATGTACTGTACTTTTTTTTACCAGTACCACACCAAAACTATGATCATCATCAGTTTTCTGGGATTATTAGATTTCTGGACTTATCAGATTTCTGGAGTTGTCCGTTTTTTTGGGATTATCAGATTTCTGAGGTTATCAGATTCCTATCCTCTATTTGCTAATGTATCTCTATGGAGGTTTGGTATATTTGGTTCAGTAACATAAAGTTTTTGTCTTTCTCCAGACACCTATGTGCTACTTACATGACTCCACATCTTCCATCTTCTTCTCCCCATGGTTCCTCTTTTCCTCCATAGCAACAGATGTTTTCTATAGTGACCAGCTCACGTCAGTCTCTTAATTATGGTTTAAAATAGCATTTCTGAGCTTTGTACTTTCTGAGCTCTGTACTATCAAGTGTGTGAGAGCACAGTCAAAAGGTTATACAGGCTGAAAAAAACTATTAACTTTTCTATCAATTATATTTGACAAACGGAAGTGAGAACTGATGGAAGCGGGGCATGAATTATGGTTGTTATTATGGTTATTTGTACAACAGACAAAATATACTGAAAAATTCACCTGAATGTCCAAATGCAGTAGTGAATATTTAACACAAACCGATTTCATGGTTACATAGGCTGCATATTCAAGTATATCAATGCAGTTCATTGTCCAGTGTAATAAAAATTGTTTAAAAGAACCTGAATACAGTGGCTCAGCGGGCTAGAGTCACTCCGTTCCGTTCTGGGGACCCAGACCCTGGATGTTCCTTACCCCATCCTGGATGAGCCATTTCCTGCCCAGCCAGTCTCTTCTATATTCTGTATGAATCCAGAAGCGTTTAGAATCAACCCATAGAGCAGATCAAACCAACATCCTAACTACAGACTTGAACTCGCGTCTGCAAATGGATGTGTGTCAGCAAAAAACACCTGCAATTTGAATAAATGCAAGATAATAAGACATTATGCTATACTGTGGAACTGTAGCAAACGGTCTCCATGGAGAAAATAAAAGGGCCAAAACCTCCATAACAAAAGTGACATAGTGCTCCTTTTACCATCTAGAAGTTGATTTGATTTCTTTTTGACAACAGACACAGATGCAAATGTAAACCCCGAACTGGCCTTTGTTCAGCCTCACCTGTGCTCTCTCTGCTCTTCCTCTTTTAGGCTGAAGCTAGCACACTGTCTGACTGCATGAGTGCAACACTTGACCTGTGTCAAAGGTGGTATGCAGTGTGCAAGAACAGCTATAATGGAAGTTGGAAGTTTACAAGGTTTTTCTTTTTTTTTTTTTTTTTTTAAAACAGCCAGACAGCTAAAAAATGACCTCCGTGAAGTCCATGTTAGCACTGAGCACATTCTCTAATCAGGACTCAGTGTACCTTTTCTTCAGGGACCATAATTAAGTGAAATCACTGCATATTTGTTTTGTAATTACACCAGTTCACCACATATATCAAAACAGACAACCGTGCGAAGCCTGTACATACTGCTAAGACGCCTATAAATACACTGGTGTTGATGTAAAGCGCCCCCAACCTGTACAACATTTGACCCAGCTTATGCAACAATCCACGGGGGGGGCACACAGACCTCTTTAACCACCCACCAAAATAAGACCCGGATCGTGGAGGGTGACAGAAACACGTAAGCACGCTCAGGATGGCTGTGGCACCTCAGGACTTGAATACTTTGTAAACAGTAGACGATTACTTTGTTTGCCGCCAGAGGAGCTTATCAGGTTAGACGATGTGTCAGACTTATATAAGACAAGGGGTCGGACAAGATTGGAATAAATGCATTTGGAGATAGCCCCGCTGGGTTTGTGACAATGAGCTGGAGTCTGTGCACTTGCATTCACAATCACCTGTGTCATATATTTGTGTCATATAGCTGGGAGAATAAATCAGCATATTTGTTCTTTTAAATATTAGTGGGGGAGAGAAACAATGTCAGAAGCATATGAGTAATGGGTTCATAGACAATGAGAAAATGTTATAAATACAGTACACAGCCAAGAGGTTTTGTATTACATCAGTATCAGTCAAGGCTGTTTTCTTGATTGAAACATGTAACAGCTCGAGGCTAATACCTTACAGGTGGATTATGTAACTTTTCTGTTGAAGGGTGAGCAACATGCTTGTCTCTGTGGAGAGATTTATAACACATTTGAAGCATAATTTATAGAAAATATAGAGGGTAAACACCAGAGGGCAGGCATTCGATCGTATTGCCCCCACACCCGGCCCCGGATAAGCAAAAGAAAATGGATAGAGGGTAAGCGATAATGTTGAAACTAATTTAGGCCAGTGACATAACAACAGTAAAGTAAATTATCCCACAAAACTACTCTAAATGTAAAATATGGTTAAAAAAACATTAAACTGCAATAAATACATAGCAGAATGAAAACACTTTAGAAGAGAGTTTGTATCTGTAATGAGTCATAGAAGTTTGTAATTCAATCTTTTACAATTCAAATCTAACAATAGCACAAGAAAATAAATAAATAAATAAATAAATAAAGTTGTAACAAGAACATATATTAACAATGACTATAAAATGACTGTTTCATCTAACATATATTGAATATGCATCAATACAATATAGTATTTCTAGTGACAGGCCTATCTAACAGCATTGAGACAAACACGTGACACCCAGCCGAAACATGGGGTCAGATTTGTAGAAAGTATTTCTGTTCACAGTGAGAATATTTGTTTTAAAGGGGGTGTGCTTGCAATAAAAACATTTGTAAAATTAAACATCATGAATAGGTATGTTTAGTGTCATACTGTGGAACATTGTATTGCAAAGCACACATCTCCAATGGCGACATGCAGACACTATAATGATACCCTGACCCAAAAAAGTTGCATAATGAGATGGGGCAGGTAAGATAATTTTATTAAACCCCACTGCGTAACATTTCATCAAATAAAGTGGCTTAAAATAAGCATTGTTTCTGTACAGGGTTGTGTAATGCTGAAACAATCTTGCCTGGAAAATTCAGAATAACATCTCTGTGTATTTTTTTTTTTTTTTTTTATACAGATTGATATCACTCTCCACTTGAGTCCTTGCCTCAAGTGGAGGAGTTCAAGTATCTCGGGGTCTTGTTTACAAGTGAGAGAAGGATGGACGCGTGAGATTGACAGGCGGTGCAGCGTCCACAGTGATGGGGTCGCTGTATCGTTCTGTTGTGGTTTGAAGAAGGAGCTGAGTCGAAGAAGCACACACTCTCAATTTACCGGTCAATCTACGTTCCTACCCTCACATATGGTCATGAGCTCTTGGTAATGACTGAAAGAACAAGATCGTGGATACAAGCGGCCAAGATGAGTTTCCTCCACTGGTTGGCCTTAGAGACAGTGGGAAGAGCTCGGTCACACAAGAGGAGCTCGGAGTAGGGCCACTGCTCCTCCACATCGAGAGGAGCCAGCTTAGGTGGCTCAGGCATTTGTTCCAAATGCCTCCTGGACGGCTCCTTGGTGTGGTCTTCCAGGCATGTCTCACTAGGAGAAGGTGTCGGACAAGACCTAGGACACACCGGAGGGACTATGTCTCTCGACTGGCCTGGGGGTCCCTCCGGAGGAGCTGGAGGACGTGTGTGGGGTGAGGGCATTCTGAAGTCCCCGCTTAGACTGCTGCCCCTGTGATCCGGCCTTGGACACAGCAGAAGAAAATGGATGGATGAAAGTCAGTCTGGGCCCCATGTCCTCCATTTCATCCCAAGCCTGGTCAAACATGCTCGTCCAATCAGATCCATTTTTTTTTTCAGTGAAATTAAGGAGCTTATTGGTCACCTATGATTTATAAATAAAATCAATTTGCACCTCAGACTAACAGAGGTTAGTGCTTTGCTCATAGATTCTGCAGAAATTCACAATGTTTTTCAGCCCCCTGTGACATTTTTTCCGATACAGATGGACCACACATGTCCCTGATTGGCTAATCCACCTGTCAATCATGCCCATTTGTGAGATATTTACTCGTGACCAGACTCACATCTACATAAAACAATAAAGACGTGTCTGTTCTGGATCTCCAGGCAAGAAATAACTTTCTTTTTCTGGTCTATTTATTGGGTGTTGAAATGTTTTGTAGTGAGGCTTAATGGAGCAATTTGAATGTCATGCAATCAAAATAAAAAATCTTTGAGCATGAAATCATCACATTCTTGATTAGTGAGTGAGAAAAGGAACTGTTTTGTGTCTTTAGAAACATTTAACCATCAATCAACTCTGCCCAATTTGACTAACACGGCCAGTTATTATGCACATAGTTGTATGATAGATAGATGCAGTTACAAAGATTTCTGCGTATTTTGGAGCAAACAATTCCCACATTGCTTGTCATCGTGCAATAATTAATCTTTGCTCCAATGATTTTGCTGTGTTCAGTGATTTCTGGTGAATCATGGGAACCTCATTATGGTGGTTTTGTGGAGCAGGAAATGGTGCACAGGGTTTAATGTAGGTGATTCATTTCAGACAGCAGCAGTCTGTAAAGCAGCTGCTCGTTATTGTCTTGCTCAGTTCTGAAGAAAACCGTGTAAGTCCAGTTACTGTAAAACCCTGATTCAAATGGATTTAACAATGGGGTTCCGGGGGCTGCTTTATATACTTTTATTGTCTCCTCTAATTTAGTAAAGATGGTTTAGATGATGAAACATCAGCTGCCCCAAAGAATGTGTTTCGGAGAATTGGTGACTATAGCAAAAGACAGGAAGTACTGGAAATGGTGGGTGGAGTGAAATTAGTAGTTGGAGTGGTAGCTCAGGCAAATGCATTCCTCCACTAACCCAAAGTTAAGGTACACTTTATGAAAAATGTGGTCCTCTGCATTTGTGTCCTCTGACCCATAGACTGTATATGTAAGCTGTATATATAGTAAAGCTAAGCTGCTACTCGCCACGTTCCAAACAGGAAGTGATTATGGAAGTGATTGATTGCGACTTAAGAGTGTCGTGTCAGGACTCATCATTTTGGTCTTAAAATGTTCTGTATGATTCTTTTTTTTTTTAGGCGCCTTCTTTCTCCCTAAGCGCTGAGTCCCTGCTAAACCATGGTGTAGGCGAAAGGGGGGGCGTTACCTTCAACAGCTTCACTCCAGATTGGCTCTTTGGTTGCTATGATACTCATGATTGGAATTCCTAAAAAGGAACTTGGCTCCAAATTCAACCCCCATAACTGCAGCCTTGATGAGCTTCATTTGACAGGAGCCGAATGCTATGGAATGACTTGGATCACATTATTCCACTTCTTTATACAGTTTATGATCCATGACCCATTCTTCAATGCCGCTGGGGTCAGGAAAAGTGCCGCACCCGGATGCCTATCTCCAGATTTAGAGTCAGGCTTGGTCAAGAGCACCTTAGCTGGAGGATTTTACTGGATTTTTGGGTTGATGGTGGTAACTTATCCAAACATCGAAACAGATGGTGGTAACTTATCCAAGAGTCAAACTTGGAACGTTCTTGCTGTGAGGCATATTATCTGCTTAACCACCACGGTTTTGTGGTTCAGTCCCTGCTACAGATAATAGACGCAGTGTGTTGGATCCTCAGGCAAGACACTTCATCTACCTGAATGAATTTTTTGTTAGAAGTTGAGTAAAGTATGTTTTCCAGACAGGATTGAACCACTTTTCTAACCGGTCTGAGCACATGTTGCTGCCAGTGTGACCACAGTGTTCTTACTGTTTTTTCATTCCTACACTTTTCTCTCTCTCACATTTATGCTATTAAATTACATGGCGTATTTCAACTGTGTGATCTCTATGTGAGAAATTGGCTTCGTCCCATAATCTTATGAACTAATAGATCTCAGATAAGTTACATTTTTGTTCGGCACGACGTGATTTGAACAGCTGCCAAGACTGCATATGAATTTGCTATCAAGCTGATTTTATCTCTTTGAAATGGACACCTTTTAGGCTCATTATGCTGCCCATCATATTCTAGTAATTTATTTCAATGTCATGGGTTTTTAATACCTTGAAAAATGTGTATTCTTACTGTGAGCGGGGGGGTCGCATTTCCACAGATGTGACTGTCATGGGCCCTGCTTGTCTTCACGTTTAATGTCAGCAAAAGTTATAGTGTGTCTCTGACTGACCTGTCCAAAATTTTCTCTGGACTCATGTGCAACAAAAAGTCAGACTACCACAATCCCACTTCAGTTTGACATTCCAACTTTTTTAATTGTGCAAATCAAAAAATCATTTGTGTGGTTTATACACCACACTTTGCTCTGGAGTCTTGTAAATACTAAAAGTTATTTATTTAGTGGGCTGGTGAGCATGCTTTCTCATGACATTTTGGGTCAGTTTAGGACAAGAAAGTTATTTTCCTCACCGCAAGAGACGCAACACACAAATCAATGTCTTCTGGATATTATGCCCCCTCTCCATGCTGGTTGTCAGAAAGTGAACGCGGCGGATGCACTGGTCGATATGTATTTGATTGTGAACGATATGCTATTGTGTTTTGTTTGTCACTGCCATTTTAACATTATCGAGTCGCTTAATATAGCACAAATCATCAAAACCACAAAATGCACAAACAAAAATGCTGAAGAAATATACTAATTGTCCAGTATTTCAGCTGACACCTTTATAAAAAAAAATAAAAAAAATCTTAATAATCAGCACACATTAGATAGTGAATAAAATCTGAGTGCATAAGACAAAAACACTTCCTTACATTTTTGTGTAAACGATGCAAGATTGTTCATTCTTAACTCACATTAAGTGCGCACATACACTACATTTACGTGCATGACGGAAAACCAAAACTGGTCTTAATCCAGTTAATCCAGTTTAAGATGATTTATGAAAATGCACGTAAACCCATTAACCAATCTAAGGTGTTATAGTTGGGTTTTTGTTTTTTTATACATGGGAATCCAATGCAATTAGGCTCTCTTTTTCATGGGTGCCCTGTTTAAAATGCAATACAATCCATAAAAAAATATTAAAAACAGGTGCAGGTGTGTTTTAAAAAGTTCATTACCATATTATTACAACTGCGATTGTGTCACCGGGGTATCCAGTTTTAATTGTGTATTCATTTTTTGTTAAGCCCAAAACATCTAAAATCCCTCTTTCTCGTCTCATTTTTTAGTGCGGCTGGTCTTTATCCTTATGCTGTCATGTGATCTGTAGTAAATGTTCCAATATCAATGATCAACAAGCTAGGTGAGGTATTCTTTGAAGTAGTCTCTTCATTTTATACAGTGCTGTTCTCTTCTAATAGACGAAATAGACGTTCAAATCTCAGAGGTCCAATGGACACGCTCAAAAATAGCCAGGAAAAATAATTACACTTGTGTTTGGATGTGGTGTACTCACTCGTTTTAGATGGGCAGCGATGACAAACTCTACAGCACAACCGCACGTTTTGTTTTGAAGTAAAAGCAAAACCCGCTGGAGCTTCATTGTGCGTATATTTGTTGCGGCAGAGAGCAAGTAACATATGAGTAATGCAGTTCCTGACAAAGTCTGGAAACATTGAGGAGCAGGTATCTGTACTTTTTGTACATTTTTGAACTGGACTGAAAAGTAAAAACAAAAGTACTTTCACTGATATGATTTTGAGGGGTTATATGTTTATCGTGATCGTGGTTGGTTGTTATTGTTTAACATCCTGACTAAAGTTTTCGAGTTCAGCTTTTTTGACTTTGAGCAAAATAAATACACAAAATTCATAGGAAAATATGTTAAAATTGATTCGTATTGCTACTGTTGACCGAAAATATATAGTCATTTTTTAATCAGTATCACTCCAATATCAGCACTTTAACAAATGAACAACCACTTGAAATACTTTTACTTTTACTCTTAAGTGCAATTTTTAAAGTACTCAAGTAGTTTTTTCAAGTGATACTTCTTACTTGATAACTTTAAAACCTCTGTATCTTACTACTTAAGTAACAAAACTGCGTATTTGACCCACCTCTGATGTGGACTGGGATAGGTCTGCGGTCTGGAGCAAAGACCGTTTTAATCTTGGTTTTTTTAAGCCCACTTGAGTCCTTCTGTACTTGTGAACTTAGTGAAAAGACCAGGTCGTGCTCCAATATTTATGATTCTCTGTCAACTGCCGTGTAATGTGCTTGGACAGTGGTTACAAGCTGGAGGCGTATAAAAGAGCCATAATTCTGTCTGTGTTAGCCTTCGCGTGGGGAAATCCTCACACTGGCATCAAATAAAAAATGGACCCATAGCCCACAGATCCTCATAATGATTACAGTTTTATGGTTATTGCTGCGGTGTCTGTCTGCCTCCTGACGAATGTGAGTTTTTTGTTAAGATGAGATGATGGACACCACAAATACGGCTCTGTTTGGTCAAGGTTTTGTGCTAAATGAAATGTGACAGGGGACGGGTTTAATAACGGCATTGTCCAAGCTCAAACAGATTTTCTTTCTTGGTCAAACTGAACGTATGTGAGTGGACAGGGGGAGTTTTTAGCAAGCTTTAAACAAAAGATTATAAAAAGATCCATAAAAAAAAAAAAAAAATAACTAAAAAAAAAAAAAAAATAGAAAAAAAAAAAAATTAATATACAAGCGGGAAGGAATAAAAAAATCTCACATCTTTAATTAAATCAATAAGTGGACCAGGAGCCAAAATACAAAAAATTAAAATTATATGAACAAAAAAAAAACATTTTAGTGGTCTTGAAAAAACGAATTGTATGCGCTCGGAGAATCGGAGCTTTTATGTTTAAGAAATCATTGAAAAGACACCACAAATACGGGCTCCCTAAAAAAACGATTTTACAAAAAAAACTAAAAACCAAAAAAATAAAAAAAAAAAAACACAGAGCAACAAAAAAAAAAAAAAATCCGGGCTACGGGTTCATGTGCTAAATGAAATGGAAATAAGACGGGTTTTCTTTTTATGACAAAGAAAAATTATCACCCAAAACCCAATTTTGCGGTAAATTGTTATTGCTGCA
Organism: Periophthalmus modestus; assembly: GCA_019594935.1. Taxonomy (NCBI): domain Eukaryota; kingdom Metazoa; phylum Chordata; class Actinopteri; order Gobiiformes; family Gobiidae; genus Periophthalmus; species Periophthalmus modestus. Next base: position 17,835,248 of record JAIEZT010001373.1, read on the forward strand.
AAAATCCGTAGGATCCTGTCAACCAAGGGAGAGGAGCAAAGAACGCAGGAAAAAAAAAAATAAAATTAAAAACTTATAAGAAAATAAAAAAAATATTAAAAACTGTAATACAAATAAAAAAAGAAAAAATAATAAAATTTAATAGCAAAATAAAAAAATTATTAAAAAAATCTAAAAAAATAATTAAATAAATAAAAATAAAGAAATAGGAAAAAAAAAATATTAAAAATTACGAAGTATAAGGAAAAAAAAAAGTAAAAACAATATTATATTAAAATAACATTACAAATAAAATAAGATATAAAAAAAAAAATAACCGCTTATAATCAAAAAAAAATAAAATTAAACAATTCCTAGGTAAATAAAAAGAAAAAATAAATGAAATATAAAAATTAAAAAAAAATAATTTCAAACATTATAATAAGAATAAAAGATATGTAAAAATTATTAATAAAAATTAAAAAAAAAGTAAAAACTTTAAAAAAAAATAAAAATGTGAATTAAAGAATGTAAAAAAGATAATAAGAAATTAAAATTTATAAAAAAAAGAAAGGGAAAAAGAAAGAAAAAAGGGAAGAAATATTAATAAGGTATTATGGCTGAAAATGAAAATAAAATTTAAAAAAAAACGGGAAAAAAAAAAAAGAAAAGGAGACAGGAACAAAAATGGAAATGGAAAAGAAAAAAAAAAAAAATAAAACATAAAAGGAATATGACATGGGAAATAAAGTAAAAAAAAATTAAAACAATTAAACGGGGAACGATACAAAACATGGAAATCAACCATTTACCAGCACTATTAGGGAGGTGTTTTTGGCATGTCCCACCAGTGAGGAGAACCGAGAAGACCCATGACACGTGGAGGACTATGTCTCTCGACTGGCTTGGAAACGGCCTTTGTGGTCCCCCCCGATAGAAGCTGGAGGACGTGTCCTGGGGTGAAAGAAGTCTCTGCCTAGCCGCTGACCGCCTTCCCCCGCGACCCGCCCTGATAAGCGGAAGAAACTGGATGGATGGATGAAATTAATCATATTGTGATCGGCATAAGATTATAGGGAGTTTTTTTTGCCACCTGCTTGTCTCTCTTGGACATGTCATTGATTTGTAATGATTTGAAATTTTGGGTGCCATTTTAGCTTTTATCAGATTTTGAGACACTGCCACTGAAATATAAATTCACAATTCACAATAACATGCATTTTATGAGCAGATATTATTACTATGTTTCAGCTTTTAGCCAAACAGATCGAATCATTTGGAGACTACATGTGGTCCCTTCTCTCTAATAGTGCAGTAGTAGTAAATGATGCTACCAAGCCAAGTTACAGGTCAGCTCTGTGAAGAGGCAACCACACTCATAGTAAAAATGCATTTTTTTTTTCCAACCTATGTTATGTCATGTTTAGCAATAAAACAACTATAATCAAATAAATGCCATGCTGTGGGACATTTCAGTCAAAGCAATAACATTTCAAGACACCCATGTGGACCAGAAAAGTTACATTGACCACCTTTAAAAACAAGTTGTGATTCTGGAGGGTTTCATGCAGAATTTGTCCAGTAAAACTTTGATACTATGTTGAGTTCAAGGTACAGAGACATTTTGAGTTTTAATTTTTATTTTACTTTTTATCATTAATCACAATATGATCAATGTGTACCGCTCCATACCCTGATATGGACAACATACACACAGATAAATATGTTTAATGCCATATTGTGGAACATTCCAGGGAAAGCAGTAATATCTCTGTGGTGAAAAGAGCCATTGTGGACCAACTTCAAAATTATTTTCTGCTCTACTTCCGATTTAAACTGTTATTTCTTTGAATTTCTGCATTCTCTTTGGCCTTAAGTTCACCTATAATTTTTCACGGTATGTTTTTCAGAAGGAGTGGAAATAATATCATGTTCTGAAGTCTCATGACTGTCAGCGGAGGGCAAAAAAGTCAAAAAATAATGAATCCAGGCTTTCTGTCCTGCTTATTTTCTAAAAAACAGAACAGATACCTTGATGAGGTTATGTGCTCTTAGTAATGCAGTTTTAGTGTCCCAGTTCAGTCCTGATGTGGAGTTTGGTTTGGTCCTGTTCTAATCCTGGTTTAGTCACGGTCTAGTCCAAGTTTAGTTTCATCTTTAGTCCCAGTTTACTTCTAATTTTGGTGCAGTATTGAAGGTTGGCGGTTCGAATCCCGCTCTCGACGTAAGCATCATCGGTTGTGCGATCAGACCACTGACCGGCAGGTTTGCAGTGCAATTCCAGCTCCCTCAGATGAATGCTGTAGTTGTGTCCATGGGCAAGACACTTAACTCACCTTGTCCCAAGTGTCTGTGTGTGCTGGTGTATGAATATGTGAGCGGTTTACCATTTTTACCATGTGTCACTAAGCAAGAAAATTACGCCATGTGGATCTCTGCAATTATCTTTAACATCAGAACAGCATTTACTCTGAAAGACGACACTTTATATATGTGTAGGTCATATAGTCATGGATAATTAAATGACTACATGACGTGTATTGTTGTAAGAGTGCAGTGTAGTGTTTGTGTGGATAATCTGATGTAGCCCATGTGAGCGAGGGATTACACATTCATTCAGGAGTTTGCATCCAGCCACTGCCATCTGCCACCTCAGACAGTGCACGTGGGGCACTCAACAGCACTTTTTTTTTTTTTTTATTGTGGTTTGCCAGAGAGGAAGTAGGGGGGAGATGGGGCCAGCAGTTCACGTGAGAAAAACAAACACCAAGCAGAGATACAGTTATAAAGTTGAATGACCCTTGATTTTAGACCGTTTTTCGATAATGCACCTGCTGAGAGGAATATGGAGCTCAAAGTGGTTTGGGGGACTGTTAGGACTTTGAGCAATCCTTCTATTTTGTGTACTTCCTTCCTAAATTGAACTCAAAATTGGGGGTTACTGTACTGTTCAGTTTTAGTACAGTACTGACAAATGCTCTAAAGTGCAAGCTTTTAAAATGCTTTTGAGTTTACTTTAGTGATTTAAACCAGCCACACTTCACCTTTTTCACATTTTTTGGCACAAAGCAACCTGCCCATTCACATACAGTATATCATATTAATTTGGCAGCCCCTCTGAATTATTGATTTAGATTAGACCACGTTCGCCTACTGTTTACTGTGTGTATATTACTCTATTTTCTGTACTATGCTATACTAGTGTTGGTTCCTTGTCAAAAACATACCTGGAGTTGTATTTTGCTTCATTCACACATTTATACCACAAAACTCTACATATTTAGGATCTCTTCCCAGTTTGATAACACTCTGTACCACTTTATGATGTCATGTGGTAATACAGGAAGTGCTCCACTGTGTTTTTAAACTCCATACACCTTCACTCAAATCATTTAGATCAAGGGCTTCAAACTCAAATTTACAGAGGGGCAAAAGTAAAAAGTGGGACCAAGTCTAAGTAAAATTTCAACAACCTCTGCATGTTTTTTCTTCTTTCTAAATATGCTGTGTTATTTAATATTTTCTTATTAAATTAAATGTTTAATAACAGTTTTGCTTAAACATTGAATCCAGAACAAGCAGTGACAAATGAGAAATGTATTTTTAAATAAATAAAAGGAATCTGTAGCTTTTGAGCTCTTTTTTTTTTTTCACAGCTCTGATACTTATTTCATATGATCTCGCGGGCCAAATATAATTATATCAAGTCTGACATGTTTGATTTAAATGATTTCTGCTCTGGAATTGCCCATCTCTACTGATCAAAAGGTAAAAGGAGCTGTTAACTTGAAAACTACCACTACATGACATCACAAGGTGGAACAGAGCATTTTTGGACTTTGGAAACAAACACAAACAAAGCAGAACTCTGGGTATGTTTTTGACAAGGAAACAACATTATAAGAAGGATTAGCACTCACAAGAATTCATTTTGTGTGAGACAGGACCTTTAAAAAGCACAATGTCTTTAATAAATTGGACAAACTCTATTATAACTTATCAACCAATGACCTCATTCCTACATGCAGTCTCGGCCTTACATTATTTTGCCGTTAGCTAAATGCTTGGAAAATGTGGCCTTTCTTTGTCAGGTTTACTCCTTTGTACCTCTAAGATAAATCTATTTTTTACTCTGTTATCTGAAATGTATTGCAGCTTCCTCTTCTTCTATCTCCGCTCATCTTTATGTTACTTCTTAGAATTCCTGCATCCTCTTTGACCTTAAGTTCATCTATGACTCAAACCTTTTTCCTGGTTTGTTTTTTCAGAGGGGCAAAAGGAACTGGAAATAATAAGATCATGTTCTAGTGTCTCATGACTGTCAGCGCATGGCTAAAAATGTCCACATATAAAAACTAACCCAGGCTCTGTGTCCTGCTTTTTTTGATACACTGGGGAAAAAGACATGTTAAGAATCGTACAGCTGCTGAAATGGTCTATCGCTATTTTCTCAAAAATCAACATGATAACTTATTACTAGACTAGTTTTTTTAAAATGACTGCTTTGATTAAATACTAGTAGTTTATTTGCACTAGCCTGGAGCTGTGTATTTTCCAACATAATGGATCTTTTCATCACGACTCAGCTGATGATATAAAAGCAGCCACAGTTTCTCCTCAGAGGTTACGTGTGACATTCACTGTTTGATTTATTAAGATTATTTAGTTATTTACTTTGGTAATAAAACTGATCCTTGATAAAAAAAAAATAAATAAAAAAAAAAAAAAGTATGCCCAAATCATTTGCAATGTACCACTCCATGAGATTAGCATTCATTCACGCTGGAGCTTTTCTATCCAATAAAGTTGAAGAAAAATGCATAAAGATAAGAAAAAAAAGAAAGAAAAAAACATGAATTAAACATTATGTCCCACTCGTAGTTTCCTGTCATTTTAAATTCTTGTTGTTTGTTCATTGATTTATTTCTTTGTACAACTGTAAAAGAGTCAGTATGTGTCTTTGTCCACTGTTGGAGGCTGGTAGTTCGAGCCGGTCTTACGTGTTGTTATTGTGTTATTGGGCAAGACACTTTATGTGTAATTGCAGTGGATTGGTTGAGAGCCGGACTTTTCCCCTGTTGAGCCACTTGTGTGTCTGCAATCTTTTTTTTTTTTTTGTTTCAGAGACAATACAAACAATAAAATACATTAGACATATTGATTTGACAGAATAGGGAGTGCATACATCACGTGACGAGACAATAAGAATGACATCTGTTCTTATGTGAGGAGTGTACGTGTGTATTTGTGTGTGTCTGCGTGTGTGTATGGGTAGGTAAGTACTAAAACAAAGCAAAAACAGTAAGAAAATAAGAGGGAAAGGGTGGAATATTTAGAACGAGTGAGTGTCTATCTTTTTCCTGTCATGTCCTTACCCTTTTTCCCCCTTGAAACCTGTCCTCTGCATTTGACCCATCCTTCAATGGAGCTGGGGCACCTCATCAGGAGCAATGGGTACCACAGTGCCGTGCTTGGGGACCCATCTCCAGATTTTGAGGGAGACATGGTCTGGGTTACCTTAGCTTAGCCTTACATAGGTACAAGCACAGGTGGAGTATGTACCTAGTGAAAGTTGATGGGGGAAACAGGTGTGCCCAAAGGAAACCCAGCCAGAAACATACAAACCCTCCAAAGACCTGAATGACCTCAGCATCAAACCTGTAACCTTCTTGCTGTGAGTGCTACCCACTCAGCCACTGTGCCCCACCTTAATAAAGCATGGATAAAGATGCATAATGAACCAATGATTCAGACTTAATTAAGTAGTTTCTAATTAATTACGTATTTGTTCATTATGAGTTAAGTCTTTGTGCTTTATTAAGGCTAATTAAGATGTAGTTATTATAAAGTGGTAGCAAAAAAAAAACTTTTTATTGAACTTGTCCAGTGTAAATCTCTGTGTTACTGTCAGCAGCCTAGAGCTCCCTCCTCTCCGGTGCAGTCCAGTGACGTCCACTGGGGCTCAGAGCAGTAACACCTGTTTATGGCTCAGATACAGGCCTGTGACGTGTGAAAACAGCAAAAATATCCTCTCCTTTCTCTGCCTTATCTGTCTTTTTATCTGCTCACATTAGCTTTGGGGCATGTCTTCACTGCCCTCTCTTGAGTCTAATTAAAATGGGCCTATTCAGTTCGAGCGATCACAGGAAGCACTGATGGAGGTGGTTTTGTCTGCAGGCATCTCGAGGGGACAGGCAAACAGTTTTATCATTTTATATGAAAGGAAGATACTATCAAAATGTGCATTATAAAAGGTATTTTGATATAAATCTATTGTTAAAAAAAGAAAGTTTAAGTAAATGCACCTAAATGCTAAATACTAAAGATGTGAGACAGGCCTCTACTTTGACAATGTTTAAATCCAGTCCACTGTTCTTATGGCTATAGTAGTTGTGACATTCTGGATGTTTTCAGTCTGATGTTGGTCGCGTAAATACAAATACAACTGGTCAAAGTGATGAAAGAATAGTCATAATGTCAAATGTTAATCACCAATAGCTGAGCCAGGAGGCATCCACTGTGGGGGGTCCCAGAGACAAATTCTGTTTAGTGCCCCTTGAAAGCTTGGGCCGGTCCTGATGTGAATGAATGTCTTTGCCCTCGTCTGACACGCATTACTACTGTGACTTCAAGTTGGCTCATATGTGGATTAAAAGTAAAGCAACTACTGAAAACATCTTGTAATAATTATGATAAGTTGCAGGGAAGATGTGTACCATAAAGAAGCAACATTCCCCCCCCTCGTCTGCAGCAGCTGCCCTGTATTAGTCTGATGTAATGAACAGCAAACATCCGTCTGAATCACTGTTTAAACGTGGGAATCCTGTGTCTCTGGGAGCGTTACAACCACATGCAATTCTGCCTGTAACTACAAACTTTCAGGGAACAGCTTTTATAAACATCAGATACGAAGCAATAGACGTGTCAAATGACCAACTTCATACAAACTTGAAATCATTCAAATTTGTCCCAGGCCTGTATTTGGATAGAGAATTTTGCATAAGCTTGTCATAACATAAGGTACTTTGGACTAAACATTCTCTCAAAGGACCTGAAGATCGATTTCATTATGTTTGATCCCAGAAGCAGCCAGGTAAATAAACTTCACTCACCATGTTTTTTAATTGTGTTTGAGTGACTGGTGGGTAGTGGTTGGAAAGGGACAGATTGGCAGCCATGTTTCTGGCAGTCCGACACAGGGCAGCTGGGCCTACAGAAGGAGGTCAAATGAATTCAATTTATGTTTGTATAGACCAAAATTACAACAGCATTCACTTCACAGGGCTTCACGAAATTAGTGACTAACCGACTTTGGAACTGAGGAGAAAAAAAATAATGCAATGTAAAATCTGTTAGGTTAACTATATAGAAAGGCAAGATAAGAATACGTTCACGCTTGTGCACACAACACACACAAGTAGGACTAACCAGGGACTAAACCTGTAACTAAACCTAGACTAAAACATGAATAAACCAAATAAGAATAAGATAAAGGACCCTTAGTCATTACAGTGAAGGTCATGCTCAAGTATTTTTGCCTGAAATAGTTTCATGAGTCCTAAATCTTAACTTTTACAGGTTTTAGATTAGCACAAATATTGCTGGTCTGCTTTGATGTTGTTATATCAGTCTAACTAAAGGTAAACTGGGACTAAACCTGGACTAACACAAGACTACATCAGGATTAAACCAGGATCAAACCAAAGAGCAAACCAGGATTTACACTCAATGCTAAATCTACTTCTCCTTGTAACTGGAGTAAGCATCGCACTTGTGAAAGAATTATTATAATGATCACAATACAAACAAATCAAAACACGAATAATCATGATGAAATTAACAGTAAAAGAGAAGCGTGCGGAATAAAAACCTTTCAGTCATATGCACAGGTAAACAGAACAGAAGGTTTTGAGTCTGGATTTAAACATTGTCAAAGTAGAGGAAGACTCAAAGAAGAGAAGAATCAGGTTTTAGTTGCATCAAACTGAAACGCTGATTCTCCATGTTTAGTCCTGACTCTGGGCATCAGCAGGAGGCCGGTCCCTGAAGTCCTCAGAGTGCGAGATGGTTCATATGGCACTAATATGTCGGACATGTACTTCGGTGCTTGGCCATGGAGACACTTGTACACAAACAGAGCTGGTTTAAAGTCTATTCTCTGAGCCGCAGGAAGCCAGTGCAGAGACCTGAGCGCAGGACTTGTGTGCTCGTACTTCCTGGTTCTAGTCAGGACCCGAGCAGCAGGGGTCTGATGTGCTGCAGCTGTACAGTAATTTAACCTACTGGAGACAAATGCATGGTTAAGCCTCTCCAAGTGTTTCAGAGAGTTCACCTTTGGTTTTTGCGACGCTTTTTAGATCGTAAAAAGCTGCAGATGTTATTGATTTGATGTGGCTGTTAGTCTATTATTACCTCTAGATGTCTAGCCTGATTTGAAGGTTTTAGAGAGACACTGGAGGCAACTGCTGACACTTTCTATCTTGTCTGAATTCTTCTTCTCTGAATTTAGCTGGAGAAACCTTGAACTTCTTCTCCGGACGATAGATGCCCTCTAGATTTTGTATTATCACTCCGGACATCATAAAACTATTCATTTCAGTCACATTCAAATCCAATCCCTCACCACTTCCACATTTGTGTCTCTGCATCAGATATGGAAACTGTCCCGGGCCGCCCAGACAATAAGTGCCTTCTTTTACCCCTCTGCCGCTCCGGGCTGGACAGCACTGGGGATATTAAAGCAGACTGACAGATCTAATTATCACTCCACAGTTCTCCTGATGAAAAGTCTTACCGTACCGTAATGCGTCATGCCCTCAAACTAACTTTCACCTTTTTGCTAATAACTGGTGTGAACCTGCAGGGGGCATGTCTGAGAATAGACAGGGACGATCTGGAATAAGACTGGATTTATGGAAAGTAAGGAGAGACTGTCTTTATTCAAATGCTCCAAAGCAGACACTGTGAGAATGCCCCTTGGAAAGTTCACTACCCCTCACGCCTGACTTTCTCATTTCTGTACATCTTAAATTACACCAGGAGCCTACAGTGACATTACAGAGAATGTAGCTGTTTTATGGACTGTATGGGGCACTTAAGATATGAAAGATGGCGTTAGTTTTTGATTTTGTATGTGTTTTCATTTTACCTACAGCTGAAAATCATCCTGTTAGGTTGACTCAAAACTGCATCTTATTATCTGCAGCTTAAAATTGTAGGAGAATATAGCACCATTATGGGGAATTCAGGTGTTTTATCCATGAGTTTCCAAATGATGAAAAATAAGCACAGTTGGCATAGCAATCAAATACTATTATTAACAAAATATGAGATGTTTTGAATGAGAAAAAAGTAAGCAAATTGTCACAGATAACAGGAAGATGAAACTAACAAATAGGCTACATCAGAAATGTCCAAACTTTTCTTATTAAGGGCCACATATAAAAACACAGACAAAGCTACAGGCCGATTAAGGGCTATAGACTGGTAACCAATACTGTGAATACTTCAAATCTGCGTTAATATTACAAGTTAGACTGAACCACTAGACCTTTGTTCATGCTTACATCCTCAATGAGACACATTAAATATTTGATATGGACTTGTTAAAGTAGAGTTTCAGCCAATTCACCTGGGAGCTTGAGGGCCAAGAAAAATTGGTCTGAGGGCCACATTTGGCTCCCGGCCCACAGTTTGGGAGTGCCAGGGCTACATGTCATAGTTAAAGTTATGTGATGTGATGGATATGTGATGAGTTATAAGAACAAAGTAAACATTTTATCATTGGTATTTTTTTCCTATAGTGTTAGAGCAGACCTGTTAGAAAATCGACTTTTCAGAGCTTTTAACCATGATATAGTTGTTTCACCTTCTCATTTACCCTCTCAAAGTTCTATTTGAAGTGATTTGTGCATGTTTAAGCAATCTTTAATCACTTATTTTCAAGACGCCATATCGCTGTTCAACTCCAGTTTTCAGCACCACTGGCATACACTTCCCCAATTAAATTTTCTTAATCTGTGATCCAGGTAGGATTCTTAGCAGAGCATAGTAATTTGAGTTCAAATTAAAAACTGCTCGCTGGCGTGATGTGCAGCTATCCGACAGCTGCGCGGCTCTTTGTACCAGTGCACCACACTTTTCTAACATTAGAAGTCGCTGTGCTTGTTTCTTTTATTAAGTTGTTTTAGATGAATAAAATGTGCAAATTGTATCGCAATGATCCACAGGCATCATACATTATAACTATATAGCAGACACAGGCACAATAGGTCTTCTTCGTTACGCCTTGTCACAAAAACGTGGTTTAATTACATTCAATTTGATGGCAATAAGCATTATTCAGATTAACCCTGAAAAAATGAAACTCATCCTACTAATAGTCTGTTTCTGTAACTACTCAAAATGCAGATTGGTTCTACTTTGTTTCTCTGATTAATTGTTTTTTCATTGCGTCCATTGTGTTCTTCAAAAACAGCTTGAGTCATCTGCTGTTGGGGAACTCCCCGCCTGAAGAGCATTAGTTAAATGGAACAAAGCCAACTACATAGATGAGCTTAATCCTTTATTCTTACCATTTGGATCTAATGAAGAAGATACAGATAAACACATTCAGTGCTTTTTAAAGAAATGCTCCATATGGATGACTTCACAAATTCACTCATGTATACAAATAATAGTACATTTAGGGACTATTTAAATACACAGCAAAATTAGGCTTATTTCATTTTAGCCCAGCCGTCTTGGATGTTCAGTGTCACAAAAATAAGATTATAAAAAATTAAGGTACGCTTTTTTTTTTTTCCAATTTATGCAGCAATTAATCATCTTGGAATTCAAAAAATGTGTGGTTTGTTTTGCTTGATAACTTCTCACTTCTCTCCATGTCGGTGTTCAGCCTGACCTCCAGCCTTTCATATATCCCATATAGAGCAGCCGGCTCCTCTTGTTTCCACTGAGCTCTCCAATGGGTCTCCGGAGAGGCATCGGTGAAAGGGAGGTTTTGTTTGTGCGCACGTGCCGAACCTCACTCTCAGACAATACCAGCTGCAGGGCCCCCTCCCTCCCCACCCCCTCCCTCGCGCTCCCTCACCCTCTTACCCCTCCCCTCGTGCTCGCGTGTTGCCAGATCTCCTTTCACTTTCATGCAAATCACTTCAAACAGGCTGCAGGTCCATTCTTCAGCAGGATGTTATTCGGCCCCCGTGGTTCAGAGGACGTCTGCGCTGTGATATCTCTCCACTAAACTGCTTTCGATTGCGTTACGCGCCGCTCTTTCTGGCTGTGTAGCTATTGTTTTGATTTTTCATGGTACATAACACCCTTGGAGTCAATGAATACATTTGCATATATTTGGGCGTCTTGGTTTTGAGAGGTTTTTGGAGCTGAAAAGTGGAACGGATTAGACACATCTATTATGATTGCAGTCTTTCCACATTGAAAACAAAATAATTAACCTGTCAGTAAGCAACAGTGCTTCTGAAAGAGCCTGCATAAATGTTTCTTTTGGGAGTATATGTGTGTGTTCCTATTGGGCTGTGTTCATGGACAGTCAAATGTCCTTGTGGGGCTTCCATAAGTCTTCACATCTCAGGCAGGATAAGGTTTTAAGATACTTGTGACTAAGTTGAAAAGCAGCATATGTTCAGCAAAATTGCCACAGTACAGAAATATATCGTGTGTAAAATAACCACAGTCTTTAGAGTCAAAATGAGACTGTCTTCCTCTAATTATAAAGCGTTTTATCGTCCAAGAACCAGGAAGTACACTCTTAGCATGCTAGTTATTGTTAGCTTTGCCATGACAGTGAAAGTCCTAGATAAAAGTTCGATCGCCAGCAGTGTGACTTTGAAGTGCTGTCTGTTTGAAAGTTTTCTCCCCGACAAAACCCACAATGTCGATGAAACGTTCTGCACCGACAAATTTCAGAAACGCTTTGGAGTTAAAAGTGTTTCCGTGCGTGGAGAGGCCGCCTCTGTGGATACCGCTGGAGCAGAGGCACGTGAACAACAAATTTAAAGCGATCATCGAGGAAGAGGGATATAATATACGAAGGTTGAAGAGGATTCCCCTTTACACACACACACGATGCACCATAAAAACTGTAAACATGCACATCTCAGGACTCTCATCTTATTGTTTCCATATACTCTGTTACTTAATTTTCACTTAACCTGTGCAAAACTCATTAAACCCTTCTGACTTGGTCCTTGGTCCTTTTTGACGCTTCCACCAGAAACAAACATTCTTACATAAGCCTATAATGTGTTTGAGTGAACTTTAAAAATAGAGACCTGCATACACCACTAAGCAACTGGATATTGTAAGTACAGTTAAAATAAGTTTACATACACTATATAAAAAGACATTTTCTCGCTGTGTTTCATGACTGACATGGAATCAGGATAAACTTTTCCTGTTTTACATCAATTAGGATTACCAAAAATATTTTTATTTGTTAATGACTTTCTTTAAAGTCAAAAGTTTACATAGATAGTATTTGGTACCATTCCCTTAAAACTGTATGACTTGGGTCAAATGTTTTGGATATCCTTCCACAAGCTTCTCACAATAGTTGGCAGAAATTTTGGCCCATTCCTCCTGACAGAACTGGTGTAACTGAGCCAAGTTTGTAGGCCGCCTTGCTCGCACATGCCTTTTCAGGTCTGTCCATACATTTTCAGTAGGACTGAGATCAGGGCTTTGTGATGGCCACTCCCAAACATTGACTTTGTTATCCTTAAGCTACTTTGTAACCAATCTAACAAATGGACAATGGCAATGACAAGACAATGACAAGACAATGACAATGACAAGAAGCATACTGCCGTATGCTTCTTGTCATTGTCCATTTGTCCCCAAGATTTAACTTCCTGGCTGATGTCTTGAGATGTTGCTTTAGTATTTCCACATAATGTTCTTTCCTCATGATGTCATCTATTTTGTGAAGTGCACCAGTCCCTGCTGCAGCAAAACAACCCCATAACAAGATGCTGCAGTTGGGATGGTGCTGTCAGGCTTGCAAGCTTCCCCCTTTTTCCTCCAAATGTAACAATGCCCATTATGGCCAAACAGTTAAATTTTAGTCAATTTTTATCAGACCACATTAAGCTCCTTGTCCCCGTGTGCATTTGAAAACTGTAAACTGGCTTTTTTATGGTTCTTTTGGAGTAATGGCTTCTTCCTGGCAGAGTGTCCTCTCAGCACATGTTGGTACTGTACTCATTTCACTGTGGATAATGACAGACTCTTACCAGCTTCAGCCAACATCTTCACACGGTCTTTTGCTTCTGTTCTTGAGTTGATATGCACATTTTGGACCAAAGCACGTTCTTCTCTGAACCAGTCTCCTTCCTGAGTGGTATGATGGCTAGACATTCCCATGGTCTTTATACTTGCGTGTAATTGTTTAAACAGATGAGCGTGGCACGTTCAGGCATCTGCCCAAGATTGCCCAAGGATGAACCAAACTTGTACATGTCCACAGTCCTCTTCCTGACATCTTGGCTGATTTCTTTTGACTTTCCCATGATATTACACAAATAAGCATTGTGTTTCAGGTGTACCTTCAGATACATCCACTGGTGTGTCTCTAATTAACTCAAATGTTGTCAATAAACCAGACTCAATATCAGCAGTTTTCAAAGACATGGCATCATCATCTGGGTTTCCCTAAATTATTTAAAGCCATAGTAATCTTACTGAATGTAAACTTCTGATTTTGAAGATAGTAATGAAAAAATGTCTAAAAAAGCCCTTCTCTTATTATTCTGGCATTTAACAAATAGAAATAATTTTGGAAATCCTAAGTGACTTAAAAAAGGAAAAGTCTGATTTCATGTCAGACAGTGAGAAAAAAAAGCATATGTGTCTTGTTACATAGTGTAAACTTCTGGTTTCAACCGTATAAAAGTTACATGTGGAGTTTTATGTGGACACACGTGCTTATGTGGACACACGTGCTTCAATTTCACTTTTGACTCTCATATACACACTTAATATCAAAGGCAGCACTGCGGAGCTCATGCTTTTTGTTTTGATACACAGCTTTTACTACACGGTTACCAGAGAGAAGGAGGAGTATGGCAACTTTACACATTCATTTTGATACAGCAGTTGACTCTACTTCCTGTATTACCACATGACATCACAAGGTGGAACAGAGTGCGTTCTGTTTAAGAGAAGAATTCTTAAAATGAAGGGTTTGTGTGTTAAACATGTGTGAATGAAACAAGACAACTCCAGGTATGTTTTTTTTTTACAACGAAACAACAGAACAGAAAATTTTAAGCACTTTATACATTAAAGACCACAGCACTTTAAATATCATTGTGCACAGCATTAGCACTTTGGCCTACTGTAAGTATAGGATTTAACGTGTTATTTTGGTTTTATTAACGTTTGGTTTTGCATTATTAAATTTGGTTTTGATATGATATACTTGATATAAATTATATATTTCAATACCAGTACCAATTGTTGTGTTTGATTTTAATTTTGTGTAGTGAGCCTCAAAAGTCAATTAATTTAAAAGAAAGAAAAGCCTTTTACCATGATATAATCGTAAAAAATCAACAATTTTTCATCTGTGTTCCCTGTGTTATTTTTATTAAAGGGACCTCTCCTTAACCTCTCCTGGTTTGAAAAACATTGACTATGTTATACTTTTTAAGTTGTTTATTTTGACTGTTTTGAAAAAAACTTTACCTCGTCTCAAACTAATGGCTTCTTAACTTTGAACTGAAAACTATAAAGTGCATAATCAAATCCAGGATGACCTTTTGGGCCCGGGCCAAACAAAAGAAAAAGCACTCACTCCTTCTCTTAGACACACTTGAATCTGTGATCGATTCGTGAGGGCCAAGGTTGTTGGGGAAACCCTGGTCAGGCCTGCTCTCCAGCTGCTGGTGCATGCTGGGAAGTGCAGCTTAGCTAATCATCAGCCACCGCAACCACTCAGAGCGCTAATGGCTGCCCCTCTGTCAATAAAAAACCTTCAACATGTTTCAGGGCACAAGAAAACTATTGTCTCTAAGGGTGTATTCACGCGTATCTTGATTTGAGGCTGGTTTGGTCCTGTTATGGCTCTGGTTTAGTTCTGGTTGAGTCCAGGGTTTAGTCACAACTTTGGCCCAGTTTTAATGTGGGGTCTGAGATTTTAGGCAATATATATAATTATAAATTATAATTATAAATAAATTAGTTATAATTGTTCACTTACACTTGAACGTATCACTACTTAAACTAGGGGAAGTAAAAATGACCTAATTTAAAAAAAAAAAAAAAAAAAAAGTTTTTTAAGTGATTTTCGGTTTCACACTGAATTGCCCGATCCAACACACTTTGCATAACTTTTGAAAGCATTTCCGGGCTTATGGCTCTTATTTGATCCTCGATATTATGTTTTTAGTCGTTTATTGTCTGAGGTTTATTCACAAACACCTTTTCTTTAAGATAGACCCACAGGAAGAAGTCTGGACTAGTCAGGTCTCGGGAGATCACATTCTGCCCCCTGTCTTTGAAAACCACTTATTTTTCCTTTAATGGCATTTATGCTTGGGGCATCTCTGTTATTAAAATGTCAACGGTAACACCACTGCGTTTCTGAATTTGACCCATGTGACTCAAAGTACCACTGTACAATGAGGGTTCATTTCTCCATGCTATATTTGCTCATATTAATGTTGGAAAATAAAAGAAAAATATTTAGAAACAAAAGAGTTATGAATTTTTTTCAACTGTCAGTGACTTTTGGGCCCCACTGTATATCATTCAAAAGGAAAGACAAGGTCGCTTATCCATTTGTATTTTTATCTCCTTAACGTGAATGGCTGAATCAGGATCAAGAGTCAAATCTTTTTCTTTCTAATTTGTATGCATTTTCATACTGATTAACACTGAATTGATACAAGAATCAGCGCAGAAGCAGAACAGGCAACACCAGTGCAAGATCATAATTACAGTTAGTTTTAAAATTATTATTATTGTAGTGCAGCATTTTATTTAGAATAGGCATGATATTTATCCAGAGCGTAAATCCTCTCCCACTCCCACTCTGAGTTTGAACCATTTGAAACAGATCTGAGCCTTGGGCATGTCTCTCTGGGAGACAGTTTGTAGATATATTGAGTTCTCCCTTTGGTTTCTGTCATATCAATAAATATTGATCCAAAAGATTCGGATCCCCTAAAAGAGCCAGAAGTCCCATCACTGCTGTTATAATCTGGAAGAGTCTCCCTGACACCAGCTACAAGTCCAAGATGAAAACCGCTCTTTGATTTATACACTTACGACTGAGCTCTTCTCTTTAAATTAAATTATGACCATTTGTAATCATATTTTCAGGTTTAATGTTTTGGATTAACTGTGTAATTTATGTGATTGATGTTTTTGTCAGCTATTACCAGATTACTTTGTGAATGGAATACACCTGCCTGGCTTCACCTTGCTTTCTGCTTTTATCATAACTGAATACATATCTGTACAACGTTATGGGGCTATCTGAAATGAACCACCATCTAGTATAACATGTTCTGTCTTACATTTTGTTAAAGCAGTTTGAAGACATTTTGAAACTTTGTGCTTTTAGAAAACACTTACAGACGTTGTGAGTAAGTACATTAAAAACACTGGAGAAGTCTTGCCTACAGTGAAAGCCTGCGGGCGGGCTCACCTTGTGCCCTGCCGACGGTGTTAAAGAGTTATTCTGAGTGAGGCATATCCCATTTCAAAACATCAGGTCACTTTATACAATGTGCTAGAGGCCTTTTTAGTACTCCATAGTTCCCACAGGATATAAAGTGCACAGTTAAGTTTAATACATATAGGCTTTCTTAATAATCTGTATGTTGCCCTGGTTACCAATGTGTCCTTTTGTCCTAAATTGAAAGGTGAACCATGATAAAGCGAGGGACCAATGTATTTCAGTGGGGTTTTTTTTGGTTTTAATAGCATTTTGCTGCCAAAAAATTTTAAGAGGAAGCTTCTTTTGGTCTACACGATGACACATTTTGAAGTACGATATATCATTATAGAGGAATTTCATGATAAACAATAATATTTAAACTACTTAATACCACTGACATAATAAAAGCAAAGCAGGATAATCCCAGTAAACCATTTTGTACAATACAGTATCATTAAAAAAGCATCAGCTGCAGTAAACAACCACAATGAAACACTAACTAATCATGGATGTTAGGTTTTCTTCCCTCTACATCTCAAATCTTACCATGTTACCATTGTTGAAGAAAAAAAAAAAAAAAATCATTGTAGTCTGTGCACTGGATGTGGTTGCAAATCTCCACTAATGGCCTCTCCAACCACTGCTATTCATTCACAAACCACAAATATAAACCACAGTGTGTTCACATCCTCCCCTTGCTATTCTGATTAGATAAGAATGTTAAATTGTTTTACACTACTTTTGCAAATGCCATCATCACGACCATATTAACGAAATGTACTGTTATCAGTTTTATTCTGGCTGAACGAGGTGAATTTTATGAATTCATTGCAGCTTTTAAATAATGATATTTTTTTTCTAAGTAAGTTTTTTCTGTTTAGATGACCAACAAAGAAAGAGGTGGGGAGTGCATGCTCCTTGGAAACGGTCCAATAAAAGCAGGTGCTACCGGTTCTTAAAGAGACAGGCATTCACAAAACAAAAGGCAGCACTGACCCTATATATGGCTGGTCCAAAGATCCAAATATAGCTCATCAATGACAGAAGAACAAAAGCATAACATATTCTCAAGAGTTAGAATCCAAGGCTTTATTATACAGTTGTGACCAGTTATATAAGATAATCTGAAGATGCTTGCTTTGTTACGAGCAGATGGTCGCTTCATTAAAACAGGAAGTAGTCGGTATTGTACAGGGGAAGGATGTCCGGGCAGTGTGTTTGTATACAGCACCAAGATGGAGGGCGCGGGGAAGTGTACTTTACTGGAGAGTCTTCCTCCGCTCCCTCCTCACAAGGTTACCTCTTTACGTCTTCACTTGAGTTGGACGGAGTTACTTCCTGAAGATGCCTGGCCCATGTCCAGCCTGTCCCCTCCTTATCCCCGTCCTGTGCGTGACTGTGGGCAGAGGTTTCTTGAAGTCTTTGAAGAGCCTGCATGTTTCACCTATTTTTAAAAACGTGGGTGGTTTTCAGAGTCGAGAATGTGGTGATTCTATACTCCATGCTCCGTGATGGGGGGCAGTTTTTCCTGTTGCTTATGGGATTCTCAAAGGTAAACTCACACATGTTAACCTGATCATTTGACTTGACCCTGTGAACTTGCTTTTTCAAGAAAATCTGCACATTTTAACAATGTTCAGTGTAGCTGCCTCCCCCTCATCTATGTTATTGAACTGTATAATGATGTGGTCCCACCTGAAGCATCATTGTTTTTCGTCCCTTTTCAAAAACACAATATATTTACGACAAGAAGATAAAGTATAGTGCATCTAGCTACAACTGCCCTGGTCCTGACTGGCAGAATAGCGGCTGCCAATCTGTGCTAGAAGCCTCCCACACCATATTCAAAATCTGGCAACACATTTAGTTGCAGGATATGTACAGTGCATTGGTAGTGGTTTATACATGACGCAACTGTTCCTGAATGTATTTACACTTATTTTTCACAAGTAATAAGTTGCTTTACATTGAATATGGATACTCTTTATATAAGTGAAAAAGCAGCCTCCTAATTATGCTGCTATGTTTCTGCGAAAAAAATGTTTCATACCTATTTTCATTTTAACATTTTAGCCAATGCAGTGCAATAAAATTGAAATTTGGAACAATTTGTATGTGTTTTTTTTTATTTCAGCGTATTTAGATACATCTAGAGTTAATTAAAACAAATAGCGCAAATGTCCTCATTGACTCCAAACCACTGCATGACCCTGAATGCGTATGTAAGCTATACCACCTCTGTTTATACACAAAAATAGTCTTTAGGTGGCTCAAGTTGGCTTAAGAACCTTAAACCGGACTTTTACAAGTGTCTGCTGAAGTGATGGTTACAGTAAAACTCAAAGTAGTTAGCTTCTCATTTAGCTGTGAGTAATTTCTACCAGCTGCCTTGGATTCAGATCTGCTCACCATGTGTCTCATTGAGAAAACCAGTGGACACCGAAACACTGATTTTATTTTGATTAAAATCATATTCATCGGGGAGCGTGAGGGTTTTGTTATGGTTACACGCTCGTAATCATTAAGAATTGATGCCGATTGGAGACATGTAAATATTATTACCGCACTAGTGCACTAGGCCTCAGTGTAAACAGGCTCTAGGAACACAATGTATGGTATTGCTTTAATTACATCATATTGAGCTGAGGCTTTGTTCACTATGTACCTCATCAAATCAAATGGATATAGCTGGGTCTTTTGTGTTGTATACCGACGTTTGAATTGAAATGGATTACTGATGATATGCAAATAAACATACGTATTGGATGGACAGAGATGCAGATACCGTAGATGTGTCACCTGTTTAAACAACTGACAAAAGACCTTTATGGATGCTGTTTGCACTTATCCCTTATATATATTTATAGCTGGATGGACATTTGTGGAGTTTGCACGTGCTTTACTTGTCCAACTGGTAAGATACAGCTGTATTTCTCATTTATTTTTCTTTATACAGAAAGAGCGTAATGAGAGTACCAAACTCTCTTGCTCAGGTACAATACAATATATAACAAATAACCTCATACGTCCATTTAAGACCCTGAAAACGTGTGTGATTATTTGTGTGATTTTAAATAAATATAAAATGTAACTATAAATGCTTAACACCAGATTATTAAAGTGCAGTTAGTAGCGCCAAATGTATCCAGTTTTGCATGTCCTTGAAATGCATACCGTTTTTAGGAAGCAAAATAACCAAAAGCTTTATTCGTTTCAGTTCTATTGTGTCCAGTTTTTAGAAGTAGACAGTAATGAGATCTTGTATTAAAAGTTTCAGTATCAAAGTTTGACAAACAAGTGAGATATTCAGGCAGTCTATCAAGTAGTCTCTTATAAATAAATTGTATGCAGTGTTGTTCTCTTCTGACAGAAAGCAATTGCCAAACTACTTTTTCATAGAGTGTACAGTGATGGGTTTTAAATTTATCACCAGTTATGAAAAAAAGGGCTGAGTGAGAGTATATCTAAATGTTTCAAAGTAGAGACTGAAGTTTGCCTGTATATTATATCTCTACGATCTAGGAAGAAGAAAGGTTGCTTAGGTAAGTTATTTTCTGTAATGATAATACAATGATAATTTTGATTTTAAACTGTTACATCATTCTGAGATTTTTACAAGTGGTGACTCGTTCAATCAATGTACCATTTAGTGTATAATGATTTGTAGCTTGCAGATCACATGCATCTTTTTTAGAGGGGGAAAAAAAAAAAATCATATTGTTTTATTTGCGTTCAGTGATAATTTAAGATTTTTGAAGGAATTTTGGATTTCATAAAAATCTTCACGTGGTCAGCAGACAAAACAGCATAATCTGCATATGAATGTATCAGGTTTTCTCTTAAATTGCAATCAATGAAATTAATAAATGTAGTAAAAAGTAGCGGGCCCAAAATTGAGCCTTGGGGCACTCCTTTGCTTAACTTAAAAAATTACATTTAAACCCATCGGCTACTACTGCCGGGGTTCTATATGTGGCATTGTCAAATCCAATATTTTTCAGGTGCTTCAAGAGGATTTTTAAGTTAAATCAATAAAAAGAGCTACACAATCTTGTATCATCAAAGGCTGTGAAAAGTCATTTCAAACGTTTGTGGGTGCAGTAACAGTAACTATGCCCTTTTTTGAAAACCGATAGATAAAACTTCAAAATGGAGCAATTATTTAAATAAGATATAACTTAATTTGCAACTAACTTCTCTTAAACTTTTACAAAATAAGGTAATTTAGTTCCATGGACTTCTTTGGGTCTATGGAGCAACACCTCCATGTAAGTGAAACGTCTTAAAGAGAAAATGTGACTATCTGCCAGGCTCAGACTGAACATAATCAAGATCAGAGGGATCACCATTATTATCCAAATCATCACATGCAGAGATAAAATGCCTATTAAAAGCATCACATATTTCCCTTTTGGAATTTAGAATTGCTGAATTAAATAAAATATCAGTTGAAATACTAGGTTCTGAGGGGGATTTTACCGTCCTCCATAACTTAACCAGATTTCCGTGACTCTTTATTAGCTCAGACATGAAATAAGAAGCGTCTAGATCTAAGATCTAATTCTTTTTGCTTTGGTATCAACATATTCACCAGGACTCTGAAGCCAGCAGCAAGAGCTGCTCACAAAATGTTTGAAATCAGTGAAACACCTTTCTGGTCTAAACCCCTTTAAAAGTCTCTCATGGACAGGTGTTGAAAATTAGCACTTGCTCTATGTTACTTTAAATCATATGCATCTGGTTTAACGCAATAACCCAAAGTTTTCTTTTTTGCTTATATTTGTAAAATTTGGATTACATCATCACTATTACCCAACATGTATTTTTGCAAAGAAGCTTCCCCTCCCTGTTATTAGCTGTCAGTTTGCCTACAGCCTCAGGCCCAGGGTAAACAGAGAGTTTGACTGTGGAAACCTGACGACAGCTTCAGTCAGGAGCCCACACTGAAGGGGTCACTTGGTCCTCTGCCAGGGGCCACAGCACATGCACAACTGTACAGGCTGAAATAGAGAGTGCTGAAGTCAAAGATTGTGGACTTGGGATTTAAACAGGGATTTAAACCAGCAACTCAATCACACACACCGCAAAGGAGGGTGAAGCGTCGTGTGTGTGTGTGTGTGTGTGTGTATATATATATATATATATATATATATATATATATATATATATATATATATATATATATATATATATATATATATATACCTACCTATACCTACCTGTAAGACTTCCCTGGTCTT
The DNA here is from genome assembly GCA_019594935.1 of Periophthalmus modestus. NCBI lineage: Eukaryota > Metazoa > Chordata > Actinopteri > Gobiiformes > Gobiidae > Periophthalmus > Periophthalmus modestus. The sequence goes on from JAIEZT010001373.1 coordinate 17,857,151, forward strand.
ACAGGTTCTGCAGTCTCAGATGACTGTTCAGTCTACCAGGAGTTGGTGTTTGGCTCCCTAGGTATCTTTGGGATGGGATTGAAGGGATCCTTCTGGATGAGGATCGTACACCCCTTGGTTAGCCATTTGGGATGAGTCCCAACCTTAGCAGCTGGTTCATCTGTGCTGCCAGGCACTCATAGATAGCAATGAGTTTCTTTAGCCAGTAGGCATGGATCATGTCAGGACCTGGTGTGGTCCAGTTTTTCATACCTGAGACTCTCTCCTGGATGTCTGCCACTCTAATAGTGATTGGATTCTCTTCACGGAGGTTGCAGTGTGTGTGTGTAATGTGTGTGTGTGTGTTATACATATATGTGTATGTATGTGTATATATATATATATATATATATATATATATATATATATATATATATATATATATATATATATATATATATATATATATATATATATATATATATATTATAGATAGATATAGATAGATAGATAGATAGGTAGATATATAGATGTGTGTGTGTGCGTGCATGTATACATGTGTGTATATATATATATATATATACATATACATGTATATATATATATATACACATATACATGTGTATATATATATATATATATATGTGTGTGTGTGTGTGTGTGTGTGTGTGTGTGTGTGTGTGTGTGTGTGTGTGCGTGTGTGTGTATTTATTCATTGTAATACCTTTCTATACTTATACACAAAGTACTTTACGTTACTACTATTATTATTCATATTGCCAATGTTTGCCACAGTTTGATTTGTTCACCAACAATCGTAAAAGTCGTATTCTTGCATTTATTGTACACATAAAACACCGCGGCATGAACCTCTTAGACCCTTTTGTGCTTAGGTACAGTTTGAGCCGCTCAAGCCACGCGTAATGCCCGTCTTGTTATCGTCTAGGCTCCTCCTCTCCTCCTCCGCGCGGCAGTGTTCGCTCTGACTGTGTCTCCACCTTTTATGTAAATCCCAACGCGGCCGAATGGAGGCCGAGGCGGAGACAGCGCTCGGTGAATGGGAGGAGTAGCCTCGCCGAGTGCCCTGCGCTCACAAGGAGGCGTGGGGTCTCTGCGCTGCCACTGTTGTGCATCTATTCGCGGTGGAGAGGAGCGAAGAGGCAGGCTACCTTCGGATGCGAACGTGCAATCATGTTACTGGGGCTGGCAGGCTGTGCAGCGAGAGTACTTGAATAATCCCCCTCGTGCGATAAGCGGACCCACTGAAAGAATAAGCAATGGGAGGACAGATAACAAGGAATTCCTTTTACGGTAAGGAATATATGGATGTTTTGACCGTGCGCGCAGGTGTATGGCTAGAATGAACGTTGTATGCAAAATTACCGCTTTAATTCATAGCAAAACATAAGGAACAGTTGTACTATATTGTGTTTTTATGTCTACTAGAGCGTGTTATTTGCTCACAGTTACGTCATTTACGTCATTATAATATAGGCTGGCGTCTGGGTCTTGCGGCTGCTCTATAATAATTGTGATGTCACCGCGTCCACCCATGCGCTTCGACCAGAACCTATTTCCTGGATTTCCATGTGTACACTATAAATATTTAGGTTTAGGCGACATTTTCAGCTCTCTGAAGGTGCATGCAAATGTATGGGATTTCCCTCGGCCCTGAGCTGTGGCTCCCTCACACTGAAGCACGCTCCAGCTGTGTACAGCCACATCAATCTATCGATTTTCTATTGAATTCACCCCTGCGCTACAGTAATGGCAGATAACCTGGCTTTGTGCTTATTTCTGGGGCTAAAATGGCTTGCAGTTTACCATTTCAGAATAATAAGAATAATAAACTGGTCTATTTCAAAATGGACTTCTTGCCTTGTACGGTGCCCACCCAAGATTTATAATTTAAAAGTCTAATGATTTGTGGTTATTCTAGCAAGCTTAGAGACTTGTGTATTTTTAAAGAGTGTGTTTTTTCAAATCTAACCACATGTAAAGATGTCACTTCTCTGGTGGAGGATCTGACACCTGCTTGTCTCCATGGAGATGTTATTGCTTTGCCCACACACAGCCAGAGCATGACTTAAAATGTATCTATCTCATGTGTATTGTTTTACCTGTGCTTATGATGCTTGAAAAAGTGTATGCGGACCAGCCTCTCCACAGAACTGACCTGTAACTAGGCCCTTTACAGCTGGTCTCCATGGAGATGTACCTAGTGTGGCAATAACATCTTCATGGAGACAAGCAGATGGCAGACCATTTTTACCAGAGAGGTGGCACGTTTCACCTTTAAAGCGTCAATAAAACAAAGAAAATATAGAATAGACTTCACTATTGTATTGTAGCATTGAAATTGAGTGTACCAAAGTGATATTATTGCGCCTGGTGTTTAATCCATGTGCCTGCCTTCTGCTTGGACCACCTGATCGTTCTAATTAAAGCCTCAACATTAATCCAATTAGTCAAAGAGGGACAGGCTAAGACAGTAGGAGAGTGACTGTGTGTGAAATCAAGGTCAGGCCTTGTACACTCTTACTGTTGGGCCGTTTATGTGCATTGCCATGGGGCCAGCTTGCATTGTAATGGTGAAAAAAATGACAAAAAGTGCTCACATATGCTTCATAAAAGGTCATATGTTTTAGTTATTGCAAATATACGGCAGCATATCATATCAGAATGTTGTAAAATAAGCAAACTTCATCTATTGCACAACTAAATATACAGTATTGCAGTATCAGTTTATGTTTTGGTACGCTTTTATTTTGTACAAGGGCAGTGCACCATCTTTTCATGTATTAAAATAAATGTGAACAACAAAATTATTTAGTTTTTTTTTTACTAATACATACTTTGTGGATTGGTTGTTCCTATTTATTACAATAATATATGTTCTACCATTATTTTTATCTATGGAAACCAGCATGTAAATAGTTTATTGAAAACATTTTGAATTGGAAAATAATTCTGAGTGGCTGGTGGTGAAGGGGACAGGTTGAGGAAGCTGTTGGTTCTGCTGCTGCGGTGGCGTTGAGCACGTAGTTGAAATGACAGAATGATATAACGGAAGAACGCTTGAGAGGCGAATGGAGGCCAAGCAGTATGTGTTGTATTGCATTGTTGCTCTTGCTTTACACATAACGAATGGCATTTCCTTGTTTACGATAATTACCAGATACAAAAGTGGTCTTACATTAAGTTTATATCAGTCCTTCAGTCAAACTTCTACACATGCTCTAAGTAGACTTGATATAATTTATTTATAATGTACATGCGTGTAAATATATCACCGACTGGCAGGAAACAAAGTTGGATGCAGTCCGTTTCCTCGAAGTGCGTATTTGATTGAGCTTGTAAACATTGAGTAATGAGGAGGCTTCCCCAGGACACAGGCGGCCAAAGAGAGACACTGCCAAGTTTATTGTAACATGGGCCTGTTCGGGTTTAACTCTGTAATTGTTCATTATGGCGTGTTTGTGTTGTGGTAGGAGCCAGATGGCCGTGGCAGATGAGGCATCAAACCTGGCTCTGCTCTGTTTTAATGCATTCCTGGCTCAAAGGGAGTTACAGACAGCATGGCGGCTATTTAAACTGTAGCTTTATCCTAAAACTGTGTATACTTTGGTCAAGTAGGTGGCAGCTCTGGATGTTCATGATTGTTTGTAGTCAAATGTCAAGTTCGTGCATTAACAATTGAGGTATTTCATAATTATAAGAGATTATAAGTCAATGGCCTTTAATTTAGACTGGTGTGTTTAGGTCAATTTACTTGGTTGGCCTAAACCAGACATGTCAAACTCAGGCCCGCGGGTGAAATTTGGCCCTCGATATGAATATATTTGGCCCGCAAGATGATATTAAATATGTATTAGAGCTGGCCCACCTGCTGTCGCGGCAGTATAGTGCATGCACCTCTAATACTATGAATCCCAGAATGCTTTGCAAATGTTGTTGGTGCCGGGCCCCTTATTGACACTTATTAGCATCTGCTACCGGTTGCCTCACCCAAATTTAATCCACTCCTTCTGTTTAAAACATGCAGATGTTGTTAAAATGCGCACCCCTGTAAACTGATAGAAATAGTCTTGAATAATCCATGGAGCATGTTGTAGAAATTTGCTCTGGAATGTTTCACACAGTGTGGCATTAAATACCTTGAAAAAACATGCATCTTACTGCAAGTTGTCTCTCCACAGATCTGACCTGGTTTGATGACATAAAAAATGTAGTCTTATTTTTGGATGATATTGTTTACTTGCACTTTCATTCTGTACACATCTGTAATCAACTTTTTGTTTCACTGGCATCTCAAATCAATGTAAAATTCAAGTTAAATGAGCCTACTAATACATGATGAAAGATTATGGTGTTTCAGTAAATTCAGTGTTCCATGTTACATAAAACTGTGTGGGCTGTTTGTCCAAATGGCCAAAAGGGAAGTGTTACATTGAGTTTGAGGCGCTGTGGTTGCTATAGCGACCCACAGCCATTGATAGAAAAACCGTTGTATTGTTCTAAAAACTAGGATGATGTTGGAAAAAAGCAAAAGCGGGTCTCGTTGCATAAGACAACTTTAGACAATATTAACTTTTTTGACCAAACAGGCCTAATATTTTGGGGATATATGTAGTTTTCAGATTGTAAAACATAATGAGTAGGGGTCAGTATCAATTATATAATATCATTTTGGGTTTTTTTTTTCTTACCCCAACAAAAAAATCCTTGAATGTTGAATTTCTGTTAGTATTATTCCACTGTCTCCATATTAACACGTGACATTTCACATGCGCTCTGTCTGAATTAAACATAATAGGCCAATAGAATGAACACAGTGTCTTCTGAAAACCAGTATTGTAAGTGCCTCTTAGCACTGTAGCTCACTTTTGCATTTGCTGTAGAGCTGTTCTCTGTGGGCCGTTGTTGTCCCAAGCTGAGGAGCTAAACCTTTTGCATGGATGCAGTTGCATAAATTGAATCTTGAGTACTGTGTGGGAGTTTCCATCTCTGATTGACTGAATACAAACCACTGAGACAGTAGAATGTACTTGTCTGGCTTGATTCATTCCTTTATTGCTTAAAGCGTTTTATCGTCAGAGCATCAGAAAGTGCATGCATGCTAGTTGTTATTTCTGTTACGGCAAAAACTCTGGCCTCTGAAAGTTGTGAAAAGCGCTTATAAAACTCATTGGAATGGATAAGATAAGTGAGCAGATAAGTAGCTTTGGACGACCATTTAAAATTAAGTAGTTCTGGTTTTTTTTTGGGTTTTTTTTTTTACATTTTTATACAAAACATGAGTTTCAGTAAATGGCAAAGTGAAGCACGTTCCCCGCTAGTAAAGAAATAGTACACATGATAGTTATAAAGCCCCAGAAAGTGATGTTCTATCTATAAAAACAGTATAGTAGATAGTAATTATGGTGGTAGGCAAAAATGCATAAACTGATTTTTTAAGTGTTCAGTTTTATCCTCAGAAACATGAAATTTCGTGTCATGGGATACGCCTTGGGTTAGTGGATGTTAAAAGGCTTTGGTTTGGACACATGATAAAGGAGCTACTGTCCTTCAACCCAAAATAATAGCCCAGGTTGTGTTCATTTTTCTGGAGTGTTGGGCCTCATAGACAGGGCGGTAATCAGGACTCCACTGTTGCCTGAGGTGACACAAACATATGTCACAAGTGAAGATGAAATGTGTTTACAAGCCGCTGGACTACGTGCACATAACACTTTAAAGTATTTATAGGAACAAGCAGACATTTTGGTCACTTAAAACTTACAGCTGTACTCACGAATAGTTGAGTGACGTGATCTAAGGCTAAATAATGTTCATGTCAGTTGTAACTGTAAGTGAGTTGCTGATAAAACTGTATTACTTTAACCCCCAGGTGACGAATATATTTACGTAACTTGTCTTTAGGTTTGACATTGCAGTAAGAATGTAAATTTGCAGTTACCCCTTAACAAATATGTTTTCTTATCTCATCTACTTCAAAGAATATATTGTGTAAAAGTTCATTCTGTTTGCAAAAACTCCTCCTTTTTCTCTATATAGGTAACATTATTTTTCATCTATAGATTCTGTTGCAGTTTTGATGATTAAAATTAGTTTGTTGCACACTTTCTGCATCTAAGAAAAAGTCTTATATATCGCTTTGTTAAATTTGTTTGTAAGAGCAGATTGAGCGGCGTGCATTCGAGGGTCCACCCACATCATTGCATTTGGAAAAATCTATGCACATGCTCGAATCATGTTTGTGAGTACTAGCAATACGGCATAGGGTTTTAAGCGCTATGAAGTAGTTAGATCGATGAAAATATGTTGGGGTTTTTTTTTGCTTTAATCTAAAAATAACAGTTTACCCCAGGTGTGTGATAAGGTGTAGGATCCTTTGTCTTGGTTCATGCTCTTTGTACTAACTTGCTAATCTAAATAAGGAAACAATAAATATATATGTAAAAAAAAATAAAAAAAATCTCTCATAAAATAAATACATTTTGTTCTAGCATCTTTTATAATAAGATGTTAAAACAATTACCTCTACAAGTGATTTTAAATGGTAGTCGTTTTTAACTCTCTGCTGACTGGCTTCTATCTGTCAATGGGACATCTATCGTAAAATCTAGTTCATGTGTTTATGTGCACCTCCTCCAACCCCCTTTATCTATCACCATTCCTCACCGTGGGTCACCTTCAACGCGGCGCCAAATATTGACTCCCAGATAAAGCTGAACAGCATCTTGACCGCTCTTCGTCAATAAACGCTACTCATCATCACGCCTTGTCTTCCCCCTGTCTTTAAAACCCACTAGATTATATTGCCCTCAGCCACAATCAAGGACCCAGCAATATTATTACTTATTGATTGCTGTTGCGTAATGCTGCTTGCTAGAGAGACAATGCATTAGAAAGACAATGGTGGTTAGCTGTAGCGGGTGAGGTAATGCAGACTTCATCATCTCCCCGATCTCATGTTACAGTGTAGCTTGTGGCGTTGTGAATTATTGATAGCAAGCTGCCTCTACTTGTGTACCTTTAGCCGCATCAGGGATTTCCAAGTATATTATTTAGTCTGTTAGGAGCCTTCTTGCAACTTAAGCATTTTTAGCTAGGTCATTGTCATGCAACCATAACTGAATACCAATTAGGGGGGGAAATACTGTACTAGTGTCCTGGATAGTTTATGATCTGTTTAAATCTGGGTGTGTTTGTACCAGGTTATGTTTTAAAGGTAGAATATATAGGCCGTGTCCTCAAGGTTCGATTCGGTTGCACACCCATCGTCGGGTGCATTTGAAGGGTCACTTACGTAACTTCCGCGGCCGTCCCATTTCATCCGGCATCTCACAAATGCGGGCCGCCGACAAACGTGCCACCTGTCGTTTCCAGCGTTTCCGTAGAAAATCGGCCATGATCGAAGAGCGTGCATCCGAGCACACTTCGCGCACTGCTTCTACAGAGAAACAAGGTATATTTTTTGTTAAAGTCATTTATACTAGCTACAATTGGGAAAAATCACCTATAACATTTACAATTTGCCTATGATATTCAGAGGGCCGAAGATTAATTCCTTACTCCATTCATCCCCTGCAAAGATGATACCTTGACCCTTCTTCAATTAAATAATAAAGAATTAGAAATAAAACTAATTTCTATTAGAGCACTCTTCGTCACCCCGGGCCCCGGTACTTCGAGCGGTACTTCAAAGTGTGCAACTATGAAATTGAGACACAAACATAGACTGCACTCCTTCTGGTTTAAAAAAGGTATTACTTCATCACAACTGAACTTGGGGTTGACAGCACCTATTTAGGATGAGAGAGCGTGGTTTTAGTTTTAATGGTAAGAAGTGGCAACCCAAAACATTTGTGTGACTGACCATGTGAGTCCGGTGCCAGCTTTCTGATTGGATAAGTCATGGGTTAGTATTTCAGTAATTAAGAGTCAATTATATTACTAATTCCCGCTCTCATATCGAGATAAAGACTACTAGAATTGGTTGAGCGGTCCAGATCACACTGCCTTACAGGATGATGGTGTACGGACTCTCTTCCTCCCTCAGATGAATGCTGTTGTTGTGGCCTTGGGCAAGAGAATAAAGCACCTCGTGTTTCGCCCCCTGTCCGTTAAACTTGGTTGTATGAGAGTGTTGTGTCAATGGGCGTGAGCGGGTTCCTTGATGTAAAGCGCTCTTTTTTTTGTGTCAGTGCTCTTGAATGTGTGTGACCATTTTTTCAATTTCGCGAGTCCTAAGAGAGCATTAAACCAAATCAGATCCGCTCTCATTAGTATATTGTTAAGTCTTTGAGTTACCGTGTCACCTGATGCCACGTCACCATGTGCAACCCTCCATAATTCAGAGAACGCAGCTAATCCCTTCATATCGTATCTACGCCAGCGATTTCAATTTCACGAACGCTCTACTTTCTACGACGCATTGTCCGTAATTGGGTGCTTGTACCTTGTCCCCCTGGTGCGCACTATACCAAGCTACAGTTACACTCACGCTCCTGTGTTAACACCGTGATCCGCCAATAGGTTGCTGCGTCTCATGTATGAACTCACATACTTAGTCAATATATGCATGAAACTCTATCTGCTTGTTAAAACGGAGTGATTAAATGGCTGTTTAAAACCAACTGTCACGTTCAAATTACTCTTTTGAAAATTAAAAAGTAAAGACTATTGGACCCTGGGACAGACTCCAAGGACAGTCGCTTTTGGTTGGTGACTTATGTGTCCCTCGGCTGGCCTGGGAACACATTGGGGTCCCACCGGATGGTCATGCTGGATCACGTTCTGTGGTGGTTGAGGGAAGTCTGGGAAGTCCCTGCTTCGACTGGCTGCCCCCTGCAAACAGCCAGCCCCAATAATCAGAAAAACTGGATGGTGAAGCCTCAATAATAATGAACGACAATGGACTTGGAAAACCAAAACTTCTTCAATTTGAATCAAGGTCTGTGAAACCAGGCTTAATCTTGTTTCACCATGGTCTACCTACAGTAACTTCACCCCTGTACAGTTTTTTTTTAACTATCCTAAGGTTGTGAATTAATGATTGACTTCAGTATATCAAACATGAAGGACTTTCAAAGTCATGGTACTAAAACAGGAGGGATCAGAAAATACAGCACCAAGATCAATATAGTTGGTTTTAAAAACACATTACTAAAGCTTATTCTGGGTTAAACTTGTAACTA
>JAIEZT010001373.1:17866432-18042855 GCA_019594935.1 Periophthalmus modestus
CCACGAACCTCACCGCACGTCACTGTAGTAACCCAATAACAACAATTTTTTGTGGTGTTCTTTCTAAAGTCTGACCTGCACGTTCTACAGTAGGACTTACTATCACACCAAATGACAATATTCCTCCTCATCTCTATCGTTAAATTTCGTATTTGTCTGCCCCCTGGCCCAGAAAACCCCCCCCCCAAAACATGAATAAATAAAAATCACACAAAAATGACTATTGATAGATGTAAATGAACAAGCAATGTGTTTAGAGAACAGGTTGAACGCTATCAGTTATTTTCTGAATGACATGCAGTTTCATATTGTCAATCATCAGCGGCTGGTCCAAACAGCTTTTAAAGAGACAACATTTTGTGCGAGCCCTAACTTCGTTCTTACTTTATTTACATCATTCTCATTCTCACTGAAAATCTTTATTTGACCCAATCATCAACGAACCGTTCACAATACCACGGCAGTACATTTCCTTCTAAAAAAACCCTCTTCACCCATTACGTAGAGTTATTAATCTGCTTCAGACCACTGCTTTCATGGTCCGGGCTAAGAAGGAACTTTGGATTGTGTGTTTTCTTTTTCTCCTGCACTCACAAACCACACTCTTTACAGAATTAAGGATCTTCTGCCAACAAAAACAAATTGTGTTTGTGTCTCTCTCTAACAAACAGGCCATTCCAGGTCTTGCTTCTCTTATAGGCCCACAAGTGCTTCACATTTGCTCGCTGGAACTAATTACAAACCCTTACAACCATAGAAATGTTTAATGATGACTGTGAACCGCAAAAATATGTCAACATTTTCCAACCCTTCCATCCAAAGGTTTATCGTTGAATACTAACTATTATGCCATGGCCACAATGAGAGTCAGTAAAGGGGCTAAATTACAACCCAGTACATCGGTATTTAGTATTAGAGTAGGGCCTCTGCTGTTTGCCAGTGCCTCATCTTATGCATTGCCTCCCTCCATGTATGCAGTCGATCGCTGGAAACTACATCTGTTCAACACGATAAACCCGCTTGGTTACCAGATTGCTTACTGCTGGGGTTACATTTAAAGGTCATTTTGGTACATCGGGATATATAGTAATTGAACACTGCTACTCACTAAATCATAACTTTCTGTTGCGGTCCCCCCGGTTTGTATTGGGGGAGGGAAGGGAAGCCACTTTATCCACCCACACACATGAAGTATGGAATAAATGTTTTCTGACATTCTATTTAATGGATTAATACATGAAAAGTTATCATACAAGAGTTCTGTTCACGTATATAAATCTAGGTATTGCTCAAGGGCTAGTACCGAAATTAAATGAAAAACCTACTCTACTTGTGTTTGACTCATTGATCTGAAGGTTGCCAGTAAAGGTTCGAACCCCGCTCGCTCGACCATAAACATAAAATCACTGGGTTGAGCAATCACATCCACTTACCCTCAGGTTGGTGGCGAATCTCGTTCTAACAAATGAAACAATGTTGTTGTTTCCTTTGGGCAAGACACTGAAGGGAGTGGTTGAGAGTCCCCACCGGCTCAGTTGTGAGTCCCTGGTCATGTGGTCATTTGTGATTTACATAACAGCCAATCAAAATGTTGGTATAGAATTTGTTACAGGAAACCTTACTCTTTATTCTATAGATAAAGATCCTACCTTTAAAGACAAGCTCCCGTGGCAGCCCCTGTGATCTGAAGACACACAAAAGAGAAGTGACGAAGAGAGAGGAGTCTTTATCTGAAAAGAGTCTAATGGTAACCTGTTATGACTCCACCTATGAGGACTCCTGTTCTAGTTTAAACTAAACTAAAGTAGCATTTCCTTCATATTGATTTGTTTGGAGGAAAGCCTGGCGAGCCCATGTTTCATCTGTGGACTTTAAAAGAGGTAGAAGGTCAGACTTAGGTCCATGGCTCCAAATCTGTGTGATTTTTATTCTGCTCACATTTTTTTAAAGATTGCAATATGCCACTCCAACAATGTGAATGACATTGGAAGCGGAATAAGGTGAATTACAATTAATGCAAATGAAACTGAACCAACAGGTGCAAGTAATTCAAGCAATACCAATTACTTACTCACCCACTGCATTTATTCATAGGTTAGGTGGATTGAAGTGTCTTGCACAAAGACAGCAAGCAGGGGAACAAACCAGCAACTTTCTAGGTACAGGACAACCACCCAACAAATGAAATTTGCTCATATATTCCACTCCATTCCGAATATATATTTGTAAGGCACATATATCACTGCCTTTGGAAAATGCTATTAGGCTGAAACGCAATTGTGAGAAGGAAATGATTCCGTATGAGCTTAAACCACATTAACTTTCCATTGTATGATTCTACAAATGACTTGAATTTTAACTCAACTCTCTGTTTGCTCTTTGGTCCTCCTACTCTTTTTAATTATCCCCAAGACGCGCACCTAAATCAGTTAGAGGCACCAGTCGGAAGAAGACTGGCATGACAATGCTAACGCTATTTTGTAGAAATACACGTAGTTCATTTAGGTTGACCTCAGCAGACAGTTCTGCATATCGTGATGATTATTTGCATCTGATTGGTCAAAGCATCGCAAAAGCAGGAAGAAAAAAGCACAGACATGTTTCCCGTCCACAAATGTACAAACTGTTTACCTTTTTTCACAAACAACATAGTCTGTATTTTTTTCAAAGGTTGAAGTATGTCTGTCAGCGTTGCCATGTTTGTTTTGGTTTACTTATACGCTTCAGCTTCTGCACAAACCTCGATGCTGCTCTGTCATTGGTCCAGCAGCTGCTGAGTGAATTTGAACCTCTACAGCGGGACAATCTTAGGATGGATTCTCCTGAGTTTGTGACCTCACAAATATTGCAAGAATGCATCATGCTGTGCAAAATTATTAAAAACTATGTACTATGTAACTGGTCTGCTTGCCCTGGAATAAGCCACTGCCATTAAAGTAATGTAAATGCCATTAAAGGAATAATAAGTAATTTTCAAAGACAGGGGGCAGTATGTGATCTCCCGAGACCTGACTAGTCTCGATTTCTTCCTGTGGAGCTATTTTAAAGAAAAGGTGTTTGTGAATAAAACCTCAGACAACAAACGACTTAAAACATAATATCAAGGATCAAATAAGAGCCATAAGCCTGGAAATGCTTTCAAATGTTATGCAAAGTGTGTTGGATCGGGCTATTCAGTGTGAAACCGAAAATGGTGATCTCTTAAAAAACTTTTTTTTTTTTTAATTAGGACATTTTTACTTCCCCTAGTTTAAATAGTGATAAGTTCAAAGTGTAAGTGAACAGTTATAACCGTATATATTGCCAAAAGTCTCGGAAGGTTCAGTTTACCTACTGCTAAAGTTTGGTGAGTATAACTTAAGAAATATAGGAGCTATTGAAGATTTTAAAGTGTCAGTGACTTTTGGCCCCCTGTAGATAAGCTTTAATGTCATATTGTGAAACATTCCAGATAAGCAAGAGCCTCTCCATGGAGACAAGCAGGTCGTGGACGCTCCACCATAAAGTTACACTGTGCACCTTTAAAGCAAAATAGCATTGTTATTTACATTGTATCAGCATTAGTAGTATTTCACATGATACTTTTCAGAAATCAGTCTAGGTTTTTTTTACAATTTGGAGACTTTGGCAGACGTTCCTTTGATTCCAAACTGTAGTAGTGTTGATTTTATGTCCAGAAGTCACAATGAACAAATCATTTCTTACCAAAAAGTGGCCTTGGTTCGACTGGAAGCTAACACGAGCTTAACACTGACACATGATTCACTTGTACCGCTGTCTCCTCTCTGTAAATGGACACACAGATATCAGTAAGTATAAGACGTGAATTGTTCCCTGAAGCATTCCAGCAATATAGTTCATTCTGTTATGTGAGGGATGAGTGTCTGGAGACAGCTTTTCTCTGTAAAACAAGACATAAATGTGCACAACAAGGACAAGACGAGTGAAATGGCCAGCTAGGACTTTTTAACTGCTGGTCTGCTACCTGCTTGTCTGCACAGGGGATGTTACTGCACTGCCTGAAAATATATGGCCTCACACACTCTCGAATGCGATGATGTCATAATCCAAGATATGGGCAAGAGTCAGTTTTTACTATTGCATTGTACTAAACTATCCAAATGGTAAATTCACAGATGTTGAACCTGATCATTTCTATTACTCACGAGACCCAAGAACTAACTGTACTACAACAAAATCAGCATTTTAACAATATTCGTTTGAGAGCTGCCCCCATCCGTCCATTTTCTTTCGCTTATCCAGGAGCAGCAGTCTGATCAGTGACTCCCAGACTTCCCTCACCCCAGACACGTCCTCCCATCTTCTCCGGTGGGACCCCCAAGGCGCTCCCTTTTTAGCTGCCCCAATCCATTTTAAATATATTGGCCTATAGAAATGTGCGACTCACTGGTAAGAATTGTATATTATATATTAACGTATTAGCAAATAAAACTCAGTATGGTACGTATTTTATATAATATTCATAAACTATACATTGACACTATTATTAAGGTTTAACTTTTATCTGTACATCTCATTCATTGGCACTAATTGCATTCTAAAGTAGTACCAAAAATCCATGAGTTTCAGAGCACCATTAACAATTAGCAATTAACAATTCAAACCAAAATATTGCATAATTTTAAAGGTGGAAAGTCCTCAAAATGTCACATCTAACAAAAAGTTGAAGGCACTGAATATTAATGGGCTGTGGTGACAATTGTTTGAAAGCTTCTTGGGCTATTTCAATGATCCACTTATCACAATATTCTTAAAAAAAAAAAAAAAAAAAAAGAAAATCCGTTGGTATTGTAATCTATTTATAGCTTTGAAATCCCCTCCCTGTAACTATTGAATCAGCATGTCATGTTGTGTGTTGATTTACACTAGGTGGCAGCTTTACACAATTCACTGACCGTGATGCATTCATTAGCAAAACCATGTCTCCTACACTGGCAAAGATTAGTGTTAGCAAAAGGACTCAAAGTGACAGTATTTTCAAGCTTTTGCTACTTTTGTGTTCATACTTTTTGGAAGGACATTGTGTTACAGAATTCCTACAGCATAAAAGAAGTATTCAATCATAAACGCAGACACAGCTCCGCACAAACGCACGTCCACATAAAGTCTGATGTGTAAAGAGGATTATTGATTTGATCCACATCCTCAGCAGCAGTTCTCAGCCCGGCACCTGTGCTCACGCCGGTGTCGCTTGTAGGCTTTTGTGGCTTTTGGGTTTAACTGATTCTTTTTCCCTTCACTGACTCTATGCACATTTTAGAATAAATTTTTAAATTTCTCTTTGCAAACCAAACCTTTTTGTCTTTTTGTGCATCTGATTGATTGGTGGGTTGATATTTAAACCTTATTATCAATTTCATCTCTTTTCTTTGTTTTTTTGTTTTTGTTTTTTTTTTTTATTGCTGTATGCTGCTGACTGTGTAGCACATCTTCTGTAAAAGATCACTATGTAAAGTTTGTCACCTGCTTGTTACCATAGATATGCCACTGCTTTGCCTGGAATGTTCCACAATATGGCATTAAACTAATCTATCTTACATTTTATTCAAATAACTGTTCTTATGACAAATACAGGTAACACTTTATAATAACTACAGCCTAATAAAGCATGAATAAACACTTAATTAACAATAACTTATGCTTAATAACTACTTTAATTGCGGCCTTAATTAACACTTCATTAACAAGTGTTTGAGTTTTAATTCTTAACTAACCATTTGTATGTGTATTTTGTAAATGCATATTTAAGGAGTAACGAGTGTGAAATAAGTATGAGTATTATACACAACACAGGCAATTAATTGCTAATTCAGTGTTAATTAAGGTTGTAATTAAGTTGTTATTAAGCATGAGTCTTTAATTGTTGCTTCATTATTCATTAAGTGTTTCTTCATTATTAATTCAGTGTTTTTCATTATTAATAATAAGTGTTTGTTCATGCTTTATTAAGGCTAAATAGGCTATAGTTATTATAAAGTGTTACCCAAATACATCTTGAAAAACATGTATTCTTACAATAGACTGTAGATATATAAGTGGACAAAGGGAGTGTGACGTCACCCATAGCTTTCAGCTCCAGCCAAATGAAACTCATGGAGGCTGGAGTACAGGGGCTAATTTGGAGCCACTCAAGTTATCATAGCAACCAAACAGCCAATCTGGAGCAAGGCTGTTTAAAGGTTACGCCCCTTCCCGCCTGCACCACCGGTTTAGCAGGGAGCGGGCGCTTAGCAACGCCGTCAATCAAACCTGTTGCCAGTGCTAGTGAGAGCATTTTTGAAGAAAGAAGACAGCTGATTTGTCTGTCATTAATCTTCATAGCTTGATTTACTGATGCAATAGTGAAATAAAAAAATACCAGGATCATGTAGAGCGGTTAATATGAACATTTTAAGACCAAAAGGACAAGTCTCCTTGCAGCAGTTGCAGAGAGAGGGGTGACAATTTTTCAATGTAAAGTGAGTCAATGAGTCGATGGAGCCAGAGGCAAGCCCATGAGCGCTTCCTATTTGGAACGCAGCAGCTAGCGTGTTAGCTATGTCCATTTATATATACAGTCTGTGGGTTCTTACATGTCTGCATATACTTACAGATGTACAAGGAGACAATTATTGATGTTCCTGCATTTATTTCTGGGTTTTAGTTTTCTGTTTATAGGTGCAACTTTCACTTTTTTCACAGTTAAAGAGATAGCATTTTGTTTTGAATTCTTAATTGCTATCTCAAGATGTAGATGGGCTTGGAAAAAATATCAGGGATGTCAGAGCATCGGGTTCAACAGACTAACCATATAGAGGTCAATATAATATCTACATAATACAACAAGTACCCTTTTTTTTTTTCTTCATAGAGTAGAAATATACACATTGGCCTATCCCAAAGTCCATGAAGAGGGTTAGTGGTGCTGAAGAACAGTTCCAATGTCCTGAAGGCTTTGGGATTCGTTCACTATATACAAACAGCGTAACTTTAAACTTATAATCCATATCATTGAATGTTTTGCTTGTTTGATGGCTGCATTACTATTTAGATAAATATCTGTGTTTGGTTATTATCGTTATAACAGCAGGGGGTGGCCACTCAACTCAGACTCTCCATCTGTGCCGTGAAAGTCCCGCTGTAGTTTTCACTCGAGCAAAACAACATAATATCAACTTTCATTAGGTTATATGACAGTGTTTTGACAGTTTCCCTATAAATTAAACTCAATAAACTTACTTTATAGATTGGGCCAGCCCCCTGTTGTTTGTTTTTCCTTTGTCGTGCTAATAGTGCTATGCTAGCTTTCTGCTATGCTAGTTGAAACAAAGAGGGCAGGGTAATGGGTTAATTAATGAAAAACAAGAATATAAAGTGTTCCTGAAATCATGTTAGAAAATAGGGGAGCTCCGAAAGGGCTTGGTTCACATTTTTTTATGTCGTCTCAGGCAAATGTTCTACACAGAGAACAAATACGGTACAAGAGCCCTCTCCTATCATAAACGCCGGCGCTATCCCGCTAAACTTCAATACAATATTAACCTCTTTTATAATTACCCACTTTATATAAGTATACGCCCTTTAGGTCTCCGCAGAGGTTAAAATGTGCCCTGTTCTAAATGCCACTGTATTCTAATGTGCCTTTAAGCTTGAGGAAATGATATTTGCCGACGTACAGAAGGTCAGAAGGACAGGAGCTGACTCGGCAGATAACAAAGCTTTTTACCCAACTAAATCTAATTATGAACAGCCTACTGGGAGATATTGGGGACGCCGACAGGGCTGCTGCTTTTGTTCAAACCAGAGGCTACCGTCCATGCTAATGACTTTACATGAACAACGTAATGGCACACCCGGTTTTTCTTGAACATGGGCATGTGACTCTGCTTTTACAGTATATTTCAAATTTATTTTCATGCACTTCGCCTCACAACGTATGGAGAGGTTTTCACAGGAACTTCCCTCAAGATCAGGGCCGGCCCAGCCTATAAGCAGACTACGCAGCTGCTTAGGCCCCGAGGCCACCAGAGGGCCCCCAAGAGCCCATACAGTTATATTGAAAATAATGTAATATGTCAAGTTTTATTGAACACAGAGTTTGTGTGTTTGCAGGAGCCTAAATATCCCTCTAAAACAATAACATTTGTTTTATATCTATAGTAGCAAATATCTACAGCTGCTACATTTGTTTTGAGCCGGGCAGAGGTGAGGGCAGCTATGTGTTACACTGGTGCAAGGACCCTTTATAATGTAAATTTAAGCCCACTGTCACCAACTGGAACACACTGAAATTCACCAGAAACAAAGAACAAATACCTAGAATTTTTAAAATCCTGACCACTCTTATATGTTTGTCTACTGGTTTCAGTCTGATGTTGGTCGTATAAATACAAATATAAACTGGTCAAAGTGATGAGAGCAGAGTCATAATGTCAAATGTGAATCACCAATACCTGAGCCAGGAGGCATTCGCTGTCAGGGGCCCCAAGACAAATTCAGCTTAGGGCCCCCTGAAAGCTAGGGCCGGCCCTGCTCAAGATACCAACCACCAACTTTTTTAACAAACAAAAGAAAAACAACTTAAAACAGTGTTTTTTGGGATTTTAAAATGTTGAAAAAAAGAACTAGTTCATTTAAATTTAAGTTTGCAGTCATCCAAAGTTATTCCTTACCTACCTTATGTATTCTGAGCATCCTAGTTATTATAAGTAGTTTATAAACGCTTTTCACACAAGAGACAGTTTTGATTTCACAATGCCACTGTGTTTGTTGAATTCATTGTTGCAGCTCTACGTGTTGAGTATTGAATAAAAATGAAATAAAGTGAATACGCAATTGTAAACAAAATATAACCAGTACACATCCATCTTCTGCTTCCAAACCTTAACCCAGAAATGAATTGAATACAAAAACATATATCAAGTGAACCATAAATTACCAATCACTTCACTGAAAATCGGTCTGACAGCAGCAGCTTGTGACGTGGTCTGGCCCTAATCTAGATCAGTCATAATCATTATCATCATGGAAACAGTCGGCATGGGAACCGCAGCAAGAAAGTTAGGGTGGTTGTCCAGGCAACTGGGCTAAAAAAAAAAATGCCCGCCTCTTATGTTATAGTGCTCCTCCTGACTCACTCACTGTGCTCTGTGCTGGTGTGTGAAAATAGACTTGTGTGGAGCTGAGAGAAGGGGAGAGGGTGAACTGTGCACTTGCAGAGACTATCCAAATGACAGCTCTATTTGAAATTCAGTTTGTTGTGTAGAGAGATAACGATGGAAGCAATGCTGTATTTTTACAATCAAGCTACATGCAAAACTCTTCAGGCAGTTGGACTCTTTTGAGAATGGGTTTCAGATGACATCACAATTGATTTTTGTTGTAAATTTAGTGAGTTCAAGGGTTGAAAACTCAGTCAGTCAATAGAAATAATCACATTAAGCATTTGTACATTTACATTTTCATCTTATATCATGGTCAGTGAGAATTCTAATGAAAACTGCCCTGCATTATCTTTATATAACCGCACAGGTAGTCAGTCTATATCACTGCAATAGAATAAGAAGTGGACTAAAGCAGTGTGACGTCACCCATAGCGTTCGGCTCTAGTCAAATGAAGCTCATCAAGGCTCGCGGTTATAGTGGGTGATTTTGCAGCCGAGTTCCATATTTGGAGCTCTGACCACGAGTATCATAGCAACCAAAGAGCCAATCTGGAGCGAGCCCTGTTGAAGATAATGCTGTCAATCAAACCTGTTGCTAACGCCAACAGGGAGAGAAGGCACCTGTTTTGTTCATATCTTGATTTACTGACACAATAGTGAAATCAAAATACCAGGATCATGTAGAGCGGGTTAATACAAATATTTTTAAGACCAAAAACAAGGCTCACTGCAGCAGTTACTGTCAAGATCCCAGTCTGTCTTGTGTTATGTGCTGTTTTCACTGCTCAAAAAAATTAGAGGAACACTCTTTGATCAGAGTATAGCAACCTATCAGTCGAACTTCTGGGATATTGATATGGTCAGTTAAGAAGCATAGGGGGTTGTTAATAATCAGTTTCAGCTGCTTTGTTGTTAATGAAATAAGCAACAGGTGCACTAGCGGGGCAACAGTAAGTACAGGAATGATTTTCAAGGTTGATGCCCCTGGTATTTTTGCTTCCTCATCTGTTCCAGCAGATTTTTTTACTGACTGACTTTTTGCTTTGGCTTGGCTCAACATTAGTGATAGCATGGTGCGGTACCTGGTTGCTGCAGAGGTTGCAGTGAAGTGGTCTAACTCCTCCAGTATGGCACATCACTACGTGTCGTTGCAAGAAGGTTTGCTGTGTCTCCCAGCATAATCTCAAGAGCATGGACTAGATTCAAGAGACAGGTAGTTACTCCAGGAGAGCTGGGCAGGATGGTAGAAGGTCCTCAAACCTTCGGCAGGATTGGTATCTGCTACTTTGTGCAGGGAGGAACAGGATGAGCACTACCAGACCCTTCAGAATGACCCCCAGTGGGCCACTAGTATGAATGTTTCTGACCAAACAATCAGAAACAGACTCCACGAGGGTGGCCTGAGGGCCCAACGTCCTGTAGTGGCCCCTGTGCTCACTGCCCAGCACTGTAGAGCTCGACTGGCATTTGCCATAGACCGCCAGAATTGGCAAGTGTGCCACTGGCATCCTGTGCTCTTCACCGATGAGAGCAGGTTCCTCACATTTTACCTGACCTAAACCCAATAGAACATCTCTGGGACATTATGTTTCGGTCCATCCGGCGCCAGGTTGCTCCCCAGACTGTCCAGTGATGTCCTGGTTCAAATATGAGAGGAGATCCCCCAAGACACCATCCGTCGCCTCATAAGGAGCATGCCCCGCCGTTATCAGGCATGCATATAAGCATGTGGTGGGCCACTCAAAAAATACTAACTGTTTCATTTTTGGGGTGTCTTTGGTTTAACCCCTCTGTAGGGAGATCAATTTCATTTACATAAAATCATGCGGCATTGTTTTGTTACTAATAAACTTATTTTCTCATTATCAGTAAAGAAATTCTAGATTATTTTTTTCCTTCATTTAGATCTAATGTGTTTTCAAAGTGTTCCTAATTTTTTTGAGCATTGTATATACACATGATCACTACGCTGTGAGCACCACCACAGCAACAGATCAACAAATGAACTACAGAGAGACTGTCAACTAAAACAGAGATAAATAATGCCTTGAACATTCATGGACAGCCAAAAGGTTATCAGATTTAAAAGTGAAATATCATGGGACCATGGTTTAAGCGAATTAAACAACTCGGAACAGAGTGCTACACAGTTTTGGACTCCATGTCAATGCATTAAAACTGTGTACGTGAGTTGTTTATGTTTACAGTAACTGAGTGGTTGTCTGTAGCCACCCACAGGAGATGAATGACACACAAACACTTTAGAGATCAACATGTTTTCCTGGACATTTAACCATTTTTTTCACCTCCACATAATGTCATTTACTACGCAATCACCAAATTGTACTGTGTGTTTTTTGCTTAAGAAATATCAGCACACATCACAGACCAATGCAAATCCACCCCTCTAGAGACTTTCCTTTTGCTTAGTTCCAACCCATTTGACTTCCCTCCACTTACACTTTATACTTTTCATTTGAAGAAGGCCGACACGGAACGACCCCAACTGCAGCAATCTCATGGAGATGAAGTTTCAGTGTACTGATGACGCTTCAGTGGTTATATGAATGGTATTTTTGAGAGGTGTTCGATGCAGACTCGTCACCCTGATCATCTGGTACCACCTGTGACAGCACGATGAATGTGCGAGTGGAAAGTGTTTTATTGGCTGTCATCTGCAGCGTGGGTCCTGCCATAGTCCATTTATCCAGAGACAAGAGACCGAGGAGTTAACAGGCAGCTGAGCTCGCAATGAAAGCCTTTTAACATGCACAAGTAGTGGCTTTGAAAAGAGCAAGACTGTACATGAGAGAAATGTAATTATTCTTTTGAAAAACAAACAAAAAAATGCAGGTTAGCAGAAGCTTAGGTGGGAAGTTAGATCCAGCTAATGGTACTGTATTTACTGTACTTTTTTTTTTACCAGTACCACACCAAAATATGATCATCATCAGTTTTCTGGGATTATTAGATTTCTGGACTTATCAGATTTCTGGAGTTGTCCGTTTTTTTGGGATTATCAGATTTCTGAGGTTATCAGATTCCTATCCTCTATTTGCTAATGTATCTCTATGGAGGTTTGGTATATTTGGTCAGTAACATAAAGTTTTTGTCTTTCTCCAGACACCTATGTGCTACTTACATGACTCCACATCTTCCATCTTCTTCTCCCCATGGTTCCTCTTTCCTCCATAGCAACAGATGTGTTTCTATAGTGACCAGCTCACGTCAGTCTCTTAATTATGGTTTTAAATAGCATTTCTGAGCTTTGTACTTTCTGAGCTCTGTACTATCAAGTGTGAGAGTACAGTCAAAAGGTTATACAGGCTGGAAAACTATTAACTTTTCTATCAATTATATTTGACAAACGGAAGTGAGAACTGATGGGAAGTGGGGCATGAATTTATGGTTGTTATAATGGTTATTTGTACAACAGACAAAATATACTGAAAATTCACCTGAATATCCAAAATGCAGTAGTGAATCTTTAACACAAACCGATTTCATGGTTACATAGGCTGCATATTCAAGTATATCAATGCAGTTCATCGTCCAGTGTAATAAATTTGTTTAAAAGAACCTGAATACAGTGGCTCAGCGGCTAGAGTCACTCCTTTGTCCCAGTTCCGTTCTGGGGACCCAGATCCTGGATGTTCCTTACCCCATCCTGGATGAGCCATTTCCTGACCAGCCAGTCTCTTCTATATTCTGTATGAATCCAGAAGCGTTTAGAATCAACCCATAGAGCAGATCAAACCAACATCCTAACTACAGACTTTGAACTCGCGTCTGCAAATGGATGTGTGTCAGCAAAAAAAACACCTGCAATTGAATAAATGCAAGATAATAAGACATTATGCTATACTGTGGAACTGTAGCAAACAGTCTCCATGGAGAAAATAAAAGGGCCAAACCTCCGTAACACAAGTGACATAGTGCTCCTTTTACCATCTAGAAGTTGATTTGATTTTTTTTTTTTACCAACAGATGGCAAATGTAAACCCCGAACTGGCCTTTGTTCAGCCTCACCTGTGCTCTCTGCTCTTCCTCTTTTAGGCTGAAGCTAGCACACTGTCTGACTGCATGAGTGCAATACTTGACCTGTGTCAAAGGTGTATGCAGTGTGCAAGAACAGCTATAATGGAAGTTGGAAGTTTACAAGGTTTTTTTTTTTTTTTTTTTTTTCAAAAAACAGCCAGACTTTGTTAAAAAAATGACCTCCGTGAAGTCCATGTTAGCACTGAGCACATTCTCTAATCAGGACTCAGTGTACCTTTTCTTCAGGGACCAATAATTAAGTGAAATCACTGCATATTTGTTTTGTAATTACACCAGTTCACCACATATATCAAAACAGACAACCGTGCGAAGCCTGTACATACTGCTAAGACGCCTATAAATACACTGGTGTTGATGTAAGCGCCCCCAACCTGTACAACATTTGACCCAGCTTTATGCAACAATCCACGGGGGGCACACAGACCTCTTTAACACCCACCAAAATAAGAACCCGGATCGTGGAGGTGACAGAAACACGTAAGCACGCTCAGGATGGCTGTGGCACCTCAGGACTTGAATACTCTGTAAACAGTAGACGATTACTTTGTTTGCCGCCAGAGGAGCTTATCAGGTTAGACGATGTGTCAGACTTATATAAGACAAGGGGTCGGACAAGATTGGAATAAATGCATGCTGGGTTTGTGACAATGAGCTGTAGTCTGTGCACTTGCATTCACAATCACCTGTGTTGGGGGATATTTGTGTCATATAGCTGGGAGAATAAATCAGCATATTTGTTCTTTTAAATATTAGTGGGGAGAAACAATGTCAGAGCATATGAGTAATGGGTTCATAGACAATGAGAAAATGTTATAAATACAGTACACAGCCAAGAGGGTTTGTATTACATCAGTAGCAGTCAAGGCTGTTTTCTTGATTGAAACATGTAACAGCTCGAGGGCTAATACCTTACAGGTGGATTATGTAACTTTTCTGTTGAAGGGTGAGCAACATGCTTGTCTCTGTGGAGATGTTATTTTTTTTGTCTGTAATGTTCCCCAGTATGGTGTTAAAGTAGTCTACCACTAGGCCTGTCACAATAACACATTTTGAAGCATAATTTATAGAAAATATAGAGGGTAAACACCAGAGGGCAGGCATTTGATCGTACTGCCCCCACAACCCGGCCTCGGATAAGCAAAAGAAAATGGATAGAGGGTAAGCGATAATGTTGAAACTAATTTAGGCCAGTGACATAACAACAGTAAAGTAGAATTATTCTCACAAAACTACTCTAAATGTAAAATATGGTTAAAAAAACATTAACTGCAATAAATACATAGCAGAATAAAACACTTTAGAAGAGAGTTTGTATCTGTAATGAGTCATAGAAGTTATTAATTCAATCTTTTACAATTCAAATCTAACCATAGCACAAGAAAATAAATAAATAAATAAATAAATAAAAGTTGTACAAAGAAAATATATTAACAATGAATAAAATGACTGTTTCATCTAACATATATTGAATGATGCATCAATACAATATAGTATTTATTGTGACAGGCCTATCTACAGCATTTGAGACAAACACGTGACACCCAGCCGAAACATGGGTCAGATTTGTAGAGAAGTATTTCTGTTCACAGTGAGAATATTTGTTTTTAAAGGGGTGTGCTTGCAATAAAAACATTTGTAAAATTAAACATCAAGATAGGTATGTTTAGTGTCATACTGTGGAACATTGTATTGCAAAGCACACATCTCCAGTGGCGACATGCAGACACCATATGATACCCTGACCCAAAAAGTTGCATAATGAGATGGGGCAGGTAAGATAATTTTATTAAACCCCACTGCGTAACATTTCATCAAATAAAGTGGCTAAAATAAATCATTGTTTCCGTACAGGGTTGTGTAATGCTGAAACAATCTTGCCTGGAAAATTCAGAATAACATCTCTGTGTATTTATTTTTTTTTTTTTATACAGATTGATATCACTCTCCACTTGAGTCCTTGCCTCAAGTGGAGGAGTTCAAGTATCTCGGGGTCTTGTTTACAAGTGAGAGAAGGATGGAGCGTGAGATTGACAGGCGGTGCAGCGTCCACAGTGATGGGGTCGCTGTATCGTTCTGTTGTGGTGAAGAAGGAGCTGAGTCGAAGAGCAAAACTCTCAATTTACCGGTCAATCTACGTTCCTACCCTCACATATGGTCATGAGCTCTTGGTAATGACTGAAAGAACAAGATCGTGGATACAAGCGGCCAAGATGAATTTCCTCCACAGGTTGGCCTTAGAGACAGTGAGAGGAGCTTGGAGTAGGGCCTCTGCTCCTCCACATCGAGCGGAGCCAGCTTAGGTGGCTCAGGCATCTGTTCCAAATGCCTCCTGGACGGCTCCTTGGTGTGGTCTTCCAGGCAGGTCCCACTAGGAGAAGGTGTCGGACAAGACCTAGGACACACCGGAGGGACTATGTCTCTCGGCTGGCCTGGGGGTCCCACCGGAGGAGCTGTGTGGGGTGAGCGCATTCTGAAGTCCCCGCTTAGACTGCTGCCCCTGTGATCCGGCCCTGGACACAGCAGAAGAAAATGGATGGATGGATGAAAGTCAGTCTGGGCCCCATGTCCTCCATTGCATCCAAAGCCTGGTCAAACATGCTCGTCCAATCAGATCCATTTTTTTTTCAGTGAAATTAAGGAGCTTAATGGTCACCTATGATTTATAAATAAAATCAATTTGCACCTCAGATTAACAGAGGTTAGTGCTTTGCTCATAGATGCTGCAGAAATTCACAATGTTTTTCAGCCCCCTGTGACATTTTTTCTGATACAGATGGACCACACATGTCCCTGATTGGCTAATCCACCTGTCAATCATGCCCATTTGTGAGATATTTACTCGTGACCAGACTCACATCTACATAAAACAATAAAGACGTGTCTGTTCTGGATCCAAGGCAAGAAATAACTTTCTTCTGGTCTATTTATTGGTTGAAATGTTTTGTAGTGGGGCTTAATGAGCAATTTTGAATGTCATGCAATCAAAATAAAAAATCTTTGAGCATGAAATCATCACATTCTTGATTATGTGAGTGAGAAAAGGAACTGTTTTGTGTCTTTAGAAACATTTAAATCACATCTGCTCCAATTTGACTAACACGGCCAGTTATGCACATAGTTGTATGATAGATAGATGCAGTTACAAAGATCTCTGCGTATTTTGGAGCAAACAATTCCCACATTGCTTCATCATCGTGCAATAATTAATCTTTGCTCCAATGATTTTTGCTGTGTTCAGTGATTTCTGGTGAATCATGGGGAACCTCATTATGGTGGTTTTGTGGAGCAGGAAATGGTGCACAGGGTTAATGTAGGTGATTCATTCAGACAGCAGCAGTCTGTAAAGCAGCTGCTCGTTATTGTCTTGCCTCAGTTCTGAAGAAAACGTGTAAGTCCAGTTACTGTAAAACCCTGATTCAAATGGATTTTAACAATGGGGTTCCGGGGCTGCTTTATATACTTTTATTGTCTCCTCTAATTTAGTAAAGATGGTTAGATGATGAAACATCAGCTGCCCAAAGATGTGTTCGGAGAATTGGTGACTATAGCAAAAGACAGGAAGTACTGGAAATTGGTGGTGGAGTGAAATTAGTAGTTTTAGTGGTAGCTCAGGCAAATGCATTCCTCCACTAACCCAAAGTTAAGGTACACTTTATTGAAAATGTGTCCTCTGCATTTGACCCATAGACTGTATATGTAAGCTGTATATATAAGTAAAGCTAAGCTGCTACTCGCCACGTTCCAAACAGGAAGTGATTATGGAAGTGATTGCGACTTAAGACTGTCGTGTCAGGACTCATCATTTTGGTCTTAAAATGCTCTGTATGATCTTTTTTTTTTTTTTTTAGGCGCCTTCTTTCTCCCTAAGCGCTGAGTCCCTGCTAAACCAATAGTGTAGGCGGAAAGGGGCGTTACCTTCAACAGCCTGCTCCAGATTGGCTCTTTGGTTGCTATGATACTCATGATTGGAATTCCTAAAAAGGAACTTGGCTCCAAATTCGACCCCATAACTGCAGCCTTGATGAGCTTCATTTGACTGGAGCCGAATGCTATGGATGGCGTCACTTATTCCACTTCTTTATACAGTTTATGATCCATGACCCATTCTTCAATGCCGCTGGGGTCAGGAAAAGTGCCGCACCCGGATGCCTATCTCCAGATTTAGAGTCAGGCTT
Source organism: Periophthalmus modestus (assembly GCA_019594935.1). Taxonomy (NCBI): domain Eukaryota; kingdom Metazoa; phylum Chordata; class Actinopteri; order Gobiiformes; family Gobiidae; genus Periophthalmus; species Periophthalmus modestus. The sequence continues at coordinate 17,883,831 of JAIEZT010001373.1, forward strand.
GGTCAAGAGCACCTTAGCTGGAGGATTTTACCTGCATTTTTGGGTTGATGGTGGTAACTTATCCAAACATCGAAACAGATGGTGGTAACTTATCCAAGAGTCAAACTTGGAACGTTCTTGCTGTGAGGCATATTATCTGCTTAACCACCACGGTTTTGTGGTTCAGTCCCTGCTACAGATAATAGACGCAGGTGTTGGATCCTCAGGCAAGACACTTCATCTACCTGAATGAATGTTTGTTAGAAGTTGAGTAAAGTATGTTTTCCAGACAGGATTGAACCACTTTTCTAACCGGTCTGAGCACATGTTGCTGCCAGTGTGACCACAGTGTTCTTACTGTTTTTCATTCCTACACTTTCTCTCTCACATTATGCTATTAAATTACATGGCTTATTTCAACTGTGTGATCTCTATGTGAGAACTGGCTTCGTCCCATAATCTTATGAACTAATAGATCTCAGATAAGTTACATTTTTGTTCGGCACGACGTGATTTGAACAGCTGCCAAGACTGCATATGAATTTGCTATCAAGCTGATTTTTATCTCTTTGAAATGGACACCTTTTAGGCTCATTATGCTGCCATCATATTCTAGTAATTTATTTCAATGTCATGGGTTTTTAATACCTTGAAAAAATGTGTATTCTTACTGTGAGCGGGGTCGCATTTCCACAGATGTGACCTGTCATGGGCCCTGCTTGTCTTCACGTTTAATGTCAGCAAAAGTTATAGTGTGTCTCTGACTGACCTGTCAAAATTTTCTCTGGACTCATGTGCAACAAAAGTCAGACTACCACAATCCCACTTCAGTTTGACATTCCAACTTTTTTAATTGTGCAATCAAAATCATTTGTGTTGTTTATACACCACTTTTGCTCTGGAGTCTTGTAATACTAAAAGTTATTTATTTAGTGGGCTGGTGAGCATGCTTTCTCATGACATTTTGGGTCAGTTTAGGACAAGAAAGTTATTTTCCTCACCGCAAGAGACGCAATACACAAATCAATGTCTTCTGGATATTATGCCCCCTCTCCATGTTGGTTGTCAGAAAGTGAACGCGGCGGATGCACTGGTCGATATGTATTTGATTGTGAACGATATGCTATTGTGTTTTGTTTGTCACTGCCATTTTAACATTATCGAGTCGCTTAATATAGCACAAATCATCAAAACCACAAAATGCACAAACAAAAATGCTGAAGAAATATACTAATTGTCCAGTATTTCAGCTGACACCTTTATAAAAAAAAAAAAAAAAAAATCTTAATAATCAGCACACATTAGATAGGGAATAAAAATCTGAGTGCATAAGACAAACACTTCCTTACATTTTTGTGTAAACGATGCAAGATGTTCATTCTTAACTCACATTAGTGCGCACATACACTACATTTACGTGCATGACAGAAAACCAAATAACTGGCTTAATCCAGTTAATCCAGTTTAAGATGATTTATGAAAATGCACGTAAACCCATTAACCAATCTAAGTTTTTTTTTTTAATTATACATGGGAATCCAATGCAATTAGGCTCTCTTTTTCATGGGTGCCCTGTTTAAAATGCAATACAATCCATAAAAAAATATTAAAAACAGGTGCAGGTATGTGTATAAAAGTTTTTACCATATTATTACACTGCGATTGTGTCACCAGGGTATCCAGTTTTAATTTTCCTTGACGTGTATTTCATTTTTGTTAAGCAAAACATCTAAAATCCCTCTTTCTCGTCTTATTTTTGGTGCGGCTGGTCTTTATCCTTATGCTGTCATGTGATCTGGTATTAAATGTTCCAATATCAATCATCAACAAGCAGGTGAGGTATTCTTTGAAGTAGTCTCTTCATTTTATACAGTGCTGTTCTCTTCTAATAGACGAATAGACGTTCAAATCTCAGATGTCCAATGACACACGCTCAAAAATAGCCAGGAAAATATTACCCTTGTGTTTGGATGTGTACTCACTCGTTTTAGATGGGCAGCGATGACAAACTCTACTGCACAACCGCATGTTTTGTTTTGAAGTAAAAGCAAAACCCGCTGGAGCTTCATTGTGCGTATTTGTGCGGCAGAGAGCAAGTAACATATGAGTAATGCAGTTCCTGACAAGTCTGGAAACATTTGAGAGCAGGTATCTGTACTTTTTGTACATTTCTGAACTGGACTGAAAAGTAAAAAGTACTTTCATATGATTTGAGGGGTTATTTTTACCGTTTTGTGGTAACATCCTGACTAAAGTTTTCGAGTTCAAGCTTTGACTTTGAGCAAATAAATACACAAAATTCATAGGAAATATGTTAAAATTGATTCGAATTGCTACTGTTGACCAAAATATGTGTCATTTTTAATCAGTATCACTCCAATCAGCACTTTAACAAATGAACAACACTTGAAATACTTTTACTTTTACTCTTAAAGTACTCAAAGTAGATTTTTTCATGTGATACTTTTACTTGATTAACTTTAAACCTCTGTATCTGTACTACTTAAGTAACAAAACTGCGTATTTGACCCACCTCTGATGTGGACTGGGATAGGTCTGCGGTCTTGGGGCAAAGACGATTTTAATTTGGTTGTTTAGCCCACTTGGAGTCCTCTGTCCATGTGAACGTAGTGACAGACAGGTCGTGCTCCAATATTTATGATTCTCTGTCAACTGCCGTGTATGTGCTTGGACAGTGGTTACAAGCTGGAGGATTATAAAAGATCCATAATTCTGTCTGTGGTTAGCCTTCGCGTGGGGAAATCTCACACTGGCATCAAATAAAGTGGACCCAGAGCCACAAATCCTCATAATGATTACATTTTTATTGTTATTGCTGCGTGAATCTGTCTGCGCTCTGACGAATGGGAGCTTTTTGTTAAGATGATGATGACACCACAAATACGGCTCTGATTTGTCAATGGTTTTGTGCTAAATGAAATGTGACGGGTGACGGGTTATACGGCATTGTCAAAGCTCAAACAGACCTTTTATATATTGCTAGAAACCATAATCGATAGATATAAAGATCATTTTACCAGCTTTTCTACTTCAGCAGCACTATCAACCACCTCAGCCTGTCCATCTTCTCCTACAACAAGAAAAAGAAACATCTGATAGGATATTGAAATTCAAATGAACCATATTAGGGAGGTGTTTTTCGGGCATGTCCCACCAGGAGGAGGAAGACCCAGGACACGCTGGAGGGACTATGTCTCTCGACTGGCCTGGGAACGCCTTGGGGTCCCACCGGAGAAGCTGGAGGACGTGTCTGGGGTGAAAGAAGTCTCTGTTTAGACCTCTGCCCCCGCGACCCGGCCCTAGATAAGCGGAAGAAAATGGATGGATGGAAATGAACCATATTGTGATCGACATAAGATTATAGGGAGTTTTTTTTGCCACCTGCTTGTCTCCTTGGACATGTTATTGATTTGTTCCACAGCATGGCTTGGGTTTTCATGGGTTTATATTTCTTTAGACACACAGTTGATGATTTCAGTTGAAACACAAGTGGAGATTGGGGGTTTTTTTTTCCAAAATGTCAAAAGCAACACAGAAATTTTGGGTGCCATTTTAGCTTTTATCAGATTTTGAGACACTGCCACTGAAATATAAATTCACAATTCACAATAACATGCATTTTATGAGCAGATATTATTACTATGTTTCAGCTTTTAGCCAAACAGATCGAATCATTTGGAGACTACATGTGGTCCCTTCTCTCTAATAGTGCAGTAGTAGTAAATGATGCTACCAAGCCAAGTTACAGGTCAGCTCTGTGAAGAGGCAACCACACTCATAGTAAAAATGCATTTTTTTCAACCTATGTTATGTCATGTTTAGCAATTAAACAACTATAATCAAATAAATGCCATGCTGTGGGACATTTCAGTCAAAGCAATAACATTTCAAGACATCCATGTGGACCAGAAAAGTTACATTGACCACCTTTAAAAACAAGTTGTGATTCTGGAGGGTTTCATGCAGAATTTGTCCAGTAAAACTTTGATACTATGTTGAGTTCAAGGTACAGAGACATTTTGAGTTTTAATGTTTATTTTACTTTTTATCATTAATCACAATATGATCAATGTGTACCGCTCCATACCCTGATGCGGACAACATACACACAGATAAATATGTTTAATGCCATATTGTGGAACATTCCAGGGAAAGCAGTAATATCTCTGTGGTGAAAAGAGCCATTGTGGACCAACTTCAAAATTATTTTCTGCTCTACTTCCGATTTAAACTGTTATTTCTTTGAATTTCTGCATTATCTTTGGCCTTAAGTTCACCTATAATTTTTCACGGTATGTTTTTCAGAAGGAGTGGAAATAATATCATGTTCTAAAGTCTCATGACTGTCAGCGGAGGGCAAAAAAGTCCAAAAATAATGAATCCAGGCTTTCTGTCCTGCTTATTTTCTAAAAAACAGAACAGATACCTTGATGAGGTTATGTGCTCTTAATAATAATGCAGTTTTAGTGTCCCAGTTCAGTTCTGATGTGGAGTTTGGTTTGGTCCTGTTCTAATCCTGGTTTAGTCATGGTCTAGTTTCATCTTTAGTCCCAGTTTACTTCTAATTTTGGTGCAGTATTGAAGGTTGGCGGTTCGAATCCCGCTCTCGACGTAAGCATCATCGGTTGTGCGATCAGACCACTGACCGGCAGGTTTGCAGTGCAATTCCAGCTCCCTCAGATGAATGCTGTAGTTGTGTCCATGGGCAAGACACTTAACTCACCTTGCCCCAAGTGTCTGTGTGTGCTGGTGTATGAATATGTGAGTGGTTCCTAGATCTAAAGAGCTTTGAGTGACTCGAAGGTGGAAAAGCACTATATAAAAATGTGACTATTTACCATTTTTACCATGTGTCACTAAGCAAGAAAATTACGCCATGTGGATCTCTGCAATTATCTTTAACATCAGAACAGCATTTACTCTGAAAGACGACACTTTATATATGTGTGTAGGTCATATAGTCATAGATAATTTAATGACTACATGACGTGTATTGTTGTAAGAGTGCAGTGTAGTGTTTGTGTGGATAATCTGATGTAGCCCATGTGAGCGAGGGATTACACATTCATTCAGGAGTTTGCATCCAGCCACCGCCATCTGCCACCTCAGACAGTGCACGTGGGGCACTCAACAGCACTTTTTTTATTATTGTGGTTTGCCAGAGAGGAAGTAGGGGGGAGATGGGGCCAGCAGTTCACATGAGAAAACAAACAGCAAGCAGAGATACAGTTATAAAGTTGAATGACCCTTGATTTTAGACGTTTTTTTTTTCGATAATGCACCTGCTGAAAGGAATATGGAGCTCAAAGTGGTTTGGAGGACTGTTAGGGAATTTGAGCAATCCTTCTATTTTGTGTACTTCCTTCCTAAATTGAACTCAAAATTGGGGGTTACTGTACTGTTCAGTTTTAGTACAGTACTGACAAATGCTCTAAAGTGCAAGCTTTTAAAATGCTTTTGAGTTTACTTTAGTGATTTAAACCAGCCACACTTCACCTTTTTCATCTTTTTTGGCACAAAGCAACCTGCCCATTCACATACAGTATATCATATTAATTTGGCAGCCCCTCTGAATTATTGATTTAGATTAGACCACATTCGCCTACTCTTTACTGTGTGTATATTACTCTATTTTCTGTACTATGCTATACTAGTGTTGGTTCCTTGTCAAAAACATACCTGGAGTTGTATTTTGCTTCATTCACACATTTATACCACAAAACTCTACATATTTAGGATCTCTTCCCAGTTTGATAACACTCTGTACCACTTTATGATGTCATGTGGTAATACAGGAAGTGCTCCACTGTGTTTTTAAACTCCATACACCTTCACTCAAATCATTTAGATCAGGGGCGTCAAACTCAAATTTACAGAGGGGTAAAAGTAAAAAGTGGAACTAAGTCTAAGTAAAATTTCAACAACCTCTGCATGTTTTTTCTTCTTTCTAAATGTGCTGTGTTATTTAATATTTTCTTATTAAATTAAATGTTTAATGACAGTTTTGCTTAAACATTGAATCCAGAACAAGCAGTGACAAATGAGAAATGTATTTTTAAATAAATAAAAGGAATCTGTAGCTTTTGAGCTCTTTTTTTTTTTTCACAGCTCTGATACTTATTTCATATGATCTCGCGGGCCAAATATAATTATATCAAGTCTGACATGTTTGATTTAAATGATTTCTGCTCTGGAATTGCCCATCTCTACTGATCAAAAGGTAAAAGGAGCTGTTAACTTGAAAACTACCACTACATGACATCACAAGGTGGAACAGAGCATTTTGAGCTCTGGAAACAAGCACAAACAAAGCAGAACTCTGGGTATGTTTTTGACAAGGAAACAACATTGTAAGAAGGATTAGCACTCACAAGAATTCATTTTGTGTGAGACAGGACCTTTAAAAAGCACAATGTCTTTAATAAATTGGACAAACTCTATTATAACTTATCAACCAATGACCTCATTCCTACATGCAGTCTCGGCCTTCCATTATTTTGCCGTTAGCTAAATGCTTGGAAAATGTGGCCTTTCTTTGTCAGGTTTACTCCTTTGTACCTCTAAGATAAATCTATTTTTTACTCTGTTATCTGAAATGTATTGCAGCTTCCTCTTCTTCTATCTCCGCTCATCTTTATGTTACTTCTTAGAATTCCTGCATCCTCTTTGACCTTAAGTTCATCTATGACTCAAACCTTTTTCCTGGTTTGTTTTTTCAGAGGGGCAAAAGGAACTGGAAATAATAAGATCATGTTCTAGTGTCTCATGACTGTCAGCGCATGGCTAAAAATGTCCACATATAAAAACTAACCCAGGCTCTGTGTCCTGCTTTTTTTTTGATACACTGGGGAAAAAGACATGTTAAGAATCGTACAGCTGCTGAAATGGTCTATCGCTATTTTCTCAAAAATCAACATGATAACTTATTACTAGACTAGTTTTTTAAAATGACTGCTTTGATTAAATACTAGTAGTTTATTTGCACTAGCCTGGAGCTGTGTATTTTCCAACATAATGGATCTTTTCATCACGACTCAGCTGATGATATAAAAGCAGCCGCAGTTTCTCCTCAGAGGTTACGTGTGACATTCACTGTTTGATTTATTAAGATTATTTAGTTATTTACTTTGGTAATAAAACTGATCCTTGATAAAAAAAAATAAAAATTAAAAAAACTGTATGCCCAAATCAATTGCAATGTACCACTCCATGAGATTAGCATTCATTCACGCTGGAGCTTTTCTATCCAATAAAGTTAAAGAAAAATGTATAAAGATAAGAGAAAAAAAAGGAAAAAAACATGAATTAAACATTATGTCCCACTCGTAGTTTCTTGTCATTTTAAATTCTTGTTGTTGTTTGTTCATTGATTTATTTCTTTGTACAACTGTAAAAGAGTCAGTATGTGTCTTTGTTCACTGTTGGAGGCTGGTAGTTCGAGCCGGTCTTACGTGTTGTTATTGTGTTATTGGGCAGGACACTTTATGTGTAATTGCAGTGTATTGGTTGAGAGCCGGACTTTTACCCTGTTGAGCCACTTCTGTGTCTGCAATCTTTTTTTTTTTGTTCATGTTAGAGACAATACAAACAATAAAATACATTAGACATATTGATTTGACAGAATAGGGAGTGCATACATCACGTGACGAGACAATAAGAATGACATCTGTTCTTATGTGGGGAGTGTACGTGTGTATGTGTGTGTCTGCGTGTGTGTATGGGTAGGTAAGTACTAAAACAAAGCAAAAACAGTAAGAAAATAAGAGGGAAAGGGCGGAAAATTTAGAACGAACAGAAAAAACAATAGTGAGTGTCTATTTTTTTCCTGTCATGTCCTTACCCTTTTTGTCCTACCCATTTGACCCATCCTTCAATGGAGCTGGGGCACCTCATCAGGAGCAATGGGTACCACAGTGCCGTGCTTGGGGACCCATCTCCAGATTTTGAGGTAGACATGGTCTGGATTACCTTAGCTTAGCCTTACATAGGTACAAGCGCAGGTGGAGTATGTACCTAGTGAAAGTTGATGGGGGAAACAGGTGTGCTCAAAGGAAACCCAGCCAGAAACATACAAACTCTGCAAAGACCTGAATGACCTCAGCATCAAACCTGTAACCTTTTTCCTGTGAGTGCTACCCATTCAGCCACTGTGCCCCACCTTAATAAAGCATGGATAAAGATGCATAATGAACCAATTAATTAAGTATTTGTTCATTATGAGTTAAGTCTTTGTTTGTGCTTTATTAAGGCTAATTAAGATGTAGTTATTATAAAGTGGTAGAAAAAAAATCTAACTTTTTATTGAACTTGTCGTTTTACTGTCAGCAGCCTAGAGCTCCCTCCTCTCCGGTGCAGTCCAGTGACGTCCACTGGGGCTCAGAGCAGTAACACCTGTTTATGGCTCAGATACAGGCCTGTGACGTGTGAAAACAGCAAAAATATCCTCTCCTTTCTCTGCCTTAACTGTCTTTTTATCTGCTCACATTAGCTTTGGGGCATGTCTTCACTGCCCTCTCTTGAGTCTAATTAAAATGGGCCTATTCAGTTCGAGCGATCACAGGAAGCACTGATGGAGGTGGTTTTGTCTGCAGGCATCTCGAGGGGACAGGCAAACAGTTTTATCATTTTATATGAAAGGAAGATACTATCAAAATGTGCATTATAAAAGGTATTTTGATGTAAATCTATTGTTAAAAAAAGAAAGTTTAAGTAAATGCACCTAAATGCTAAATACTAAAGATGTGAGACAGGCCTCTACAATGTTTAAATCCAGTCCACTGTTCTTATGGCTATAGTAGTTGTGACATTCTGGATGTTTTCAGTCTGATGTTGGTCGCGTAAATACAAATACAACTGGTCAAAGTGATGAAAGAATAGTCATAATGTCAAATGTTAATCACCAATAGCTAAGCCAGGAGGCATCCACTGTGGGGGGTCCCAGAGACAAATTCTGTTTAGTGCCCCTTGAAAGCTTGGGCCGGCCCTGATGTGAATGAATGTCTTTGCCCCCGTCTGACACGCATTACTACTATGACTTCAAGTTGGCTCATATGTGGATTAAAAATATAAACTACCGAAAACATCTTGTAATAATTATGATAAGTTGCAGGGAAGATGTGTACCATAAAGAAAGCACAACACCCCCCCCCCCCCCCCGTCTGCAGCAGCTGCCCTGTATTAGTCTGATGTAATGAACAGCAAACATCCGTCTGAATCACTGTTTAAACGTGGGAATCCTGTGTCTCTGGGAGCGTTACAACCACATGCAATTCTGCCTGTAACTACAAACTTTCAGGGAACAGCTTTTATAAACATCAGATACGAAGCAATAGACGTGTCAAATGACCAACTTCATACAAACTTGAAATCATTCAAATTTGTCCCAGGCCTGTATTTGGATAGAGAATTTTGCATAAGCTTGTCATAACATAAGGTACTTTGGACTAAACATTCTCTCAAAGGACCTGAAGATCAATTTCATTATGTTTGATCCCAGAAGCAGCCAGGTAAATAAACTTCACTCACCATGTTTTTTTAATTGTGTTTGAGTGACTGGTGGGTAGTGGTTGGAAAGGGACAGATTGGCAGCCATGTTTCTGGCAGTCCGACACAGGGCAGCTGGGCCTACAGAAGGAGGTCAAATTAATTCAATTTATGTTTGTATAGACCAAAATTACAACAGCATTCACTTCACAGGGCTTCAGGAAATTAGTGACTAACTGAAGAGAAAAAAAACTAATGCAATGTAAAGTCTGTGGGACTAAACCTGTAACTAAACCTAGATTAGAACAAGAATAAACCAAATCAGAATAAGATAAAGGACCCTTAGTCATTACAGTGAAGGTCATGCTCAAGTATTTTTGCCTGAAATAGTTTCATGAGTCCTAAATCTTAACTTTTACAGGTTTTAGATTAGCACAAATATTGCTGGTCTGCTTTGATGTTGTTATATCAGTCTAACTAAAGGTAAACTGGGACTAAACCTGGACTAACACAAGACTACATCAGGATTAAACCAGGATCAAACCAAAGAGCAAACCAGGATTTACACTCAATGCTAAATCTACTTCTCCTTGTAACTGGAGTAAGCATCGCACTTGTGAGAGAATTATTATAATAATCACAATACAAACAAATCAAAACATGAATAATCATGATGAAATTAACAGTAAAAGAGAAGCGTGCGGAATAAAAACCTTTCAGTCATATGCACAGCTAAACAGAACAGAACGTTTTGAGTCTGGATTTAAACATTGTCAAAGTAGAGGGAGACTCAAAGAAGAGAAGAATCAGGTTTTAGTTGCATCAAACTGAAACGCTGATTCTCCATGTTTAGTCCTGACTCTGGGCATCAGCAGGAGGCCGGTCCCTGAAGTCCTCAGAGTGCGAGATGGTTCATATGGCACTAATATGTCGGAGATGTACTTCGGTGCTTGGCCATGGAGACACTTGTACACAAACAGAGCTGGTTTAAAGTCTATTCTCTGAGCCGCAGGAAGCCAGTGCAGAGACCTGAGCGCAGGACTTGTGTGCTCGTACTTCCTGGTTCTAGTCAGGACCCGAGCAGCAGGGGTCTGATGTGCTGCAGCTGTACAGTAATTTAACCTACTGGAGACAAATGCATGGTTAAGCCTCTCCAAGTGTTTCAGAGAGTTCCCCTTTGGTTTTTGCGATGCTTTTTAGATCGTAAAAAGCTGCAGATGTTATTGATTTGACGTGGCTGTTAGTCCATTATTACCTCTAGATGTCTAGCCTGATTTGAAGGTTTTAGAGAGAGAGACACTGGAGGCAACTGCTGACACTTCCTTTCTTGTCTGAATTCTTTTTGTCTGAATTTAGCTGGAGAAACCTTGAACTTCTTCTCCGGACGATAGATGCCCTCTAGATTTTGTATTATCACTCCGGACATCATAAAACTATTCATTTCAGTCACATTCAAATCCAATCCCTCACCACTTCCACATTTGTGTCTCTGTATCAGATATGGAAACTGTCCCGGGCCGCCCAGACAATAAGTGCCTTCTTTTACCCCTCTGCCGCTCCGGGCTGGACAGCACTGGGGATATTAAAGCAGACTGACAGATCTAATTATCACTCCACAGTTCTCCTGATGAAAAGTCTTACCGTACCGTAATGCGTCATGCCCTCAAACTAACTTTCACCTTTTTGCTAATAACTGGTGTGAACCTGCAGGGGGCATGTCTGAGAATAGACAGGGACGATCTGGAATAAGACTGGATTTATGGAAAGTAAGGAGAGACTGTCTTTATTCAAATGCTCCAAAGCAGACACTGTGAGAATGCCCCTTGGAAAGTTCACTACCCCTCACGCCTGACTTTCTCATTTCTGTACATCTTAAATTACACCAGGAGCCTACAGTGACATTACAGAGAATGTAGCTGTTTTATGGACTGTATGGGGCACTTAAGATATGAAAGATGGCGTTAGTTTTTAATTTTGTATGTGTTTTCATTTTACCTACATCTGAAAATCATCCTGTTAGGTCGACTCAAAACTGCATCTTATTATCTGCAGCTTAAAATTGTAGGAGAATTCAGGTGTTTTATCCATGAGTTTCCAAATGATGAAAAATAAGCACGGTTGGCATAGCAATCAACTACTATTATTAACAAAATATGAGATGTTTTGCATGAGAAAAAAGTTAGCAAATTGTCACAGATTAAACTAACGAATAGGCTACATCAGAAATGTCCAAACTTTTCTTATTAAGGGCCACATATAAAAACACAGACAAAGCTACAGGCCGATTAAGGGCTATAGAATGGTAACCAATACTGTGAATACTTCAAGTCTGCGTTAATATTACAAGTTAGACTGAACCACTAGATCTTTATTCATGCTTACATCCTCAATGAGACACATTAAATATTTGATATGGACTTGTTAAAGTAGATTTTCAGAAACGTACAGTAAAAAGTACTGTTTAAGGTAATATGGGCCAATTCACCTGGGAGCTTGAGGGCCAAGAAAAATTGGTCTGAGGGCCACATTTGGGAGTGCCTGGGCTACATGTCATAGTTAAAGTTGTGTGATGTGATGGATATGTGATGAGTTATAAGAACAAAGTAAACATTTTATCATTGGTATTTTTTCCTCATAAAGTATCTTGTTTCCTATAGTGTTAAAGCAGACCTGTTCGAAAATCGACTTTTCAGAGCTTTTAACCATGATATAGTTGTTTCACCTTCTCATTTACCCTCTCAAAGTTCTATTTGAAGTGATTTGTGCATGTTTAAGCAATCTTTAATCGCTTATTTTCAAGACGCCATATCGCTGATCAACTCGAGTTTTCAGCACCACTGGCATACACTTCCCCAATTCAATTTTCTTAATCTGTGATCCAGGTAGGATTCTTAGCAGAGCATAGTAATTTGAGTTCAAATTAAAAACTGCTCGCTGGCGTGATGTGCAGCTATCCGACAGCTGCACGGCTATTTGTACCAGTGCACCACACTTTTCTAACATTAGAAGTCGCTGTGCTTGTTTCTTTTATTAAGTTGTTTTAGATGAATAAAATGTGCAAATTGTATCGCAATGATCCACCGGCATCATACATTATAACTATATAGCAGACACAGGCACAATAGGTCTTCTTCTTTACGCCTTGTCACAAAAACGTGGTTTAATTACATTCAATTTGATGGCTATAAGCATTATTCAGATTAACCCTGAAAAAATGAAACTCATCCTACTAATAGTCTGTTTCTGTAACTACTCAAAATGCAGATTGGTTCTACTTTGTTTCTCTGATTAATTGTTTTTTCATTGCGTCCATTGTGTTCTTCAAAAACAGCTTGAGTCATCTGCTGTTGGGGAACTCCCCGCCTGAAGAGCATTAGTTAAATGGAACAAAGCCAACTACATAGATGAGCTTAATCCTTTATTCTTGCCATTTGGATCTAATGAAGAAGATACAGATAAACACATTCAGTGCTTTTTAAAGAAATGCTCCATATGGATGACTTCACAAATTCACTCATGTATACAAATAATAGTACATTTAGGGACTATTTAAATACACAGCAAAATTAGGCTTATTTCATTTTAGCCCAGCCGTCTTGGATATTCAGTGTCACAAAAATAAGATTATAAAAAAATTAAGGTACGCTTTTTTTTTTTTTTCCAATTTATGCAGCAATTAATCATCTTGGAATCAAAAAATGTGTGGTTGTTTTGCTTGATAACTTCTCACTTCTCTCCATGTCGGTGTTCAGCCTGACCTCCAGCCTTTCATATATCCCATATACAGCAGCCGGCTCCTCTTGTTTCCACTGAGCTCTCCAATGGGTCTCCGGAGAGGCATCGGTGAAAGGGAGGTTTTGTTTGTGCGCACGTGCCGAACCTCACTCTCAGACAATACCAGCTGCAGGGCCCCCTCCCTCCCCCACCCCCTCCCTCGCGCGCTCCCTCACCCTCTTACCCCTCCCCTCGTGCTCGCGTGTTGCCAGATCTCCTTTCACTTTCATGCAAATCACTTCAAACAGGCTGCAGGTCCATTCTCTCAGCAGGATGTTATTCGGCCCCCCGTGGTTCAGAGGACGTCTGCGCTGTGATATCTCTCCACTAAACTGCTTTCGATTGCGTTACGCGCCGCTCTTTCTGGCTGTGTAGCTATTGTTTTGATTTTTCATGGTACATAACACCCTTGGAGTCAATGAATACATTTGCATATATTTGGGCGTCTTGGTTTTGAGAGGTTTTTGGAGCTGAAAAGTGGAACGGATTAGACACATCTATTATGATTGCAGTCTTTCCACATTGAAAACAAAATAATTAACCTGTCAGTAAGCAACAGTGCTTCTGAAAGAGCCTGCATAAATGTTTCTTTTGGGAGTATATGAGTGTGTGTTCCTATTGGGCTGTGTTCATGGACAGTCAAATGTCCTTGTGGGGCTTCCATAAGTCTTCACATCTCACGCAGGATAAGGTTTTAAGATACTTGTGACTAAGTTGAAAAGCAGCATATGTTCAGCAAAATTGCCACAGTACAGAAATATATCCTGTGTAAAATAACCACAGTCTTTAGAGTCAAAATGAGACTTTCTCCCTCTAATTATAAAGCGTTTTATTGTCCAAGAACCAGGAAGTACACTCTTACCATGCTAGTTATTGTTAGCTTTGCCATGACAGTGAAAGTCCTAGATAAATGTTCGATCGCTAGCAGTGTGACTCTGAAGTGCTGTCTGTTTGAAAGTTTTCTCCCCGACAAAACCCACAATGTCGATGAAACGTTCTGCACCGACAAATTTCAGAAACGCTTTGGAGTTAAACGTGTTTCGGTGCATGGAGAGGCCGCCTCTGTGGATACCGCTGGAGCAGAGGCACGTGAACAACAAATTTAAAGCGATCATCGAGGAAGAGGGAGATAATATACGAAGGTTGAAGAGGATTCCCCTTTACACACACGCGAGCGCACACGCACACGATGCGCCATAAAAACTGTAAACATGCACATCTCAGGTCTCTCATCTTATTGTTTCCATAGAGTCTGTTACTTAATTTTCACTTAACCTGTGCAAAACTCATTAAACCCTTCTGACTTGGTCCTTGGTCCTTTTTGACACTTCCACCAGAAACAAACATTCTTACATAAGCCTATAATGTGTTTGAGTGAACTTTAAAAATAGAGACCTGCATGCACCACTAAGCAACTGGATATTGTAAGTACAGTTAAAACCAGAAGTTTATATACACTATATAAAAAGACATTTTCTCGCTGTGTTTCATGACTGACATGAAATCAGGATAAACTTTTCCTGTTTTACATCAATTAGGATTACCTAAATTATTTTATTTGTTAAATGCCTGAATAATGAGAGAAGGATTTTTTTGGACAGTTTTTCATGACTTTCTTTAAAGTCAAAAGTTTACATAGATAGTATTTGGTACCATTCCCTTAAAACTGTATGACTTGGGTCAAATGTTTTGTATATCCTTCCACAAGCTTCTCACAATAGTTGGCAGGAATTTTGGCCCATTCCTCCTGACAGAACTGGTGTAACTGAGCCAAGTTTGTAGGCCGCCTTGCTCGCACATGCCTTTTCAGGTCTCTCCATACATTTTCAATAGGATTGAGATCAGGGCTTTGTGATGGCCACTCCGAAACATTGACTTTGTTATCCTTAAGCTACTTTGTAACCAATCTGGCAGTATGCTTCTCGTCATTGTACATTTGTCCCCAAGATTTAACTTCCTGGCTGATGTCTTGAGATGTTGCTTTAGTATTTCCACATAATGTTTTTTCCTCATGATGTCAACTATTTTGTGAAGTGCACCAGTCCCTGCTGCAGCAAAACAACCCCCCGACAAGATGCTGCAGTTGGGATGGTGCTGTCAGGCTTGCAAGCTTCCCCCTTTTTCCTCCAAACAGTTCAATTTTAGTCAATTTTATCAGACCACAGGACATGTCTCTAAACATTAAGCTCCTTGTCCCCGTGTGCATTTGAAAACTGTAAACTGGATTCTTTTGGAGTAATGGCTTCTTCCTGGCAGAGTGTCCTCTCAGCACATGTTGGTACTGTACTCATTTCACTGTGGATAATGACATACTCTTACCAGCTTCAGCCAACATCTTCACAAGGTCTTTTGCTTCTGTTCTTGAGTTGATATGCACATTTTGGACCAAAGCACGTTCTTCTCTGAACCAGTCTCCTTCCTGAGTGGTATGATGGCTAGACATTCCCTTGGTCTTTATACTCGCGTGTAATTGTTTAAACAGATGAGCGTGGCACGTTCAGGCATCTGCCCAAGATTGCCCAAGGATGAACCAAACTTGTACAAGTCCACAGTCCTCTTCCTGACATCTTGGCTGATTTCTTTTGACTTTCCCAGGATGTTACACAAAGAAGCAGTGTGTTTCAGGTGTACCTTCAAATACATCCACTGGTGTGTCTCTAATGAACTCAAATGTTGTCAATAAACCAGACTCAATATCAGCAGTTTTCAAAGACATGGCATCATCATCTGGGTTTCCCTAAATTATTTAAAGTCATAGTAATCTTACTGAATATAAACTTTAGATTTTGAAGATAGCAATGAAAAAATGTCTAAAAAAGCCCTTCTCTTACTATTCTGGCATTTAACAAATAGAAATAATTTTGGAAATCCTAAGTGACTTAAAACAGGAAAAGTCTGATTTCATGTCAGACAGTGAAAAAAAAAAAAAAAAAAAAAGCATATGTGTCTTGTTACATAGTGTATGTAAACTTCTGGTTTCAACTGTATAAAAGTTACCGACAGCATGACTAGCAGTAGAGGTTCTGGCAGTAACACTGGTAGTGGCCGTGATAGAGGTGAGGAACTTAAACATACACCATAAAAATGGAGCTGAGGGGGGGCAATTTGCAATGTCCCTCCGTGGTGCATCAGTAAACACACCACCATGCATAGTGTGGTCACTTCCGATGTCATTGATTGCTGTCGCACTAATCATTTCAGGGCAGTTGTGTTGGCTAACGGTGGTGCGGCACAAGTAAGCAGGTTTTTAGTTTTGTGATCATTGTCTTATTTTGTGTAAACAATGATTGATAATAATGTTTGGGTTAAAGGAGCTAAAGGAGCCAGGTGATGGCCAGTGCACACCCAGGGCTCCTGGTCATGTCTGGTTAAACACTCAAACAAATTCCTTTGCTAATACTGTTGTTGTGGTTTAATACTTTTTAAGCATGGATTCAGCTGATGTGTGTTCTTTCCACTACAGCAGAAGGTCACTCTCATTTCTCTCTCATTGATATTCAATTTTAGATTTATTGTCAGAGTTGTTAAAATGTTAAAATATATTATATTATATTATAATATATAATATTGTTAAAATATAATTTCAATAATAATGTGAGTAAATGTAGGGCGATTATTGAAATAGATATATTTTCTACTAGGCACTGGTTCAGTTATAGTTTAAAACAAATGAGCAAAGAAATGAACAGAGCAGCACAGCTGATCCTTACGTGGACACACACGTGCTTCAATTTCACTTTTGACTCTCATATACACACTTAATATCAAAGGCAGCACTGTGGAGCTCATGCTTTTTGTTTTGATACACAACTTTTACTACACGGTTACCAGAGAGAAGGAGGAGTATGGCAACTTTACACACTCATTTTTATACAGCAGTTGACTCTACTTCCTGTATTACCACATGACATCACAAGGTGGAACAGAGTGCGTTCTGTTTAAGAGAAGAACTCTTAAACTGAAGGGTTTGTGTGTTAAACATGTGTGAATGAAACAAGACCACTCCAGGTATGTTTTTTTACAACGAAACAACAGATCAGAAAATTTTAAGCACTTTATACATTAAAGACCACAGCACTTTAAATATCATTTTGCACAGCATTAGCACTTTGGCCTACCTATAGGATTTAACGTGTTATTTTGGTTTTATTAACATTTGGTTTTGCATTATTACATTTGGTTTTGATATGATATACTTAAGTAAGATTCCATTAAATTATATATTTCAGTACCAATTTGTTGTGTTTGATTTTATTTTTGTGTAGTGAGCCTCAAAAGTCAATTAATTTAAAAGAAAGAAAAGCCTTTCACCATGATTGTTGGTCGTTGATTGTTGTTCCTTAACCTCTCCTGGTTTGAAAAACATTGACTATGTTATAGTTTTTAAGTTGTTTATTTTGACTGTTTTGAAAAAACTTTACCTCGTCTCAAACTAATGGCTTCTTAACTTTGAACTGAAAACTATAAAGTGCATAATCAAATCCAGGATGACCTTTTGGGCCCGGGCCAAACAAAAGAAAAAGCACTCACTCCTTCTCTTAGACACACTTGAATCTGTGATCGATTCGTGAGGGCCAAGGTTGTTGGGGAAACCCTGGTCAGGCCTGCTCTCCAGCTGCTGGTGCATGCTGGGAAGTGCAGCTTAGCTAATCATCAGCCACCGCAACCACTCAGAGCGCTAATGGCTGCCCCTCTGTCAATAAAAAACCTTCAACATGTTTCAGGGCACAAGAAAACTATTGTCTCTAAGGGTGTATTCACGCGTATCTTGATTTGAGGCTGGTTTGGTCCTGTTATGGCTCTGGTTTAGTTCTGGTTGAGTCCAGGGTTTAGTCACAACTTTGGCCCAGTTTTAATGTGGGGTGTGTGCAAAATTGACCACAGCAAACGACGCCATGCAGTTTTCAGATGGTATTAAATATGATGTCAGACTTTAAGTTGGGGGGGGGCATGCTTCCTGTGCAGGCTATATGACATCAGTATATTGTATTGTATTGTAATATTTGTACAGGGTGGCCCAAAAGTCACTGACATTTTTAAGTCTTCAGTAGCTCCTATAATTCTTAAGTTATACTCACCAAATTTTAGCAGTAGGTAAACTGAACCTTCTGAGATTTTAGACAATATATATATATAATTATAAATTAGAATTATAAATAAATTAGTTATAATTGTTCACTTACACTTGAACGTATCACTACTTAAACTAGGGGAAGTAAAAATGACCTAATTAAAAAAAATATATATATGTTTTTTTAAGTGTTCACCATTTTCGGTTTCACACTGAATAGCCCAATCCAAAACACTTTACATAACTTTTGAAAGCATTTCTGGGCTTATGGCTCTTATTGATCATCGATATTATGTTTTTTAGTCATTTATTGTCTGAGGTTTATTCACAAACACCTTTTCTTTAAGATAGACCCACAGTTAGAAGTCTGGACTAGTCAGGTCTCGGGAGCTGCTTGGGGCATCTCTGTTATTAAAATGTCAACGGTAACACCACTGTGTTTCTAAATTTGACCCATGTGACTCAAAGTACCACTGTACAATGAGGGTTCGTTTCTCCATGCTATATTTGCTCATATTAATGTTGGAAAATAAAAGAAAAATATTTAGAAACAAAAGAGTTATGGATTTTTTTCAACTGTCAGTGACTTTTGGGCCCCACTGTATATCATTCAAAAAGAAAGACAAGGTCGCTTATCCATTTGTGATGTGATGTTTGTGAATGAGTTGAACCTTTTGAACGACTCCTTAACGTGAATGGCTGAATCAGGATCAAGTCAAATCTTTTTCTTTCTAATTTGTATGCATTTTCATACTGATTAACACCGAATTGATACAAGAATCAGCGCAGAAGCAGAACAGGCAACACCAGTGCAAGATCACAACTACAGTTAGTTCAAAAATTATTATTATTGTAGTGCAGCATTTTATTTAGAATAGGCATGATATTTATCCAGAGAGTAAATACACTCCCACTCTGAGTTTGAACCATTTGAAACAGATCTGAGCCTCGGTCATGTCTCTCTGGGAGACAGTTTGTAGATATGTTGAGTTCTCACTTTGGTTTCTGTCATATCAATAAATATGGATCCAAAAGATTCAGATCCCCTAAAAGAGCCAGAAGTCCCATCACTGCTGTTATAATCTGGAAGAGTCTCCTTGACACCAGCTACAAGTCCAAGATGAAAACCGCTCTTTGATTTATACACTTACGACTGAGCTCTTCTCTTTAAATTAAATTGTGATAATTTGTAATCATATTTTCAGGTTTAATGTGTTGGATTAACTGTGTAATTTATGTGATTGATGTTTTTGTCAGCTATTACCAGATTACTTTGTGAATTGAATACACCTGCCTGGCTTCACCTTGTTTTCTGCTTTTATCATAACTGAATACATATCTGTACAATGTTATGGGGCTGTCTGAAATGAACCACCATCTAGTGTAACATGTTCTGTCTTACGTTTTGTTAAAGCAGTTTGAAGACATTTTGAAACTTTGTGCTTTTAGAAAACACTTACAGACGTTGTAAGTACATTAAAAACACTGGAGAAGTCTTGCCTACAGTGAAAGCCTGCGGGCGGGCTCACCTTGTGCCCTGCCGACGGTGTTAAAGAGTTATTCTGAGTGAGGCATATCCCATTTCAAAACATCAGGTCACTTTATACAATGTGCTAGAGGCCTTTTTAGTACTCCATAGTTCCCACAGGATATAAAGTGCACAGTTAAGTTTAATACATATAGGCTTTCTTAATAATCTGTATGTTGCCCTGGTTACCAATGTGTCCTTTTGTCCTAAATTGAAAGGTGAACCACGATAAAGCGAGGGACCAATGTATTTCAGTGGGTTTTTTTGGGTTTTAATAGCATTTTGCTGCCAAAAATTTTTAAGAGGAAGCTTTTTTTAGTCTACACGATGACACATTTTGAAGTACGATATATCATTATAGAGGAATTTCATGATAAACAATAATATTTAAACTACTTAATACCACTGACATAATAAAAGCAAAGCAGGATAATCCCAGTAAACCATTTTGTACAATACAGTATCATTAAAAAAGCATCAGCTGGAGTAAACAACCAGAATGAAACACTAACTAATCATGGATGTTAGGTTTTCTTCCCTCTACATCTCAAATCTTACCATGTTACCATTGTTGAAGAAAAAAAAAAAAAAAAAATCATTGTAGTCTGTGCACTGGATGTGGTTGCAAATCTCCACTAATGGCCTCTCCAACCACTGCTATTCATTCACAAACCACAAATATAAACCACAGTGTGTTCACATCCTCCCCTTGCTATTCTGATTAGATAAGAATGTTAAATTGTTTTACACTACTTTTGCAAATGCCATCATCACGACCATATTAACGAAATGTACTGTTAGTCAGTTTTATTCTGGCTGAACGAGGTGAATTTGATGAATTCATTGCAGCTTTTAAATAATGATATATTTTTTCTAAGTAAATTTTTTCTGTTTAGATGACCAACAAAGAAAGAGGTGGGGAGTGCGTGCTCCTTGGAAACGGTCCAATAAAAGCAGGTGCTACCGGTTCTTAAAGAGACAGGCATCCACTAAACAAAAGGCAGCACTGACCCTATATATGGCTGGTCCAAAGATCCAAATATAGCTCATCAATGACAGAAGAACAAAAGCATAACATATTCTCAAGAGTTAGAATCCAAGGCTTTATTATCCAGTTGTGACCAGTTATATAAGATAATCTGAAGATGCTTGCTTTGTTACGAGCAGATGGCCGCTTCATTAAAACAGGAAGTAGTCGGTATTGTACAGGGGAAGGATGTCCGGGCAGTGTGTTTGTATACAGCACCAAGATGGAGGGCGCGGGGAAGTGCACTTTACTGGAGAGTCTTCCTCCGCTCCCTCGTCACAAGGTTACCTCTTTACGTCTTCACTTGAGTTGGACGGAGTTACTTCCTGAAGATGCCTGGCCCATGTCCAGCCTGTCCCCTCCTTATCCCCGTCCTGTGCGTGACTGTGGGCAGAGGTTTCTTGAAGTCTTTGAAGAGCCTGCATGTTTCACCTATTTTTAAAAACGTGGGTGGTTTTCAGAGTCGAGAATGTGGTGATTCTATACTCCATGCTGCGTGATGGGGGGCAGTTTTTCCTGTTGCTTATGGGATTCTCAAAGGTAAACTCACACATGTTAACCTGATCATTTGACTTGACCCTGTGAACTTGCTTTTTCAAGAAAATCTGCACATTTTAACAATGTTCAGTGTAGCTGCCTCCCCCTCATCTATGTCATTGAACTGTATAATGATGTGGTCCCACCTGATGCCTCATTGTTTTTCGTCCCATTTCAAAAACACAATATATTTACGACAAGAAGATAAAGTATAGTGCATCTAGCTACAACTGCCCTGGTCCTGACTGGCAGAATAGCGGCTGCCAATCTGTGCTAGAAGCCTCCCACACCATATTCAAAATCTGGCAACACATTTAGTTGCAGGATATGTACAGTGCATTGGTAGTGGTTTATACATGACGCAACTGTTCCTGAATGTATTTACACTTTTTTTTCACAAGTAATAAGTTGCTTTACATTGAATATGGATACTCTTTATATAAGTGAAAAAACAGCCTCCTAATTATGCTGCTATGTTTCTGTGAAAAAAATGTTTCATACCTATTTTCATTTTAACATTTTAGCCAATGCAGTGCAATAAAATTGAAATTTGGAACAATTTGTATGTGTTTTTTAATTTCAGCGTATTTAGATACATCTAGAGTTAATTCAAACAAATAGCGCAAATGTCCTCATTGACTCCAAACCACTGCATGACCCTGAATGCGTATGTAAGCTATACCACCTCTGTTTATACACAAAAATAGTCTTTAGGTGGCTCAAGTTGGCTTAAGAACCTTAAACCGGACTTTTACAAGTGTCTGCTGAAGTGATGGTTACAGTAAAACTCAAAGTAGTTAGCTTCTCATTTAGCTGTGAGTAATTTCTACCAGCTGCCTTGGATTCAGATCTGCTCACCATGTGTCTCATTGAGAAAACCAGTGGACACCAAAACACTGATTTTATTTTGATTAAAATCATATTCATCGGGGAGCGTGAGGGTTTTGTTATGGTTACACGCTCGTAATCATTAAGAATTGATGCCGATTGGAGACATGTAAATATTATTACCGCACTAGTGCACTAGGCCTCAGTGTAAACAGGCTCTAGGAACACAATGTATGGTATTGGTTTAATTACATCATATTGAGCTGAGGCTTTGTTCACTATGTACCTCATCAAATCAAATGGATATAGCTGGGTCTTTTGTGCTGTATACCGACGTTTGAATTGAAATGGATTACTGATGATATGCAAATAAACATATGTATTGGATGGACAGAGATGCAGATACCGTAGATGTGTCACCTGTTTAAACAACTGACAAAAGACCTTTATGGATGCTGTTTGCACTTATCCCTTATATATATATATTGCTGAATGGACATTTGTGGAGTGTGCACGTGCTTTACTTGTCCAACTGGGAAGATACAGCTGTATTTTTCATGTATTTTTCTTTATACAGAAAGAGTGTAATGAGAGTACCAAACTCTCTTGCTCCGGTACAATACAATATATAACAAATAACCTCATAGGTCCATTTAAGACCCTGAAAACATTTGTGTGATTTTAAATAAATATAAAATGTAACTATAAATGCTTAACACCAGATTATTAAAGTGCAGTTAGTAGCGCCAAATGTATCCAGTTTTGCATGTCCTTGAAATGTATACCATCTTTAGGAAGCAAAATAACCAAAAGCTTTATTCATTTCAGTTCTATTGTGTCCAGTTTTTAGAAGTAGACAGTAATGAGATCTTGTATTAAAAGTTTCAGTATCAAAGTTTGACAAACAAGTGAGATATTCAGGCAGTCTATCAAGTAGTCTCTTATAAATAAATTGTATGCAGTGTTGTTCTCTTCTGACAGAAAGCAATTGCCAATCTACTTTTTCATAGAGTGTACAGTGATGGGTTTTAAATTTATCACCAGTTATGAAAAAAAGGGCTGAGTGAGAGTATATCTAAATGTTTCAAAGTAGAGACTGAAGTTTGCCTGTATATTATATCTCCACGATCTAGGAAGAAGAAAGGTTGCTTAGGTAAGTTATTTTCTGTAATGATAATACAATGACAATTTTGATTTTAAATTGTTACATCATTCTGAGATTTTTACAGGTGGTGACTCTTTCAATCAATGTACCATTCAGTGTATAATGATTTGTAGCTTGCAGATCACATGCATCTTTTTTAGAGGGGGAAAAAAAATAATCATATTGTTTTATTTGCGTTCAGTGATAATTTAAGATTTTTGAAGAAATTTTGGATTTCATAAAAATCTTCACCTGGTCAGCAGACAAAACAGCATAATCTGCATATGAATGTATCAGGTTTTCTCTTAAATTGCAATCAATGAAATTAATAAATGTAGTAAAAAGTAGTGGGCCCAAAATTGAGCCTTGGGGCACTCCTTTGCTTAACTTAAAAAAATAAATTTAAACCCATCGGCTACTACTGCCGGGGTTCTATATGTGGCATTGTCAAATCCAATATTTTTCAAGTGCTTCAAGAGGATTTTTAAGTTAAATCAATAAACAGAGCTACACAATCTTGTATCATCAAAGGCTGTGAAAAGTCATTTCAAACTTTTGTGGTTGCAGTAACAGTACTATGCCCTTTTTTGAAAACCGATAGATAAAACTTCAAAATGGAGCAATTATTTAAATAAGATATAACTTAATTTGCAACTAACTTCTCTTAAACTTTTACAAAACAAGGTAATTTAGTTCCATGGACTTCTTTGGGTCTATGGAGCAACACCTCCATGCAAGTGAAACGTCTTAAAGAGAAAATGTGACTATCTGCCAGGCTCAGACTGAACATAATCAAGATCAGAGGGATCACCATTATTATCCAAATCATCACATGCAGAGATAAAATGCCTATTAAAAGCATCACATATTTCCCTTTTGGAATTTAGAATTGCTGAATTAAATAAAATATCAGTTGAAATACTAGGTTCTGAGGGGGATTTTACTGTCCTCCATAACTTAACCAGATTTCCGTGACTCTTTATTAGCTCAGACATGAAATAAGAAGCTTTTGCCTTTCTAATTGTTGACAAAGATCTAATTCTTTTTGCTTTGGTATCAACATATTCACCAGGACTCTGAAGCCAGCAGCAAGAGCTGCTCACAAAATGTTTGAAATCAGTGAAACACCTTTCTGGTCTAAACCCCTTTAAAAGTCTCTCATGGACAGGTGTTGAAAATTAGCACTTGCTCTATGTTACTTTAAATCATATGCATCTGGTTTAACGCAATAACCCAAAGTTTTCTTTTTTGCTTATATTTGTAAAATTTGGATTACATCATCACTATTACCTAACATGTATTTTTGCAAAGAAGCTTCCCCTTCCCTGTTATTAGCTGTCAGTTTGCCTACAGCCTCAGGCCCAGGGTAAACAGAGAGTTTGACTGTGGAAACCTGACGACAGCTTCAGTCAGGAGCCCACACTGAAGGGGTCACTTGGTTCCTCTGCCAGGGGCCCACAGCACATGCACAACTGTACAGGCTGAAATAGAGAGTGCTGAAGTCAAAGATTGTGGACTTGGGATTTAAACAGGGATTTAAACCAGCAACTCAATCACACACACCGCAAAGGGAGGTGTGAAGCGTGTGTATACATACACACACCGCAAAGGAGGGTGAAGCGTGTGTGTATGTATATATATATATATATATATATGTATATATATATATATATATATATGTATATGTATATATGTATATGTATATATATATATATATATATATATATATATATATATATATATATATATATATATATATATATATATATATATATATATATATATAAGGTTACAGAACCTGTAAGACTTCCCTGGTCTTACAGGTTCTGCAGTCTCAGGTGACTGTTCAGTCTATCAGGAGCTGGTGTTTGGCTCCCTAGGTATCTTTGGGATGGGACTGAAGGGATCCTTCTGGATGAGGATCGTACACCCGTTGGTTAGCCATTTGGGATGAGTCCCAACCCTTAGCAGCTGGTTCATCTGTGCTGCCAGGCACTCATAGATAGCAATGAGTTTCTTTAGCCAGTAGGCATGGATCATGTCAGGACCTGGTGTGGTCCAGTTTTTCATACCTGAGACTCTCTCCTGGATGTCTGCCACTCTAATAGTGATTGGATCTGTTCACGGAGGTTGCAGTGTGTGTGTGTGTGTGTATATATATATATATATATATATATATATATATATATATATATATATATATATATATATATATATATATATATATATATATATATATATATATATATATATGTGTATATATATATATATATATGTGTAGTATATATATATGTGTGTATATATATATATGTGTGTATATATATATATGTGTGTATATATATATATATATGTGTATATATATATATATATATACATGTGTATATATATATATATATATGTGTGTGTGTGTATATGTATGTGTGTGTATATATGTGTGTGTGTGTGTGTGTGTATTTATTCATTGTAATACCTTTCTGTACTTATACACAAAGTACTTTACGTTACTACTATTATTATTCATATTGCCAATGTTTGCCACAGTTTGATTTGTTCACCAACAATCGTAAAAGTCGTATTCTTGCATTTATTGTACACATAAAACACCGCGGCATGAACCTCTTAGACCCTTTTGTGCTTAGGTACAGTTTGAGCCGCTCAAGCCACGCGTAATGCCCGTCTTGTTATCGTCTAGGCTCCTCCTCTCCTCCTCCGCGCGGCAGTGTTCGCTCTGACTGTGTCTCCACCTTTTATGTAAATCCCAACGCGGCCGAATGGAGGCCGAGGCGGAGACAGCGCTCGGTGAATGGGAGGAGTAGCCTCGCCGAGTGCCCTGCGCTCACAAGGAGGCGTGGGTCTGCCGCTGCCACTGTTGTGCATCTATTCGCGGTGGAGAGGAGCGAAGAGGCAGGCTACCTTCGGATGCGAACGTGCAATCATGTTACTGGGGCTGGCAGGCTGTGCAGCGAGAGTACTTGAATAATCCCCCTCGTGCGATAAGCGGACCCACTGAAAGAATAAGCAATGGGAGGACAGATAACAAGGAATTCCTTTTACGGTAAGGAATATATGGATGTTTTGACCGTGCGCGCAGGTGTATGGCTAGAATGAACGTTGTATGCAAAATTACCGCTTTAATTCATAGCAAAACATAAGGAACAGTTGTACTATATTGTGTTTTTATGTCTACTAGAGCGTGTTATTTGCTCACAGTTACGTCATTTACGTCATTATAATATAGGCTGGCGTCTGGGTCTTGCGGCTGCTCTATAATAATTGTGATGTCACCGCGTCCACCCATGCGCTTCGACCAGAACCTATTTCCTGGATTTCCATGTGTACACTATAAATATTTAGGTTTAGGCGACATTTTCAGCTCTCTGAAGGTGCATGCAAATGTATGGGATTTCCCTCGGCCCTGAGCTGTGGCTCCCTCACACTGAAGCACGCTCCAGCTGTGTACAGCCACATCAATCTATCGATTTTCTATTGAATTCACCCCTGCGCTACAGTAATGGCAGATAACCTGGCTTTGTGCTTATTTCTGGGGCTAAAATGGCTTGCAGTTTACCATTTCAGAATAATAAGAATAATAAACTGGTCTGTTTCAAAATGGACTTCTTGCCTTGTACGGTGCCCACCCAAGATTTATAATTTAAAAGTCTAATGATTTGTGGTTATTCTAGCAAGCTTAGAGATTGTGGTTAGATTTGAAAAACCATACTCTTTTAAAATACACATGTAAAGATGTCACTTCTCTGGTGGAGGATCTGACACCTGCTTGTCTCCATGGAGATGTTATTGCTTTGCCCACACACAGCCAGAGCATGACTTAAAATGTATATATCTCATGTGTATTGTTTTACCTGTGTTTATGATGCTTGAAAAAGTGTATGCGGACCAGCCTCTCCACAGAACTGACCTGTAACTAGGCCCTATCCAGCTGGTCTCGATGGAGATGTACCTACAAATTTTATGACAAAGTGTGGCAATAACATCTTCATGGAGACAAGCAGATGGCAGACCATTTTTACCAGAAAGGTGGCACGTTTCACCTTTAAAGCGTCAATAAAACAAAGAAAATATAGAATAGACTTCACTATTGTATTGTAGCATTGAAATTGAGTGTACCAAAGTGATATTATTGCGCCTGGTGTTTAATCCATGTGCCTGCCTTCTGCTTGGACCACCTGATCGTTCTAATTAAAGCCTCAACATTAATCCAATTAGTCAAAGAGGGACAGGCTAAGACAGTAGGAGAGCGACTGTGTGTGAAATCAAGGTCAGGCCTTGTACACTCTTACTGTTGGGCCGTTTATGTGCATTGCCATGGGGCCAGCTTGCATTGTAATGGTGAAAAAAATGACAAAAAGTGCGCACATATGCTTCATAAAATGTCATATGTTTTAGTTAGTGCAAATATACGGCAGCATATCATATCAGAATGTTGTAAAATAAGCAAACTTCATCTATTGCGCAACTAAATATACAGTATTGCAGTATCAGTTTATGTTTTGGTACGCTTTTATTTTGTACAAGGGCAGTGCACCATCTTTTCACGTATTAAAATAAATGTGAAAAACAAAATTATTTAGGTTTTTTTTTACTAATACATACTTTGTGGATTGGTTGTTCCTATTTATTACAATAATATATGTTCTACCATTATTTTTATCTATGGAAACCAGCATGTAGTTTATTGAAAACATTTTGAATTGGAAAATAATTCTGAGTGGCTGGTGGTGAAGGGGACAGGTTGAGGAAGCTGTTGGTTCTGCTGCTGCGGTGGCGTTGAGCACGTAGTTGAAATGACAGAATGACATAACGGAAGAACGCTTGAGAGGCGAATGGAGGCCAAGCAGTATGTGTTGTATTGCATTGTTGCTCTTGCTTTACACATAACGAATGGCATTTCCTTGTTTACGATAATTACCAGATACAAAAGTGGTCTTACATTAAGTTTGTATCAGTCCTTCAGTCAAACTTCTACACATGCTCTAAGTAGACTTGATATAATTTGTTTATAATGTACATGCGTGTAAATATATCACCGACTGGCAGGAAACAAACTTGGATGCAGTCCGTTTCCTCGAAGTGCGTATTTGATTGAGCTTGTAAACATTGAGTAATGAGGAGGCTTCCCCAGGACACAGGCGGCCAAAGAGAGACACTGCCAAGTTTATTGTAACATGGGCCTGTTCGGGTTTAACTCTGTAATTGTTCATTATGGCGTGTTTGTGTTGTGGTAGGAGCCAGATGGCCGTGGCAGATGAGGCATCAAACCTGGCTCTGCTCTGTTTTAATGCATTCCTGGCTCAAAGGGAGTTACAGACAGCATGGCGGCTATTTAAACTGTAGCTTTATCCTAAAACTGTGTATACTTTGGTCAAGTAGGTGGCAACTCTGGATGTTCATGATTGTTTGTAGTCAAATGTCAAGTTTGTGCATTAACAATTGAGGTATTTCATAATTATAAGAGATTATAAGTCAATGGCCTTTAATTTAGACTGGTGTGTTTAGGTCAATTTACTTGGTTGGCCTAAACCAGACAATCAAACTCAGGCCCGCGGGTGAAATTTGGCCCTCGATATAACTATATTTGGCCCGCAAGATGATATTAAATATGTATTAGAGCTGGCCCACCTGCTGTCGCGGCAGTATAGTGCATGCACCTCTAATACTATGAATCCCAGAATGCTTTGCAAATGTGTTGGTGCCGGCCCCTTCTATTGACACTTATTAGCATCTGCTACCTGTTGCCTCACCCAAATTTAATCCACTCCTTCTGTAAAACATGCAGATGTTGTTAAAATGCGCACCCCTGTCTAAATAGAAAAAGTCTATATTTCTCCATGGAGATGTTGAAAGCTTGCCTGGAATGTTTCACAGTGTGGCTGATAGAAATAGTCTTGAATCTCCATGGAGATGTTGTAGCTTTGCCTGGAATGTTTCACAGTGTGGCATTAAATACCTTGAAAAAACATGCATCTTACTGCAAGTTGTCTCTCCACAGATCTGACCTGGTTTGATGACATAAAAAATGTAGTCTTATTTTTGGATGAATATTGTTTACTTGCACTTTCATTTCTGTACACATCTGTAATCAACTTTTTGTTTCACTGGCATCTCAAATCAATGTAAAAATTCAAGTTAAATGAGCCTACTAATACATGATGAAAGATTATGGTGTTTCAGTAAATTCAGTGTTCCATGTTACATAAAACTGTGGGCTGTTTGTCCAAATGGCCAAAAGGGAAGTGTTACATTTGAGTTTGAGGCGCTGTGGTTGCTATAGCGACCCACAGCCATTGATAGAAAACCGTTGTATTGTTCTAAAACTAGGATGATGTTGGAAAAAGCGGTCTCGTTGCATAAGACAACTTTAGACAATATTAACTTTTTTGACCAACAGGCCTAATATTTTGGGGATATATGTAGTTTTCAGATTGTAAAACATAATGAGTAGGGGTCAGTATCAATTATATAATATCATTTTGGGTTTTTTTTTTTCTCTACCCAACAAAAAAATCCTTGAATGTTGAATCTGACCATTTCTGTTAGTATTATTCCACTGTCTCCATATTAACACGTGACATTTCACATGCGCTCTGTCTGAATTAAACATAATAGGCCAATAGAATGAACACAGTGTCTTCTGAAAACCAGTATTGTAAGTGCCTCTTATGCACTGTAGCTCACTTTTGCATTTGCTGTAGAGCTGTTCTCTGTGGGCCGTTGTTGTCCCAAGCTGAGGAGCTAAACCTTTTGCATGGATGCAGTTGCATAATTGAATCTTGAGTACTGTGTGGGAGTTTCCATCTCTGATTGACTGAATACAAACCACTGAGACAGTAGAATGTACTTGTCTGGCTTGATTCATTCCTTTATTGCTTAAAGCGTTTTATCGTCAGAGCATCAGAAAGTGCATGCATGCTAGTTGTTATTTCTGTTACGGCAAAACTCTGGCCTCTGAAAGTTGTGAAAAGCGCTTATAAACTCATTGGAATGGATAAGATAAGTGAGCAGATAAGTAGCTTTGGACGACCATTTAAAATTAAGTAGTTCTGGTTTTTTTGGGTTTTTTTTTTACATTTTTATACAAAACATGAGTTTCAGTAAATGGCAAAGTGAAGCACGTTCCCCGCTAGTAAGAAATAGTACACATGATAGTTATAAAGCCCCAGAAAGTGATGTTCTATCTATAAAACAGTATAGTAGATAGTAATTATGGTGGTAGGCAAAATGCATAAACTGATTTTTTAAGTGTTCAGTTTTATCCTCAGAAACATGAAATTTTCGTGTCATGGGATACGCCTTGGGTTAGTGGATGTTAAAAGGCTTTGGTTTGGACACATGATAAAGGAGCTACTGTCCTTCAACCCAAAATAATAGCCCAGGTTGTGTTCATTTTTCTGGAGTGTTGGGCCTCATAGACAGGGCGTTAATCAGGACTCCACTGTTGCCTGAGGTGACACAAACATATGTCACAAGTGAAGATGAAATGTGTTACAAGCCGCTGCTACGTGCACATAACACTTTAAAGTATTTATAGGAACAAGCAGACATTTTGGTCACTTAAAACTTACAGCTGTACTCACGAATAGTTGAGTGACGTGATCTAAGGCTAAATAATGTTCATGTCAGTTGTAACTGTAAGTGAGTTGCTGATAAAACTGTATTACTTTAACCCCAGGTGACGAATATATTTACGTAACTTTGTCTTTAGGTTATTGCAGTAAGAATGTAAATTTGCAGTTACCCCTTAACAAATATGTTCTTATCTCATCTACTTCAAAGAATATATTGTGTAAAAGTTCATTCTGTTTTGCAAACTCCTCCTTTTTCTCTATATAGGTAACATTATTTTTCATCTATAGATTCTGTTGCAGTTTTGATGATAAAATTAGTTTGTTGCACACTTTCTGCATCTAAGAAAAAGTCTTATATATCGCTTTGTTAAATTTGTTGTAAGAGCAGATTGAGCGGCGTGCATTCGAGGTCCACCCACATCATTGCATTTGGAAAAATCTATGCACATGCTCGAATCATGTTTGTGAGTACTAGCAATACGGCATAGGGTTTTAAGCGCTATGAAGTAGTTAGATCGATGAAAATATGTTGGGGTTTTTTTTTGCTTTAATCTAAAAATAACAGTTTACCCCAGGTGTGTGATAAGGTGTAGGATCCTTTGTCTTGGTTCATGCTCTTTGTACTAACTTGCTAATCTAAATAAGGAAACAATAAATATATATGTAAAAAAAAATAAAAAAAATCTCTCATAAAATAAATACATTTTGTTCTAGCATCTTTTATAATAAGATGTTAAAACAATTACCTCTACAAGTGATTTTAATGGTAGTCGTTTTACTCTGCTGACTGGCTTCTATCTGTCAATGGGACATCTATCGTAAAATCTAGTTCATGTGTTTATGTGCACCTCCTCCAACCCCCTTTATCTATCACCATTCCTCACCGTGGGTCACCTTCAACGCGGCGCCAAATATTGACTCCCAGATAAAGCTGAACAGCATCTTGACCGCTCTTCGTCAATAAACGCTACTCATCATCACGCCTTGTCTTCCCCCTGTCTTTAAAACCCACTAGATTATATTGCCCTCAGCCACAATCAAGGACCCAGCAATATTATTACTTATTGATTGCTGTTGCGTAATGCTGCTTGCTAGAGAGACAATGCATTAGAAAGACAATGGTGGTTAGCTGTAGCGGGTGAGGTAATGCAGACTTCATCATCTCCCCGATCTCATGTTACAGTGTAGCTTGTGGCGTTGTGAATTATTGATAGCAAGCTGCCTCTACTGTACCTTTAGCGCATCAGGGCTTCCAAGTATATTATTTAGTCTGTTAGGAGCCTTCTTGCAACTTAAGCATTTTAGCTAGGTCATTGTCATGCAACAATAACTGAATACAAATTAGGGGGGGAAATACTGTACTAGTGTCCTGGATAGTTTATGATCTGTTTAATCTGGGTTGTTTTTGTACCAGGTTATGTTTATAAAGGTAGAATATATAGGCCGTGTCTCAATTCGACGGTTGCACACCTCGTCGGGTGCATTTGAAGGGCACTTACGTAACTTCCGGCCCGTCCCATTTCATGCATCTCACAAATGCGGCCGACAAACGTGCCCTGCGTTTCCAGCGTTTCCGTAGAAATCGGCCATGAACGAAGCGTGCATCCGAGCACACTTCGCGCACTGCTTCTACAGGAGAAACAAGGTATATTTTTTTGTTAAAGTCATTTAATACTAGCTACAATTGGGGAAAAAATCACCTATAACATTACATTTGCCTATTGATATTCAGAGGGGAAGATTAATTCCTTACTCCATTCATCCCCTGCAAAGATGATACCTTGACCCTTCTTCAATTAAATAATAAAGAATTAGAAATAAAACTAATTACTTTAGAGCACTCTTCGTCACCCGGGTACTTCGAGCGGTACTTCAAAGTGTGCAACCATTGAATTGAGACACAAACATAGACTGCACTCCTTCTGGTTAAAAAAGGTATTACTATCACAACTGAACTTGGGTTGCCAGCACCTATTTAGATGAGAGAGCGTTGTTTTAGTTTTAATTGTAAGAAGTGGCAACCCAAAAATTTGAGAACCATGTGAGCCGTATGCAGCTTTCTGATTGGATAAGTATGTGTAGTATTTAAGTAATTAAGAGTAAATTTATATTACTAATCCCGCTCTCAACATAAAACATAATTGGTTGAGCGGTCAGATCCACTGCCTTACAGGATGATGGTACGACTCTCGCTCCCTCAGATGAATGCTGTTGTTGTGTCCTTGGGCAAGAGACATAACGCACCTCGCCCCCAGTGTCTGTGAAAACTGGTGTATGAATGTGTGTGTCAATGGGTGAGCGGTTCCTTGATGTAAAGCGCTTTGAGTGCCTTGAAGGTTACCATTTTCAATTTCTCTTGAGTCCTAATGGAGCCATTAAAACCCATCAGATCCTCTATAATTAGTATATTGTTAAGTCTTGAGTTACCTTGTCACCTGATGCCACGTCACCATGGCACCACTCAAACAGACCGTCAGCTAATCCCTCATATCGTATCTAAGCAGCGATTTCATTCACGCTCACATGACGACTCATTGTCGTAATTGGCTTGTACCTGTGTCCCCTGGTGCGCACTATACCAGCTACAGTTACACTCACTCTCCCCTGTGTGTAACCCCGTGATCCGCCATATTAGGTTTCAGACATGTATGAACTCACATACTTAGTCAAATAGCATGAAACTCTATCTGCTGTTAAACGGATTGATGAAATGGTGTTAAAACCAACTGTCACGTAAAAATACTCTTTTGAAAATTAAAATAGTAAAGACATTGTAACCTGGGGAAGACCCAAGACACGCTGGAGGGACTATGTGTCTCGGCTGGCCTGGGAACACCTTGGGGTCCCACCGGAGGAGCTGGAGAACGTGTCTGGGGTGAGGGAAGTCTGGGAGTCCCTGCTTAGACTGCTGCCCCCGCAACCCAGCCCCAGATAAGCAGAAAAAAATGGATGGATGGAAGACAAAGTAATGACGACAATGGACTTGAAAACCAAAAAAACTCAAATGAATCAGGTCTGTGAACCAGGCTTAATCTTGTTTCACCATGTCTACCAAGTAACTTCAACCCTGTACAGTTTTTTTTAAACTATACTAAGGTTGTGAATTAATGATTGACTTAAGGATTACAAATTGAAGACTTCTAAAGATGGACTAAAACAGGAGGGACCAGAAATACAGCACCAAGATCAAATAAGTTGGTTTTAAACACATACTAAAGCTTATTCTGGGTTACACCTGTAAACTACGATGGAAACTTAAAGATCCGCTTTGTAACTTTTCTGTTGGAGGGTCACTCCGCCACCTGCTTGTCTCCATAGAGGTGTTATTGCTTTGCCTGGAATGTTTCGCAGTGTGGCATGAAACTTTGCTATCACCGTGGGAAAAAAAACACGTCACTAAGCCGAGTTACAGGTCTGATCTCTGTAAAGGCTCCTCTGCTCACAGTAACATGTTTTTTTCAGTAATCAAAAGCAATTGCAAGATACTGTGGAACATTTTACACCAAATAAAGACCAAAACTAATTTATTCACATCACACAGCAATCTTGGAAGAACACTTTGTAGAAAACGTGCCACCAAAAGTAGGTTTTGTCCTGTACCCCTGATGGTAGCAGTCCCACTCTTTGACAACCACTCCAGCCCATCACATAAATCCATCAGGCTGTTTTCCCAGACTTTGAGGTTGTAAATGATAATGCACGTAATTAATCACCTCTATTATTGCATGATTCATTTTGCAGGAGCCGCTACATGAGGCTCAGACGCCATTTTGTCATGAGTGAGTGGGACTGAATATATCATTGCGACACTGCTATGTAAACATCATTAAAGTGCTGTTCGTCAGTGCCTCGCAGGCTTGTTGGCGGCAATGTAAATGACACTGTCAACGTGTTAAGGGAGAAAAATTTGACTAAAAACTTTATCATTTCATGCAAATAACCTTTGTAAAAGATTAAGTGCATGTTTTTTGATTTGTTGCTTCAGTACTGATTATAGTCGTTTTGACAGGCAGAGTTATGCTGGCCTAAGAGCAATTATGTACATTGAATTAGATTTTTGAGACGCACTAGGATTTCATAAACTAAAAATGTCAATTTAAACAGGCTGCTTTACAAAAGGACTTGTTGAGCGCGTATTTCAGGATCCCACCCTGCCCAAACATCTTTGTATGTCCGTGGCTTAGTCCGGCTCTGGCACTAGTGGCCCAGTTAGTTAATATAGTCAGTCTTAGGGTGGTGAAAAAATCAAGCCAACTGTTACTGAATCACTTAAATGGCGCATACATAAAAGGAATTTGAACCTTTCTTGAATAGTTTTAGAATACTTAATTATATAATAACCAGTATAGGACAACATGGTAATAAAGACACCACTATTTTTATGTTAAAAAGATTACCATTGTCTATTGTTAAATCCTTCATGCTACTAACAGTTGTTGCACATTATAGACATACACAGAAAGGTCTGGTAAATACTGATACCGAAAAACCACATTTCATCTGGTGCCAGCTTTCGGTTCTTTAGCTTTAAATGCCAGCGTCAGTGAGCCCAATAAAACAGCCGTACTGGTGCTCACGCTCTGCACAAACAAATGGCCCAAACAGCACCTTTGTTTTAACATAGACCTACATGTGTCCAAACAAAGCACAGTGTATCATCTTACCAGTAAAACAGAATAGCTGAAGAAACAGCGTGCAGAGTTGCAACATATCCACTCGAAAACACATCAAGTCTCCAGTGTGGGACCTTTACTGTGTCAAGTCAAATTGCGTAATCATAAATCCACTCAGAATTTGCAATGTCCGCGTAAAGATGAAGCCAAACAGATAACGCGAACCAAACTCCCCCAAAATCATCCTCCTCCTTCTTGGATCTGGTAAAAGTGGAATTCCCAAGTAAATGTGGTGCAGTAAATATATTAATTCATTGTCTACATAAAGATGTATCCAAGGCTACATAAAGTTCACCATAATTCTCCTCTTCTGATCAGGTAACTACGTAATAAAAGCGTAAACTGCAGCGATGTCTCTGATCTAAAGTGCAGTATACGAAGTGCACTAAAGTAAAACCGATGCACGTTGAGTCCACATGAGGATTAGCTGTACGCTCTGGTTCATTTGCAGGTGCATTTTGAGTTATAACTGAACATTGTATAGCCAAGCACTAGGTATTCAAATATGAATTAACATAGTTATTCACGTAATTCAAGGATTTAAAAGTAATTTCTTAATAGTATTGATCATTCATTTATACTTATAAAAAAATACAGGCACGGAAAAAAAGAAGATCTGTATAGGAACTGGTATCAAAAAAGTGGGTATCGTTAAAGTAAAGCGCTAGATACTCTCATATTCAGACTTTACTTCAATTATAACCTAAGGACAAACTGATACAAAACATAGTGACAATAATAACATTTATACTGTCGGAGTAGTTCAAATATTTTGCTCAAGGACACAGCAACAAAACCATATCATATAGAGCGTGTGACAGAAACAAGCGTGGGCTGTGATTGGTTGAAACCACCTGTCACTCACTCAGGGCATGACAGAGGTGGACTAATAGGACTTGTGGGTCACTGTCGCTGTCCTCAATACACTATAGATGCCTGTGTAACAAATGCGTCACAAAGGTCACATACTTAACTTCCATTATAAGCATTGTCAGTATTTGTAGAGCATTTCCTTGTGAATATCAACAGTTACAACAGTCTGCGCACACCATAGATCTCACTGTTGTCTCTCTGGATAGCAGGATTTTTTCATAGCAACAGGCCTCGGGAGTGGGCTGGTATGTGGGCTACGGCTACCTGCATCGATAAGCTGTTTGTGAGCCATTGCTTTGACTTCTCATGTTACACCGCAGAGCTAAAATTAGACCCCAAAGTAAGTTGCTTATGGGGATGTTCTAGGCAAGTAGTAATCTATAGGCCTTATGTTTAAAAATATGTAAAGATGAGTTATGCTGTGGTAGGATTTTGATACGATACTGGCTCAAATGTACAAATAAATAGCATGCACATTATTCCTCATACATCGATACCTACCTCATACATCGGTTTTGTTAGTACATGGCAGATGCCCTTCCTCATAAAAAGAGTTCTACCTTGAGTTGCCCGGCACAAAAAAAAACTTCCGTAACTGCATTCAAAATATAGTCTAAAGTGCATTTTTATTACAGTGTGTGGATAGTTTAATAGCTCAAATATATTTAAACCAACACTATTCAAAGTTGCGAGAAGTGACATTTTGTTATAATGTCAGTGTATAATCAACGAGCAAAAAAGGAGCCATTCTACCTGAGGAAAAGCTGTTTGCAGTGTAAACCACTTAGGTTGCAGGTTTTAGAGTAATGGCACAGAAAGTACACATTGAGATCTGCTCGCACACAAACCTGTTTGCACCATACGCCATCAGCCAAACGAGCGAAAACAAATTACAAAAGCAAAACATGGGACTTATAATGACTTGATACTTGAAGTGTTGGTAGTGTATAGTTTTAGTGAGTACTTTTAAACTAGTAAATCGTATTTTTGTTTGTTTGTTTCTATTTGACTAATTTAGTGCATTTTTTCTATACTGAGAGATAAATACTACTCAAAACACAAATAAAAATATATTGATTTTGTAAAATTGCGTAAAAAGCTGGAAATCAGACTTTCCCAACTAAAAAAAAAAGCTATACCTTAACTTGTTCAAAATAAGACTTATCATGGCTATTTTTAAGAACTACTTTTAAGGCATTTCTAAGTATACCAATTTAAACTAGTCAAAACTATTACACATTTTTTTTTCCCAATGATGAGTAAAGATTAGCTGGAAATCAGACTTTTTCCCAACATTTTTTTTTTAAATCTAATTTCTTCATAATAGACCTCCTGACCTCTGACAAAATGGCTCCGATGGGGCTGTTAAAACTGCCGCCTCCAGATAGCACCTGCAGATGTGTGTGTACAAAACAGGGCTGAGTATGAGACAGATGTCAGACCGAAGTGAAGACGGCTGTGGGAGAAGCCGCACAGACTCTCTCAGACGAGTCTCAGACTATGCCCCAGGCTCAACATCACTTTGTCAAACTCAATCCATGACTGATATATATCCATGAACGTCCAGATGGTCTCTTTATAGCTGTGATGTGATTTGAGGACAGTAATGGTTGGTACTCAGGATGTAGTATGTAGTAATCACATTGAAGAAGACATATTATTATGGCTGTTATTGGCTATAGAAATACTTGGACAACTAAAGACATGTCCTGTGTATTGATTAATAGACTAAAAGGGGCTGTGGTGTCGCACTGACAGATGCTCTTAAAATTCTTAGGATCTTAAATGTGTGTAATACAGAAGTACTAGTAAACAGCATGTCGAAGTGAAAAGGCATATTAAGCAGTACAGTCACTCCCAAAACCCCACCTGTACTCACTCCATGCTTTATCCTTTCTGTAGTTGTGCAAAGCAATCCTTATAATGTATAAAATAGGTAAAACAAACATGGTTTACTAATACACCACTGACCGGTTAATCGCTTTTTTATCGATGATTTCTGGTTGTTACTCAGCGTATTGTCATAGCAACCAAAGCAATTCACATACATGTAGTAAACAGGTTGGAAACAAATACACAAAAAAAAAAAAAATAAAAAAAAGAGAGAGAGAAAGAGAAAAAAAGAAAAGGAAAAAATAAAAGAGAATGGAGACTCAACCCTGAAACTGAGCGTCAAAACTAATTTTTCAACCTCATAAATATACTCACTCATTCATCAAGTTGTGCATGAATCTGAAGATTTATGGTTCAATTCCTGCTTCGCCAGTGTGTACTATCGATGTGTCCTTTGGCAACACGTGCCAGCATCAGCCCGTTTTCCTGTTTGCCCTATTTGATTATTGCGTCTACATTTTTATTGTTTTAATTTTGGGGGAATAGTTTAGGAAAAAACATAGTAAACCATAGTTTCATAGTTCTTGTAACAACCCAAAGGATCCAAACACTTGTATTTGACGCTGGGGTGTTGTGTGTAAGCAGTCACTTGTCTGTCGAGTATTGGCAAGCTGTTATCACACAAGTCAAGATGGTCCCATGAGGCAATGCTCCAGTCAGCTGCACATGTCACAGCTACAGTGTGTTTAGAATCAAATGCCGAATATTTTTGCATACAATTTGTTCTTCTATTTACCTTGTACAAAGATCATTATGAAACACATGATTTTATGAGCACCAGTCTGTTGTCTAGTACATAATGGGTTTGTAATGTGGTAAAAATCTTCAGTAGATGCTTCATGCAATGTGATATTTATTGAAATCAAAATGAACGCTGGTATGTGGATCTAGATATGAAGGGGTCTCTAAAAATATTTCACAGTTACAGCTTCTAGTAAGTTAACTCAGTGTTGTGGTGTCGCCGTAGTTACATGGTGATAGTTACATTAATAATTCACCTAAATGTGTTTCGTTGTGGCCGTTTGAACCTAGATATGAAGGGATTGCCAAAGGACATAAGCCACACTTGTATTTTAAAGATGTTTTTTTTTTATTCTCACTCATTATGTTTTAATAGTGACCACATTTATCATTAATTCTCAAACGTCACATGCTGTACTGTTCTAGACATATCCTCAAGCTGATCCACCGCTGTGATCTGGACCGGAGGGGGTTGCTAAGGAACATGAGTCACTTAGTACTACGTCTGCCAGGGTAATTACTATATCGACGTATCAACGTTCAGTATATGAAAGCTTGAACAGTATTTTTTTGGGGTCAGTGTTTATCGTGTGTACATTTTCTTTGCACTACTGCTAAATATGTAGTTATTTTTGGCTTTATGATAAGATGTAAGCTATAAAAGGTTGAGTTTATAGCTTCTATGACTCATTATGAAGTCCTACAGTGTTTCATTCTGCAGTTTATTTATTGCAGCTAATGATTTTTAACAATAATGTACATTTACAATAGTTTTGTGGTGTAACCCTGCAGAACCCATGGGGTCAAATTTGGGCGCAGTTAATTGCTGCTACCCAAAATGAAA
Source organism: Periophthalmus modestus (assembly GCA_019594935.1). Lineage (NCBI taxonomy): Eukaryota > Metazoa > Chordata > Actinopteri > Gobiiformes > Gobiidae > Periophthalmus > Periophthalmus modestus. The sequence goes on from JAIEZT010001373.1 coordinate 17,923,833, forward strand.
AAAAAAGTAAGATTTCAATTCGAAAAGCCCAGATTGTCACTTCTGACCCCTGCATAGTGAAACATAGTGGATGAATATTGAACTAAAATGAGCCAGAGTGGTAGTGACAAGATGGCTGACCCGTTGAGCTGGAAAACTTGCCAAACAAAATCGTCTTCTCAGCAAACCAGCGGTTGGTAAAATTGTGGAGTTTTTTGTTAATCTTTTTAGCAATAGCTTGCAGAATATCTAGAAGTACGTTTTATATTCTTTTTGGATAAATTAGCGAGCCCAATGGGTCAAATTTGGCCCTGATTCTAAATTGGGGAATAAAGGATTAAAATTTAAGTGGAGTGGATATTTCAGTGTTCAGTGAACTTATAACAGTAATTTAATGCAATGCTCATAATTTTCCAAAGAAGAAAAGGGTTCTTGGGTTCTCCAGAGTTAAATCTGCTTTTAGGTTATTGTGTCTGTGGCATAAATTAGTTTCAGTATTATTCTTCATTCTATATTTACTTCAGCAATATCAAACTTCAAATTTTGTTATCGTGACAGGCCTAACTTACTACTATTACGCTACTATTGTAAAGACATTTTATTCTCGTCACTCATTATGTTTTTATAGTGACTACATTTATTATTCATTCACAAAAATATGTGTTTTTTGTCATAGACTCACAACGTGATCTAACGCTGTGATCTGGACCCGTACGAGGGGGTTGCTAAGGAACATAATTTACGCTTTACTGTTTGCCTCTCTAGCAGCTGCGCCTCTTAAGAGCTAAGCTAATGCATTCAGCTCAATCTGGCCCGGGCCATTGAAAGCACCGCTCTACTGTGGATCAAGCTAAAAAACAAAAGACTACAGCACTGCTCTTAGGCTGGGGCCACAGTCATCACTACACACACCCTACCACACTGAAAAACTGGAAGCCCCATTTAGATAAACAGGGACATAGCCAGAAAGCACACAAAGCACTTCTGTGGCTGTACGCTCTTATCAGAGCTCCACAAGACACCTGCTGCGAGCCGTGTTAGCTTACATCCAAGCACAATGACCTCATCTGTCAAAATTACAATAGACATGAAGTTGGAAAGTCAGCCAGCTACAGCATGTATATTGGGGTTTTTACTTCATGGAGCAATTTTGGTTCAGAATAAAGAGACGAAAAAGCAAGGATTTTCCATACTGTCAAAAACAAGATAGTGTGCTCTATTTTTCCCGTTCTCTGAGCAAAATAAATTGTTGAAAAGTAATTTGAATAGGTACAAAATCAGTGTCAATGCTCTGAAAATCTATTACTATTACCATTTTTCCCTTTGGCAAAATACAGGGACATAAAGTGCAAAATGCATAGACTATATACGTATATAAATGGACGGCTAACCTCTTTGTTGTTAAGATACTCGCCATCAGAATTCCAAATGTGGAACTCGGCTCCAAATTGGCCCCTATGACTGCCATCCTCGACGAGCTTCATTTGACTGGAGCTGAACGTGATGGATGATGTCACACTCCTGTAGTCCACTTCTTTATACAGGGTGGCCCAAAAGTCACTGACAGTTGAAAAAAAATCATGACTTTTTTGTTTCTAAATATTTTTCATTATTTTTTCAGAGCATTTAGAACTACTCTTCCGACATTAATATGAGCAAATATAGCAGCAAAAATGACAATGAAATAGCTTTATCATTCGGCATTTACTTCTCATATATTTTTTGACATTCTGGTAGAAACAAAATTCAGTCTAGGACACCAGAGCTGGATGTTAAAAACTGGATGTTGAAATGGTTGTGAATCCTTCTATATCGAAAGCTAATTTGTTCATTTCTATCTGGCAGTTCAGTCCCTCTGTAAAGATGTCTGTGAAAATGTTTGGGTTCATGTTGGTTTTTAGTCGCTCAAGTACCACTCTGAGGCAAAAGCCGTTTAAATGCATTCACTGAAATCAAGTCAAGTATTCTGTACAACGTCATTCAGTCTCGGCATGCAGCCGTCTCTCCTCCGGCTCTTAGCTGGAATTACACTGTAAAAACTGAGCACGAGTTAAAGTGATTGCAGAACAGGGCTGTGCAGTTAATCAAGTTTTAATCGAGATTGAGATTCAGTCATTTCTAATCGTCAGTGATCAGGGTCTTTGATTGGGTCTTTTTAATCGAAAGGTCAACAGCCAATCTTCAGTAAAAGCATGTGGTTTGGAGCAGAGTTCAGGCTTATAGGAAGATATTTGAAGTTAAAGCATTTTTTTTAATTCGTTTTTTTTTTTTTTTTTTTTTTTTTTTTTGGCATGTTGTCCAGTCCTACTTCAGAGTATTTATTATCTTATTTGTGTTTGCTTGGCATCCAGAAAACACACTTCTTCAATACTTTACGAAGATGTGAGTCTGGTCACTGGTGAATCTCCCTGTTTTTAAATGGCCGTGATTGACAGGTGGATTAGCCAATCAGGGGCACGCATGATCTGTTCATATCAGGGAAAAAATTAAGGAAAAAAAAATCACCGAGGGCTAAAAACATATCCGGATTTCTGCAGAATCAATGAGCAAAGAACTAAACTTTATTAATCTGAGGTGAGATAAATTTTATTTTATTTGTAAATCAAAGGTGACCAATGAGCTCATTTGTTGCTCATTTGATTTCTCGATCACGTTTCACTGGGCTTGAGACACAACAGAGGATGTGGGGACCAAACTGATATCGATCTGTATAAAAAATACAGAGATTCATTCTGGATTTGATAGACAATATTTTACCATAGATTTGTTTCATTCCAAGAACCAGGACAAGTTTCAAGTTAAATTATTGATTTGTCAAGTAACATTTATGGACTTATTTGGATGACTGATTGAGTGCAGTTTTCTGGTTGACAAATCATTTGAAATGTGTCTGTAATATTTGAAACAATTCTAAAAATGTACGGCATCCATCCATCCATTTTCTTCTGCTTATCCGGGGCCGGGTCACAGGGCAGCAGTCTGAGCAAGGACTCCCAGACTTCCCTCACCCCAGAAACACGTTCTCCAGCTCCTCCAGTGGGACTCCAAGGCATTCCCAGGCCAGCTGAGAGACATCGTCCCTCCAGCGTATCCTGGGTCTTCCCCGGGGGCCTTCTCTCTGTGGGAGGTGTCCAGGAGGCATCCGGAACAGATGCCCAAGCCACCTCAGCTGACTCCTCTCGACTTAGGGCAGTTAATCTAAACTAGTAACAAGTCAAATCAAGATCATTTGACTTTAAGATGCTTTTTTCACATGAGTCCATGTAAATGTGCAGTATGTAAAATCTGCCGGAAGGTTTTCAAATGAACTGGCAAACCTGGGGATCGTAGTGAATTCACCTCTCTCTGACCCTGCACTCTTTAATGAAACAGCTGATTAAACCAGTGTTACTCACAAATTGGACATAAAAGCCTCCATTCATATTGATCAGGAAAATAATGTACCAATAACCAATTTTTCTTTGCAAAAAATACCACTGTGTGTTGTAGTTTACTCTGCAGAAATGAGTTTAAAACTAAGCATTTACTATTGTTTTACTTTCATTTTTAGGGGTTTTTGAATGTTTGGTGAACAGAGATACCGGTGTCAGGTCATGTGACTGCTGGGATCGGAAATATAAACATGGGAGTTATTGCTGAATCAGACAGAAGTTATTGCGCCTCTTTGATGCTGAGTGCTGACTGTTTCCTTTGACTCTTCTTTGTTGTGAAACGATCAAAAAATCATTTATCAGCAAAAAGATCTGCCAAATCACACAGGGTTTAGATGCACATCACAGCTAATCTGAGATCGCTCTGGAGCAGATGGAAAATGAATGTGGTTTTCATTATGTCTTTGTGTTACGTAATAGACATAGTTAAAATTAATTAAAATGTTCTTAGTGTTATGGTTCAAAGACAGTTGCTTACAGCTTAAATGCAGCTTATTTTGTGTAACTTTGAAACATACTGATTATGTATTTTGTACCTAGCTTAGTCAGATTGGATAGAAACATAAATTCACACACAGAGTATTACAATGTGGAAGTGATGTTCCTCTTTACAGATAAAATAGCATTCTGACTGTCCATATTCAAAGAACTATTCTATTAACTTATTCTATTTTGAACACAAAACAGGACTAGAACATGAGTCATGAGTCTGGGACTAAACTACAGAGTGGCCCAAAAGTCACTGACAGTGGAAAAAAATGCATAACTTTTTTGTTTCTAAATATTTTTATTTTATTTTCTCAGAGCATTTAGAACTACCCTTCCGACATTAATATGAGCAAATATAGCACAGAGGAACGAACCCTCATTGTACAGTGGTACTTTGAGTCACATGGGTCAAATTCAGAAACCCAGCAGTGTTACCATCGACATTTTAATACCAGATTAAGGGCCATTAAAGGAATAATAAGTCACTTTTAAAGACAGGGGGCAGCATGTGATCTCCCAAGACCTGACTAGTCCCGATTCCTTCCTGTGGGGCTATCTTAAAGAAAAGGTGTTAGTGGATAAACCTCAGAATATAAACATCTTAAAATAACCTAAAACGTAATATCAAGGATCAAATAAGAGCCATAAGCCCGGAAATGCTTTGAAATGTTATGCAAAGTATGTTGGATCGGGCTATTCAGTGCGAACCCGAAAACGGTGGGCACTTAAAAAACATTGTTTTTAAAAATTAGGTCATTTTTGATCCTCTTGTTTAAGTAGTGATAAGTTCAAGTGTAAGTGAACAATTATAACCACATATTGCCAAAAATCTCGGAAGGTTTAGTTTAGCTACTGCTAAAATTTGGTGAGTATAACTTAAGAATTATAGGAGCTATTGAAGATTTAAAAGTGTCAGTGACTTTTGGGCCACCCTGTAGAACTTGACTAGGGCTAAACCAGGCTAGAACAGGACCAAACCAAGTCTACATCAGAACTGTACCAGGAAAAAACAGGGCTAAACTAGAATAATGGTGAACACAGCTTTTGTGTTTGAATCAGTGACATGAAAAATTGTGGATTGTCATTGTAACTGTAGCTTCAACTGCAGGAAATAATGACCTATAATTATCTAGACTCACCCTTGCCTTTCTTTCCTCTTCCTTTCAGATTCCCTGGGTGGCCCGTTCCCCTCCACGTCCCACCGATGCCACCACAAACCCAAGCGCTGCCTACCCATGCACTGCGGAGGTGTGGGGGGGCCTTTTCCCATCAGCCCCCTGCTCTTCCACCCGAGCGCCAAGGGTTCCCAGATCGTCATGGACCTGTCCCAGAAGACTGTGAAGAGGCAGGCCAGTTTCTGCAATGCCATCACGTTCAGTAACAGGCCCATAGCGCTGTATGAACAAGTGCGACTCAAGGTAATCCCTGTTCCTGGCACAGCGGGCGCTCCAAGAGTCTGGGAGCTTTTAACGTGTCAAAACAATCAGAGTCGTCCATCATCATAGAGAGAGAGATATTGGGGACTAATGCCAGAGGAGTGCAATGGAAAGCAGACGTGGATTTGGATTTGAGAATGATTTATGAACATGGCACTTTTACAACATACAAATCAATTTTTTTTTTCTTTTTTACACTAGTACTAAGTAGTGCACTGTGTGACTAGCAATTAAAGTCATTTTTCTGGTGGTGGGTGGGACCTGCTTGAGATATTGCTTTACCTGTAATGTTTCACAGTATGGCAACGTTTTCTATCTTGCATTTATTCAATTGCATGTGCTGCTATGTGACAATGTTAGTGTATTTTTTTATTATTTTAAAGGGTATGGTGCATCTAATGAGGTCTTAATGAAGTCTATAATGTGATGGTGATAATGATATATAACTCAAATAACGCCATATTGCTATATTTTACACTTAGTTATGTGGATTACAGTACAATGAAGACATTGCTGAACTCAAGAGCAAGGTTATCTTATATAGTGTATAACATTATGTTGTTTATATTCTGTAAATTATTCCACCCCAGACAGTTTGTCCCATATTTCTACACATTTTTATGGATGTACTTGCAGAAATATTTCAATTGGCCTCACTCGACACAGGCTCAACCCAGGACCAGATGAGGACACGTGTGAATGCATCATTATGTTGTGATTTCCCACATGCACAAAAGTCATGCTCATAGATGTGCTGTCATGTCTTCGTCTTCTTCTTCTTCTTCTTCTTCTTCTGCTTCTTCTTCTTCTTCTTCTTCTTCTTCTTCTTCTTCTTCTTCTTCTTCTTCTTCTTCTTCTTCTTCATTCAAGCCTTATTAATCTACAGCAGCTCTGTCAAAGCTGTGTTTAAAGCACCACACTGCATTGATCATCAGTCTGTGACCCTCCACTTCAAATATGTTTTGAGATGAGGCCCTCGATAAAAAAAAGTTTGGGCACCTCTGCTCTATAGGTTTTAATAATCTTTGCTTTACTCCATTTTGGGTTGATCTAAAAATGATGAATGTGCAGATAAACTAAAATATAAACAATGCATTTTTAAAAATGATTAAAATTAGATGAGAAACAGCTACTGTTTTAAGAAATGTTGAGTTTTGATATTTTTACTTATATTGTACTTTTCATAACAACAAACCCAAAAGCTAAATCCTTGCACTTATTTTCAGTCCACTCTTTATGTACCTTATCTGCAGATCACTAAGAAGCAGTGTTGCTGGAGTGGTGCTCTCCGTCTGGGCTTCACCTCCAAAGACCCCTCCAGGATAAATCCGGACAACCTGCCCAAATATGCCTGCCCCGACCTCGTGTCCCAGAGCGGCTTCTGGGCCAAGGCGCTGCCCGAGGAGTTCGCCAACGAGGGAAACGTTATCGCATTTTGGGTGGACAAGAAGGGCCGTGTCTTCTACAGAATCAACGAGTCCAGCCCCATGTTGTTCTTCAGTGGAGTGAGGACCTCCGAATCGCTGTGGGCACTTATCGATGTGTACGGGTTAACAAGAGGCGTGCAGCTGTTAGGTAAGAGGGAAACACCTCATAGATTTGTCTTTAATCGACTGCATTTATAACACATACACTATAAATACACTCATTAAAACTGGAGTGACGTTAAGAGACAAATAGGTGTGAATAGTTTATAGAATGGAAAAACGTCTGGTTATGCTGTGTATCTCTGGTGTAGGGCCTGCCATCTGGTGTTCTCCATGGAGACTGTTTCACATAATGGTATAAAACGTAAAATCTATCTCCATGGAGACAAGCAAGGGATGCTGAGGTATATTTGTCTAAAAACATCATAGGAGTAGTATGTTAAATGCTATACAAAATGAAAATGCAAAAAGTGAATGTTGTTTTGCATTAAGTTACTATTTTTGACTTGTTATTACTTTATTTTTGTCAATTCACAGTGTTAGCAGTTACAACTATGAGGGCACATTGGAAAGCACCTCATCAGGACTAGATAAACACAGTCACTCCCCAAGAGCAATTCTTAGAACAACATTTACATTTTACTAACAGGAAATTTACATCCATCATCCTTTTACATCAACTGGTTTTACTTTCTTTTTAAACAAGAACAAGAACAGGTCATCTGAGCTGTTACTTTCAGGTTTGCACATTATCTAGGTACTTTTCACCCTGGATTTTTCAACTATTTTTTTCATAGTTTCACTTTTGGAACTGCTTTTACTGTAAACTAACCTGTTCTATGCACTAGTACCTTTGACATGAATATGAACAAAGACTAGGGCACATTTAGGGTTGCCATTATTGTATCCAAATATATCATGTATAATCATCATCATCATATATATTGTAATGATTATTCACAATTACCGTCAACATGACCAAACAGTGAAATCTTTTACTTCAGTTTCATTCACACTGTCTAATCCTGGGGTGGGCAAACTACGGCCCATGGGCCACACACGGCCCATTGGTCTCATTAATCCGGTCCGCTGAATGTGACCAAATTATATTAAAATAGGTAAGGGTAAACCTTGTTCAATTTATGTTTCCCAAAAGATGGCGCACTTCAGCTACATCAACCTTGTTTGCATGTATTACTCTCTTATTCTCTTATCAGCCCTTCTGCCAAAATGAGCTTATCAAAGAAAAGAAAAATGGATAGTGAGTGCTAAGTGTTTAATACGGAGTGGACAACAAAATGTTTTTTCACCAAAGTCCAATCAAAGTATCAAGTTTTTTGCTGCCATTCAAATTAGCAAAAGCTAGCAAGCCTTTCTCCGACGGCGGGTTTTTAAAAGAATGCATTTGGAAAACCATTTGTACAATGAGCCTTGTATATTCATGCTTTGCTACATGTTACAGGCCAAATCTCTAATGTTATATATACATATATATATATCCTGGCCTGGCCTGTCAAATTTTAGAACCCATTGTGGCCAGTGTGTCAAAAGTTTTCCCACCCCTGGTCTAATCTGATAGATCACCATTTTCCTAGTATGTGATAAATTTTATCTAACAACGTTTTATATATATATTATAAAGTCAGGTAATGTAGCATAAACAGCCAGATAAAAAGTACTTTATTTTAGGTTTATTTGCTTTGAGCAAAGCTTGAATTGAAAATAAATTATCTATGTGTCTCAGATAGTCATGATTATTATTATTATATTGTGATTTGAATGATCACAATTATCAGTTAATCTTAAAATCCCTAGCTAGCCTATATGACCTCATGTTTACACTAAACCAGCCGATCAGGGATAAGACAGCCCCTCTGAAGTGACTTATAAAGGTATGCTAGGTAGTTAAGCATGCATACCGATACAGGGCTAGTGCTAGGTCGCATGGTTGAGGCTTTTGATGTGAAGAGAATGTATACACATATTTCCTGTCCCCAGAGCTTTGTGCTGTCATACCCTCCGCTGCAGTAAAAATAGGCCCGGGTCACATGTTGTGGAGATAGCACATTTGATTGTAGCTGCATGTTGTTGATTGACACCAGTATCTCAGGGCGGCTGTGGGAGGACGTGTGAAAGTCTAAGGGGAGCAGGAGGTCTTTGTCTGACACTTTTTGGGTTTGTTCTTGAGTTGGTAAAAAGTGACATTTACTGGCATTTATTGGTGGTTTGGAAAAGGTGATGTGTTCTAGTTTGTATACTGGAAACTTACCGATGGGTGAAGGTCTTCTCTCAAAATAATTTTTCCTTCCTAATTGTATTTTACAAAGTCTCCCAAATGAGAGGTAAACTTTATGTGACTCACAAGTTCACTTGAAAGTTTGATTAAATCATGGTGAAGCTGAATTTCTTACTGGAACATGTACTGCTATAAGATCTTCTCTTGGATAATGCATGGTTGTGTTCAATGCATTATCCAAGAGACTTACTTACTAAACTAGAGGGGTAAAACACAGTTGATTCAAAATCCAATGCCAAATGTTTGTTTAAATCATTTGCTGCTATTCAATTTTCCTGGATGCCTGCTGGTCTTCACAAACAGTGTATCTTCTTACAATGGCCAAACACCAATGTGAATGACATATGTATTGGACTTGAAGTGGTAAAAAGAAATGAGAAACAATTTGCTGTTGTTTCTTGTTCCAATACTTGACCTGGTCCAGTTGGTCTAGTCTGGCAACACAGCAGCTCATTTGGTGCTTATTTTCTGATCCGCTGGTTGATGGTTCAAATCCAGCTCGAAAACTCCGAAAACAGATTCCTTGGCCCACTACCATTATGTCCTTGAGCAAGACACTTAACCCACCTTGTCATCTGTGTACATAGGAGTATGAACCTATATGTGAATGGTTGAGTAGTTCACTGGTTTAAATGAAGTGATTTGAATAAAAACGCTGTATAAATGTGACAATTTACCATTTTACAGAATTTTCAAAGCATATCCTGGACCCCCAAAGTGGCATTTACTGAAAATTAGAGATGTGGTGATTCATCGGGCCCTTTTTCAAGTCTGTATCAATCGGAGGCATGTGCTCGGCTTTAGTGTAGGATCTATAGTCCATGCATTATTTAGTATTGCGACTATATTGCAAATAAAGGGGGATTCTCAATCAAAGTCCTGATATCCAATGGCAACGGCCTATATCTGAACTCACTGCCTCTAGGTTTTCACTTTTAATATATCAACCTCGCAGACCACTCCGGGCTTTGTTTCATTCAAACTGGGCTTCCCCTGCATAGCCTGACTTCACTCACCTCCAATGTCCCGTGCTGGAGGCTCCTTTTCCCCTGTCGACAAGTGGTCCCATAGGTAGAGCCCTGTTCGGAGGGGCAGAACAACACCCTAAGTCACATGGATGTACATCGTGGAGACCAGACACTCAATGGCCAATTGTGTGAGTGCAGTGCATCACGTTTCTGTGTGCAGTCGCCATGAAGCTTTCCTCACCCTGCTACAAGCCCCAGGGTCGGTACATCTGAGGTCTCACACAGAGTAGTGGTAGGTAGTCTGGAAGGTTTAGAGTTTTAGTTTGATATCTGTTTCATATTGTAAAGCTGCTCTTTCCTTATTCCAGTCACTTTACACTTCATTTTTTGCCTACACATAATAGTAGTAAGTGACTTCTTTTTTTGGGTTTAGTACTAAAGATAAGACTTGATACTTGAGACAGATTTTGATACATCATTTAAAAAATGTTCTTTTTATTATTATTTTTATTGCTTTAAGACTGTTTGGGAAAGGTCACATTTTATCCTGTTTATATTTATTTATTTATTTGGTTGGGACAAAGCATGTTAATGAACAGACATGACATGACAGACATGAACGTAAACACGCCGGATTATAGCCAAAGACTAATTTCCACCCGTTGTCCCAAGGGCTGGGGTCACAGAAGGGTCAAAATAAAAATTGCACAATTCACATAGCTGCACATTCCACATATTGCACATTCTACTCATTGCACATCCCACATATTGCACATCCCACATATTGCACATTAACCTAAAGTGCAAGGTTTATTGTACAAGTCCTATAGGTCAAGTATTTTATGTAATGCTAAAACTGAGTACTTATGAATTGTGTTCACATGTTTGTATTGATCTAAGGCACTCCTTTAAATACCTTTTAAATGTAGTAAAAGTGGGTGCCTTCCACTGTACACAACCTTTGAATGACAGAACATTTTGACCAAAAGTAGTTTTCCTCACAGGGACCTCACAGTCACCCCTGCTTGTGGCTCTGGTTGTTTGTGATTCAGTTTTGTATTGTATTATGTGAAGCGAGGTTAAAGCACCTGACCACCAACCTGAAGGTGTTTAGTTCAGACTCAGTTCTGTTGTTGTGTCCTTAGGCAAGACACTCACCTTGCCTATTGTGAATGTGGTGTGTGAGTTTGGTAGTGGTGGAGAGGCCGATGATGCAGATTGGTTCCTTCCTTTCGCCATGGAGGAGTGTGGAGACTTGGCCTAACAATGTAAAAAAAAAAATGTTTTAAGTTTGCCCAGTACTTGCTGAATATGTTAGATTTAAAAAACAATGACAGTAAGTACATTACAAAGTCATCAAACTGTGAACTTGGCTTTGCAGTGTCTATGGAAATATACAATAGCCTGAATGCTATTTGCTTACATTACAATCACATTTACATTACGTTAGTTGCTTCCAAATGTGTTCCCGTAGCTTAGATATGGTTTACATTTTTCTGTGTGTTGCCATCGATGAGTCCCATGTGTCTTGGACGACTCATTGTATATCATTAGAGTGTGGCTTTCAGGCTGTTCTGAGGTCAGCAGCGACGTACGTGAGTCTGGATGTCCTGAGGCGACATTCCCAGCGTCTTTGAAGGATGAAGACTGGCACATTAGCAGTATCATGTGATGAAGGCCCCTAGAGCAAAAACATGGGGATGCATCATGTGTGACAGGATCAGGAGAGGTGGTTTAGCACCTCAGTGACTTACCCGCCCCACGTACGAAACGCTGGGACTTTATGTTATTGGATACATCTTTGAAAAGTTATCTTTGGCCAGTTGGTCCCGAACAAACAAATGATTCCCAACAAATGTTTCATCATTTACATTACACATTTTTGTATTGATTTAGTAGTATTGTAATTGTATAGTATGTTTAAAAGACAGGATTCAAACTACTTCATGTACAAAACACCTCCTTCCCACAAGTGCTTATAACATTACAGCTTATTTTTCTAATAAAGGCTACAATTAAGTTTAATTGATCTATTCTGTTGAATCTATACTTATGCACAATTATTACTGGTACAATATGATCCATAGCATTTACTACCATTTGCAGCCATACAATCTATATTTCACCCTTTCCTACTTTAGTCAGTTATACAAATTTGTTGTGGCGCATCAGTACCTATTTTTCACCTCTATATTCAAAAGTTACACATGTCCAATCCCGACCTTGTCTATTTGAAGTAGTGCAGTGCTGATATGTGTCTGTGGCCCGAGAGGCAGAGGGTGATTGACGACACCGAGGTCACAAATGGACATGTACAATGGAACAGAGTCTGGCTGAGCTGCTGGTGTGTCTCCCATAGGCGCATGATGAACAAGATACAAAGATGTTTAATACAGAGCCCAATTCCCGTCCCTGAGGTGAGCCAGTCTAGAAATAATGTACATTGCAAGGGTAAAGTATGTGTTTTGGGGGAGAGTTCATATCACAGGACGGAATGTTTTTTTTTTTTTTTTTTTTTTATCTATTTTTTTTTTTTTATTTAAATGTATAATAATGCAAAAAATGTATAGCTTATTGAAATTATTATTATTATTATTATTTATTATTATTATTATTTTATTATTATTATTATTATTATTATTATTTATTATTATTATTATTATATTTTTATTGTATTTTGTATTTATTTTTTTGTCATATTGCCCAGCCCAAAATGATGTAATAGGGAATACAATCTGCATTAATCCTAAACAGGTTTTGTATTCCTCGTTCCTTTATAATCTCAATTTACAACTTGATTGTGTTATAAGATGCATGTTTTCTTGGCTAGAAGCTAAATTTATTTATATTTATTTAATTATTTATTTTTTGTACTCTTCCCATCTTGGCTGTGCACTGTGGTGAGCTATAGGACTGAGTGAGTAATTCCAGCTGTTGTGAAGCCAGCAGATTGTATGAGTCAGTCTAATCAAGTGGGGCCCCTCAGCAGGACTCAGCGAAGGACAGAATAGGGTCTGATTGCAATGCCCGGAGTCTCCTCACACCTCACAAGCTCTGAAGGAATCTAGCTGTCAGCGCAACACACCAAAGCATTTAATTCTACCCAAAACAAAGACCTCAAGAGAGAGGCTGCACTGGAAATTGCATTCCCATTCTGTTGCAAAAATAACATCCAATAGTTTCTGACATCTCCAGTCCACAGCTTGTCCTCAGGTCAGGCTTGAGTTACACAGTAGCCCTTGCGCTGGAAGTGGTGTGTGGTCCCATAGCGCAGTTAGCTACTAAATGTACTGTCACTCTAAATGATTGGCAGCTTTAAAGTCACAAGGTATTGGCCATTTTGGACTTTTTGCCTTGTTTTAGTGATTACAACTAACCCTATGTTTTATACAGCCGCTGTGAATTTTTAAAACAAGTACTTTGTCTGAAATTGTGGTATTGATGTATGTTGAGGGCTGAGGTTACGATGGTAATGTTGTGTTTAGTGTCTGTTCCTGTTCATGTATAGTGTATGTGAGTCCATGGCATTGTAATTTCCCCCCTTGTGGATTAATAACACATTTATCTATCTACTGGACATTTTCATTGGTGCCTATACAATGCTTTCTTCAATTGTACATGTAAATTGGCACTTGCATATGTCTATCCAAGCACAATGGCCATTGTTCACTGACACTTAAAAAAATCTTTATCAGTGGTGGCAAGATTTACACAAGTGAAGAACTAGGATTGGTTGGTAGTTAGAAGAACCCTCAATTTACAACTCCCAATATCACTAGTGCTGTAACTGCTATCAGCACTGGGCTACTTGTTCCTCAGTGACTGTGCTGTAATTCGGTTAAAAATAAGATTATAATTATGTCTTGTATTTTTCATTCCGCATTACAAGTCTAGAAGAGATTTGTGTTTTGACTACTCCACTCTCCACAGTTGAAAACTATATTTAATCATTTTGAAGGTTAACTTGATTTCACATATGTTTTTCATTTCAGAGCCCACATATACCTGGCACTACTTTTAACTCTCTCATATTTTTCTCATTATCTTTTCTGCACAATATAGTCTAGAACAAGATTTACACCCTTCACAAAATCCCAATGATTGCACCAAATTTGCTTAGTGATGACTGACAGTTTTTCTGTAAAATAATCCAACCCTGTAATGCTGCATGCTTTGGCTGCTATACGATACGGTATGCTTTGATGGACTGCACCTCTAATTCTTTGTTTGTTTGTTGGTGTCACAGGAGTATTTTATCAGTGACAGCTCGTCCACTCTGCAGACAGGGTCATCTCATTTGAACCTAAGGCTAAAGTGAAGGATGCCATTTTGGGTACATTCCTTCTATGGTTACGCCCCGTTCCACATAGTTCACACTGTATGCACGTGACTTCAGAAAACCAGTCATCAGGCATTTTTATTAACCTGTCAAAGTCTTGCGTCAAATGCCAAAAAAATGCCCCGTTTTAGGCAAGTTTTAAACATAAGCCAGTTAAAATTGAATGAATAAAATAAATGTATAGAAATTATTTGACCCTAATTCAAATTCAAAATGATAGCCCCTGAAGAATGTTTTTCCTGCATTGGTTTGTTTATTGCAGGGGTGTCCAAACTATGGCCCTCAGACCAATTTTTATTGGTCCTCAGACCTTCAGGTGAACTAGCCCAACTGATCATAATCAGTACTCTTTACAGCAAATGTGAGTAAATCTACCAATATAACCTAAATACAATCACATTGCGTTGTCATACAGACCTAATAATAGTATTTCAAGCCATATTTTAAGTATGTTAAATGCATACATTTGAATTATCCACTGTATTGACCACTGGTCTGTGATATGATATGGCATATATGAAATATACAAGATATGGCCCTCGGTGAAAAGAGTTTGGGCACCCCTGGTTTACTGGTTTATGTAACTTCAACATAGAAATGTACTCATATGTTCTCATTGAATGCGCTGTACCTGATTTTTACTCATTAAACATGTCCATGTAATCCCTCAGTCATCCAGGTCTGATCCATAGCAAAAGACAAAGTTTAAGTCTGTCAACTGGATAAATTGTTGTAGGAGTGAAGATGTTTCGCTGCTCATCCAAGCCGCTTCTTCAGTTCTGGTCAGATTGCTGGTGGACACTGTCTTATATCTATTTGAAGAGAGAGGATAACTACACTGAAACTGTAAACAGCTATTGTCTCCAGTTTCAGTCTTAACGACCCTATTCAACCTTTAAGACGCTATTCAACCTTTAATGGCCCTCCTATTGTTCTCATTAAACATGAAAACAGAAGTAGATAATTTTTAGACGCTTTGCAGTAGTCCAAAGTTATTCCTCATTTACCTTATGCATTCCGAGCATCTTAATTCTGTGTTTATAAGCATTTTTCACACCTCTCATGACCAAAGCGGAGTTTTGCTGTGAAGCTAAAGCTAACAACAACTAGTATTATAACGCATTTCCTGATTATCGGCCAATAAAACGCTTTATAATTGCATGCAGGCAGTACAAAGTGGACGTATTTTGACCTCTAGAGCTTTTTATACAATATATCTCTACTGGGGCAAGACAAATTTCAAAAGACAAATTCCAGGACAGTTATGGCTTACCAGATGTGGAGTGAATGAGTAATGCAAAATGTAATGTAAAATGATTTTAGGCTTTATTATTATTACTAGCCTTATAAGATACTTTGTTGCAGTTCTGTAGCTTACATTTTTACAACCTAATTCTTAGTACAAATCTGTAACACTATACCAAATCTGGTTCATTTTTGTCCCTCTTCCAAAATTGTTGTTTTTATGCATGACTGGAATCTTAATCAGAATTAACTGAAAGGAATTATTGTATTTATGCATTTACGAGATGTTCAAATGGAAATAAACCCGTCAGTTTGGGGTCACATGAGAATGGCATTTTGGAGTTTGAGCCAACTGCCCCACTTTGCCCGTACTGAGAAAATGCACAGGGAGAAACCAATCACATTTGTCGAAAGATTTTTGATCACTGAATATCCCTGAGATGGTTTGCTGTTTGACTTGGCAAAATAAAGACTGCATTGTAATAGCAGCACTTAGCAGTTCCATCGCTACAGACAAACCAGCCAATGTAAGCACATGATTGAGGAAAAAAAAAAGAGGAAATCTGTTTTTTATGTTCTCAATCAGTAAATGCAAAGTTGTTAAGTCATTGAAATGTCATGCTTACACAGAAATGTGATTCTTGGCTTGAATTTTAATTGCCGTCTATAATTTTTAGCGAGTTCCTGGCTACAAAACGCAAAAGAGGAACTAAATGTGTGCTATTGGGCTAAAACTGTTCATTTTCAAGTCTGGATCAGGCTTAGATGGACACACGGGTATTTGCACTGATTAAAACTCAGACGAAATTAAAATAGTGAAAACAGAAACATCACTGAGGTTATTACAGGGCAAGTATTTGACATTTTCTTCTAATCTGCGATTTTATGTCATGTTAATCCAAAAATGTTGATGTTTGCTGGGAAGCCACAGGGGAAGCAGACTTTATAGTTTACTGATACAATGACAAGATGTTTATGAATAAGAGGTTTACCAGCAGCCTGTCTGATTGAAGTCATGTGCAAGCTTGCCGTTTGAATCACAGCTGGTGTAATGTTTTCTCTATTTGCTTAGCTTGCCCTGTTCCTTTCTAGAAATGACATCATGACACTCTATAGGCAGATATGAGGAAATAAGACGCAACTTCAGGCACGTTTGTGATGAGGAAACATTAGACCATAGATCAAGAAATCGTGCAAAATGAGACCTTTAATACAGATGGAGGGTAAAGTTCAACACGTGAATTTACCTTTTGGATATTTCCTGGCAAAATACCGTTGTAACCGGTCCCCTGCTTGATATCGCTCTACGCTGTGTCCGAGGCTCAGTCTGGGCTCTGAGGTTTTACACTGAGATGTTGCGCAGCTCTCCTACATTATAAATATTTACAGATGATCACATTGCAATTCAAAAACAGTAACATTCCAGCACACTTAAATAAATAAAATAAAATAAAGAGAATGATGAAAAATATAATCAATAGTATAAACTGGTTCTTGCCTCCGATCTGGGAGTGTGACATCATCTCACCCTACAACCTAAAAACCACCAACAGGCTTATGGTAGACTGTAGATAGAGACTTATATTACATTCATAAATTTGATTTCATTTTAGTACTCAATTTCCCCATGAGTGATAAAATAGCCTCTATAATAAAACAAAATCATTTATGAGATGAAATGAATCAGAGCGATCTAAAATTTGATTCATCATAGTCCTTAACTGGCCAGCAAATGTATTTTTATGAAATTAAATGATAATCAAGAAGAAGCATCTTTTGAGCTGATGAAGACCATTGTGTATTACTGGATTACATCTAGCTGTAGTTTTGCAATGAGGTTAATCTGGTCTTCTGTTTATTTTAATAGATTATGTTTCCAATCCAAGGTTTAGTTTGTTTTCATGCCTGACAGTTTCGACTGCTCACTAGCGCTCTTCCTCAGAGTGGTGTTGCTGTGACATGTCAGATCAGCTGATTTAAACAGGTTTTGGTGCTGTCTTCCTACTGGTAGAAGCAGGACGACAGCGCCATCTGCAGTCCAACTTCTTCAGGACAGTCTCCCAAGTGAGTGAGAGTAAAAAAGCCTCCTCGTCCCGGTTTAAAATCCCATCTGGACTGGGACAGAGCAAACATCATTGGGCCAGAGGACAACAAACATCGTCGCTGGATTAAGGAGAGAAATTGAAATACAGAAACGTGCCCACGGGACTTGAAACCGGGACGAGGGGGGCCTTTTTACTCTCACACACCTGGGATACTGTCGTGAAGAAGTCGCGCTGCAGATGGAGCTGTTGTCCTTCCTCCACCAGCGCCAAAACGTGTTTAAATCAGCTGACCAGATATATCACAGCAAAATCACGTGACCACGCTGAGAAAGACGGTGAGTGAGCATTCGAGAACAAACTAAACCTTGGTCTGGAAAAAGAATCTATTCAAATAGCTGTAGTTTTGTTGGGTTTAGATCTGGTACGACCCTTGTTAACTCTGATTTTTGTAGTTTATTCTCATAATTTGTTTGTATGTAGATATGTTTTATTCTTGGTTTAGCTCTGCTTTAACAACTGATCACTTATTTAGATGAAGTGATCAGTTTATAATCCCACGTCGGACAATTTAAATGTATGCTTTCCTCTCTCCACCTGAAATACCTTATGTCCACCCCTCTCTGTATCATCTCTCTTCTGTCTCTCTCTCTTTTTTTCCTTATCACTTCATTTCTCCACTCCCTGGATATCCATCTACCGTTCTGTTCCTTCTTAGCCTGTCCCCGCTGATTTACTCACTGTCCCGTATTCTGCCCTTAACGCCTCACCCCATTTTATCTCCCTGCTAGCCCTACTTTCCACTCCACCTTCACTTGGACTGTCTAGAGACCAGGGATCAAGATAAGCCCAAAGCGATGGGTCTGCTGGTGCGTGCTCGGAGTACCAGTAAATCCACCCAGACTGACGCTGGCTCTAACCCCCAGAACGTTCACCATGATTAGGCTAGCAAAGCCACTAAAGCCAGCCTCTCCCTCCATCCTCCATGCACCTCCCCATGTGCAGACTGTAGCTAACGTGATGGCTATATGCCGTATAATGAAAAAATATTTAAGCGTGTTCCAAAGCTTGTGTGTGCCAGCCAGCAGGGACCATGTGCTAAAGTGGATTAACTCAACAGGAGCTTAATTATTTGGATTGAAAAGGAGGGATGGATTTGAAAGACACCATTGTATTGGCATAGGATCATCCTATATTAGTGTGGTAATTGCATGTAAGTGTTGGAATCTATTGGTGACTTTACAAATTGCAGTTGTTGCTTTTCTTTATTTGATTGTCCCATTGATGTTTGGAGTCTTGGTTTCAAAATTGTACTTGTGTCTAGTTTGGGGAAAGCTACACAGACACGGGGAGAACATGCAAACTCCACAGAGGCCTCACTGGGTCTGAGAATCACGGATCTTCTTGATGTTTGGCTGAAGTGATGACTGTGATGTCTCTGTGTCATGATTACAACCCATGTTTTTTTGGCAGACACATTGAGACATGAATAATCTCAAATAAAATGAATGACTTTAACGCTACCAACAAAATGATCTCACTCTATTTAGATTATAAAACATCAGCTAATGGTCTGCTCATGGCCTAATACACGATTGGTTTTGTTTTTTTCATTTCAGTTGTGTTTATTGAAATGAAAAACTGAGAGAAACACGAGTCCTTGCATTTCCACAAACCTGACTCTTACTTTGCCTGGAGGAGGACCTCGTCATACTTGCCTCCGTGAAAATGATATTCCACAATGTGGAATAAAACTTATCTCCATGGAGATGTTCCGAGGTATGGTTTGCAAACTCATGCAAGTTTAGCAGAACAAACAGAAAGCAGTACAGTGATGAATACAATCTGTACAATTTGAGTCCAAGATTGATTCAAACAAATGATAGATTGCTGCTCAAAAAAGATGGGAAGAAATAAAACTTATTGAACCCACTCCAGTGTCAAAAAAGACATTTATGGAAAATAAAGAAAAGAAAAGCTACTTCCTGTTCACAATCAATACCTCTGCATGAATATCTTGAAGGCTTGAACTGTATATACTTACTTGTTATATAATGTATACGAGTAAAACACACACACACACACACCGACGCACACACACACACTCACACATACACACACACACACACACACATTACCACAGTTTTGTTTAGTTTTTTAAAAAATAGTAACAATGGTAATCTGAAAATACCACGAGGGTAAGATAACTTCATAGCCTGCATACAAAATGAATGCAGTTAATCTTGAATAAACAATTTTTAAACTTCACTCTCTCTATACTCTGACCAGACAGTTTGTTTAGAAATGAAATTAAAGTGGTAAATACTTTGACATTGCTTGTATTCCAGCCCCAGAGAGAAAGAGAAAAGCTTCTTCTGGTGGTTCTGGCCAACAGTAAAATCCCCATTATATCCTCGCAGACTGTATGACTGCTCTCTTTGTATGAATAATTTCTCAATATTAACTGGTAACAGTTGTGAAATGCTTTGAAGGCAATCTGCAGTGGAGAAGATCATATATTTTTAATAACGTTCATTGAAGACATAGAGATTTTGTGTGTTCAAGATAACTAACCTCTCCACACTGTCTTTTATAAATGAAAGGTGGCATACCCTGTCCAGAAAGTTACATATATATTTCCTCTGAAACTATCATGAAATGAATTAGCCCTTTAATTATGATTACATACAAAAGCATTGGGCCTCATTCATTAATGTTTTCTTAAAATATGTTCGTAACTTCCACTTTAAAGTGCTGAGAGAACTCTGCGCCAGATTTACGATGTGTTTTTAAGCAACCAAATGTCCTCTGTACTGAGAGCTGCACCAAATTCACCAACATCCAACTCAACACTCCTTTACATATTATTTACATAAAAATAATATGTATTTACTAAGAAACACCCACTAAACTTCCCGATATGGCCAATATGGGCTCGGAATTATTACACAGGAAAGAATGGGAGAGAATGAATTTACAATCACGGAGAAATTTGAATTTTGTGTTGCATTATCAGAGTAATAATTGTCTAAAACAGCTGAATTTTTGTTCTTAAAAATGCTCCTGGCTGTTTTGTTTGAATTTGCTCTTCAATTAAGAAAAGATTTTGTTAATCCCAAAAATGTTCATGAGAAAGCCTTAAGTACAAATTTGTTTCGTAGGAATGCGTCATGAATGAGGCCCATTGTTATCATCAGTATTTAACACTGCACTCAGGGTCCATTCGTATGAGAAGTGACCTCGTGACCTCAAACTAAAATAGTCAAATCGTCATGCACAAAGCCTTTGCCTGTAATGCTTGTAATCCAACTTGGAGTAATTTCAGTTCTTCAAAATAATGTTAATTCCTGTTCAAACCCGGGCAGCTGCATCTGTCCGACTCACGCACATTGTTTACGATTCCTTTTACAAGTGCCAAGCTCAGGCCTGGACCAATCAGAGCCAACACTTTGGATTTTCTTTTAAACCGACCAATCAGATCAAAAGAGCACTGTAATAAAAACATGCAGGTGCACTGTGATGAGCAGCTGCCACGGTCTCAAACAGAAAAGCTTTATTTAAACTCACAGCAAACGCTTTTTACAGACTTTTGCTCAGGCTAAAAACAACTTTTGCAGCTCAGCGGTGCCTGCCTCAAATTTTAGACTTTCAAAAATGCGAAAAGGTTTAAATTTGAATCATCCATTTTTGTGAAGTGTGAGATGAAAACGAGCACGGTTTAAAGCGGAGCAAAGTCTAAGGGCTGCGGATGGAAACACCTGATAAAAGGCTGTTTTTTTAAAAATAAATCAATTTCCCGTGTGCACCGGTTGTGTCTGAGTTGGCGTCATAGTGGTACCAGTCGGGGAAGTGAGGTGATTTGTGATATTTTGCTTTCATCTAACTATTTTCACACAGATGCTTCCTTTTATCATATATCAAAACAAGAACTTACTATTACTGTTCATATATGTGTCCAGTACAATTAAAAATGCTAAGAATTGTAATTTGTAGTATTAGTAGTATAACAACTACTAATACAGTGGCATCTATTACTACCTATTTTGCATTGGATCTTTAAATGGCCACAATGATTTTTGTTTAAAGGTTGTCTGTGTAACTTTTTTGGTGCGGGAAGTGGACTAAAGGAGTGTGAGGTCACCCATAGCATTCGGCTCCAGTCAAATGGAGCTCATCGAGGATAGCTGTTATAGGGGCCAATTTGGAGCCATATTTGGAATTCCGACTGCGAGCGTCATAGCAACCACAGAGCCAATCAGGAGTGGGGCTGTTGAAGGTAATCTGGCATCTGCAAGTAAATTGGAGTCAGAGTTGATGGACCCGGAAGCGTGGCCGTCTTCACTTTCTATTTGAAATGTGGCAGCTAGAAAGTTAGCTATGTCCATTTTAATATACAGTCTACGGTCTCAAAGCTAACAGTCAGTTTTAACATATAATATTGAAATTCAAATTAATTTAAATAAAGGACCCCTAATTATTTTTATATGTAGAACACTTCAGTTTGTGGCATTGTTTTAATATTTATTATGCCTCAAAATCATTAGCGTTAGCATTGAGACACAAACATCTCTCTTTCTAAACACAGAAGTTTGGACTGTTTATTTGTGTTTAACATGTTGTCAGTGACATCCACCCACAGCTTCCTGTTCACTGTCTTAACTTTAAATATTTATTAATTTTAGTTTGACTCATAGAAATGAAATGTACTCAGAGAACCGGTGTTACAACATAACCATACATTCTCTTAGTTTAACTTATGTAGATCTTTATTGGCTGTTAATTCACAATTGAAAGCACATTTAAAAGATGATTTTCTCATAACCATTTTTTTTTTTACCATAGTGTCTCACTTGAGTAGTCTAATACTTGATTTGTATTCTGCTCTTGTTCATGGGGAACTTGCCTTCTTTGATTTATACCCCTATGAAAAGTCAATTAGCCCCATTACAGAGACTCGGTAGCATTAAAGATTAATCAGAGAGCGTTGTGAGGAGAAGAGAACAGTAACTGACAGCTTACACGATTTTAACAGAGAGGAGATAATGCAGCAACAGCAGCAGGGCTCTGCGTGGCTCTGTGCGGAGTGCAGTTTAGATTGATGATTGACAGAATTATTTTAGTCAAGCTGTCTCTGAAAATTGTGTTGTTTTTCTAGAAAGTTTGGAGAGACGATTTATCTGAGGACAGATAAAAGTTGTTTTAAGTAATAAATATGCATTCCCCACTGTGATGTAATTTCATAAACCTAAATCCATAAAGCAAAACCAGTTATTATTCTCCTCTTTCTTACCTTGACATCTTAGGGATGGAAATAGTAAGTGTGATTTTAGGGGCAGGTAAGCATGAAATTGGGATAGAGAGGCATTCACTATATTATTGGAGTGGTGTATTGATCTCACAATGTTTATGCCGTATACAAAAGTCACAGTTGTCAGTGTTCAGGGTTGAACATTTTCCAGAGAGAATTTTCCCATAGAGCACAATGCATTTTTTGGGAATTCAGACTGCCCATGTTCGGCTGACAGGGCGTCCACAGCTTTCAGAGAGGTTGGATTTTATAGGGATTCTTCTGGATTTTTACAACATGAACTTTTAAATCCTCAAAGTGCCCAAAATTTACCGTTGTATGTTTTAACCTAGGACCGCTCTGAGCCTGTGCTAGTTCCGCTCTTGCAGCTATCGCTCTAATTGGTCAGAACTGATCACATGGGCAGTGCTAGGCCAGTATTTAGGAAGTAATGTTTGCCTTTTACACCAGTGAGCTTAGGTGACTGAAAACATGTCACCATCTTTGGTTCATCTTCCAGATCTTCTTATATTTCCACAATAAGAACCCAATTTTGCGTAAATGCAGTTATTAATGTTTTCACAGAAACTCTGAAAAATAGTAAGTCATGTTTGATGAAAAATTACATAAATGCCCATCTGTAATTACTAGAATGATACAACTTTGTACCAGTTGGTTAAAGTCCAACTTTCTGATGATGGAAAATCAACTGTATGTTTCCATGGAAATAGAAAGTTATAAACGTACTTCGGAACATTCTCCATGGAAAATATTATAGCCAAAGAAAAAAACATTTCTATGTAAAAACAAGCAGGAGAAGGCCCTCCTCCAGGCCAAATAAGAGTAACAAGAGATGTCTTCAGTTTTGAACTAAAGAAGCAGTTTGGATGAGCAGCGAAACATCTTCACCCAAAAACTTTTTGTCCAGTTGACAGAATAGAATTTTTCTTTTACTAAATAATAAAAGATGCAAACCCACTTACAGTAAGCACATGTTTTTCTGTTTTAAACCATAATGAAAAAACATGCTTTTATTTTAGTCTATGTTTTGGTGAAAAAGTTACATTCTGGGGCTTGAAATATAAATAGCTAGTCTCTGGTCCCACTCTTGCTAATTGAAGCTAACAGGTTTATCTGGAGTCAGGCTCTTAGGCCCAGGTCAAACTGTATTTCTTTAGACGAGCATTAGGTGGTCAACAGCTGGTCTCTGCTTTTTATCTTTTACCTCCTCCACACATCCTTTTTTCTCTTAATTACCCTTGATGCCCCGGTCTAAGGACATCTCCAGGCCTTCTGCGTGATTGGGGGAGGGCTGTTGTCTATCAAGAGTGCACATATAGGACCCTAAAGTATGTCTTAGTTGCCACCCAAGAAGCAGGGTATCTTGTAGGGATAATTTTCTAAGAGCAAGGAGAAGGAGCCAGGCTGCATTGTGAGGTGTTATTTTGAGATGGCGTAGGATGTAAGAAAGAGGAGGGTGCGTTATCAGAGCTTCTGCTGGAGGCTTTAGTCTGCACTTGTGCCTGTGCAGTCAAGTATTTTAGGCTGTGAGGAGCAGTCACCCCTCATTAGGATCTGACAAATATGGACAGAGGAAATGAGTTTGTGACAGTTCAAGCTCACTGATGTACCAAAGTTTACAGCATACAGAGAGCCCAAAATGCCCGAAAAAGTACTATAATTGTGTTTTTATGGCAGCATTTTTTATATATTCATAATATTATGGAATTTTTTAGACTGAAAATCATTTTTAGCACGAACTGGTCTTGAACTTGTCTGCATTTTCCAAAGCTCAAAATCCTTGTGATGTCATGAAGCAGTAGTTTTCAAGCGAACAGCTACCTTTACCATTTGTTCAGTAGAGATTTGCAATTCCAGGGCTAAAATTATCCAAAAGATTCTAATGAAGGTGTATGGAGTTAAAACACACACTGAAGCACTTCCTGTATTACCACGTGACATCACAAGGTGGAATGTTTTATGGAGTGTTTTCGTTCGAGAGATGAACTCAGGTTTTCTGTGTTAAACATGTGAATGAAACAAAAAATAACTCTGGGTATGTTTGTGAT
Organism: Periophthalmus modestus; assembly: GCA_019594935.1. Lineage (NCBI taxonomy): Eukaryota > Metazoa > Chordata > Actinopteri > Gobiiformes > Gobiidae > Periophthalmus > Periophthalmus modestus. The sequence goes on from JAIEZT010001373.1 coordinate 17,948,841, forward strand.
GAGGAAACAACATTATAACATAGATCAGAAAATAGCACAATAGGGGCCCTTTAATATAATAATCACATTCTATTGTCTAAAATAGTTTCATTGTGGAATTTTATTGGAGTGGAGTATTTTCCTTAGTGTCAATATTTAGTTTGAAATTTAGTATTGTATATTATTGTATTGTTTTGTATTGTGACAAAACTACAAGTCACCTTACACTTGTAACGCACTTTACAGGCTTGTCAGAGCACTACACTATAGTCATTATTCAATCACTCCACACTTGGTGATGGTAAGCTACTATTGTAGCCAGAGCTGCCCTGGGGCAGACTGACGGAAGCGACGCTGCCAGTTTGCACCATCGGCCCCTGCCCATAGTACACTATCCTTCAAACCTCAGTGATACAAAATGTAATAAAACTTCTCCTTATCTCCTATGAGCCTCTACTTAATTTTGCATTGCTTGCTATCTATACAAAACATCTTAGAAAAGAATTAATCGAAAGTCTTTTACTCCAAACATTCCCTGATTGCAGAGTGAGGCTGGTATTGTTGCTCTGTTTGCTATAGGGTTCACTGGAAATAACTCATTGTGCCATCTTTTAAGTACTGTAACAAATGCACACAGACACGTCATTTTCCCTCAGTCATGGCATTTTGTGTCTGGTATAAAACCGTTGATTCAACTGAAAAACGATAAGGCAGCACCCCACTGGTTCTTTTAATTTCTGTTTCTCAAAACACATTTTCCGTTACTTGTGAGTAATTAGAGTTAAGTGGCGCTCAACTGAAGGGTAATAGCATTCTGGTTCTTATCAAGATCGCGTTGTCAAGCTAGCAGTGCATTCAATCATTTTCAGAGCCAGTGTGTGCTTACAGAGGGGATTCAACTGGATATGACTCTCAGAATATTAAACAATGCTAAATGTAAGAATTTAATCAATATCAAGCCAGTAGCTCTTGGTGAAACTGATTTTTAACAACCAAACAACAAATAAAAAAAATAAAAAAAAATTTATTTATAAAGATTTGTACACAATAGCGCCCGGCAACCTCACTGTTAACGTCACCACTTCCTGTCGAATTGTATCTCTATGAGGTTTTGAGTCCTGCTAAAATTAATAAATATTTAAAGGTAAAGCAGATGTCCGGGAGCTGTGGAAGTCACTGTCGCAACATGTTAAACACTACACAAATAAAATGAATACTTCACCAGAGGACTCTTCTGTGTTTATAAAGGGAGATGCTAAGTTTGAGGCATAATAAAACTTAAAACAATGCCACAAACTGAAGTATTATACAAATAAAAATAATTGGGTAGTCTTTATCCTATTTAATTTAAATTTGAATTGGTTGTTTTATGTTATTAGATTTTTATAAAAGTGACTGTTAGCTTTGATACGCAGTGAGCTAGCTAGCATGCCACTGTGCACAGAACCTATCGTGTATTGAAATTGTTGCCTGTTTTATTATTTAACCCTGGAGAACCCAAGAACCCTTTTCTTCTTTGGAAAATTATGAGCATTGCATTAAATTACTGCTATAAGTTCACTGACACTGAAATATCCACTTTTTCAGTTTTTACCCTTATTATTTTCCCTTATAAGGATCAGGGACAAATTTGACCCATTGGGCTAGCTAATTTATCCAAAAAGAATATAAAATGTACTTCTCGACATTCTGCAAGCTATTACTAAAAAGATTAACAAAAAAACCCCCACAATTTTATCAACCACTGGTTTACTGAGAAGACGATTTTGTTTGGGTAGTTTTCCAGCTCAAAAGGTCAGCCATCTTGTCACTACCACTCCGGCTCATTTTAGTTCAATATTCATCCACTTGGCATCTCTGTGCGGGGGCCAGAAGTAGCACTCTGGGCTTTTTGAATTTTTTGAATTGAAATTTGCCTTTTTTTCTTTTTTCATTTTGGGTAGCAGCAATTAACTGCGACCAAATTTGACTCTGTGGGTTCTCCAGGGTTAAAAGTAGCACTATGTTACTTTCTTTGCTGGAGTGTTATCCTTAAAGATGTTGCTGCTTTGCTTGGAATGTTCCACAGTATGGCGTTAAACTACTCTATCTCCATGGGTTTTTAAGGTATTTTAGCAGTACCTCCTGCAATTGGATACCTGCAAGATAGATAAGTTTAAAGCCACACTGTATAATATTAGAGATACTCCCACCAAAAAAATCTAAACAGTAGACCGAGTTTAAGCAGAAATAATATGCAGTAATGTTGTCTACGTTACCCTTCGGTTGTCCATGTGGGTCCATATAGCAAATCAGTCATTTTAAATCCCACTTACTAACAGTGAAAGCTACCTACCTTTCCTTAACTGTGATTAACTGTCCTCTCTTCTGTTTTCAGAGAGTGAGATCGTGCCTCCTGACTGCCTGCGCCCACGCTCCTTCACCACGATGCGCTCTTCGTCTCTGCGTCGTGAAGCTGACGACTCGCGCCTCTCCGTCTCCCTGTGCGACCTCAACCGGCAGCAGGACGAAGGAAGCTCCACCCACGGCAACCGCCACACCCTCCACCTGACCTCCGCCTCGTCCTCGTCAGCCTGCCCCATCCCGCAAAACTCCCTCAACTCACAGCAGTCATCTCTGCTACCATCCTCACTGGAAAGCGACTTGCATTTCCACCAACTCAGAGGAGCGCATATTAAAACGCTCGACGAACAGACTGTGGCGAGATCGGAGCACGCCAGAGAAGAGCGTACGCTAGTGTTTCACCAATCGCTCGCTACGGATCGGCGAAACGGTTTTCATCAAAGTTACGAAGTCGAGCCCGGCGAGGTCTGGGTCGCTGTCGTACGGAGTGACGTCGTGCGATCCTGCCGTGCTACGTCCGAGTGATTTGCCGTACAACCCTGAAGCGTTGGTGGATCGGAAGGAGTTTTGGGCGGTGTGCAGAGTGCCCACTCCCCTCCAGAGCGGGGACATCCTGGGGTTTTTGGTGAACCAGGAAGGAGAGGTGATCCTGAGTCATAATGGGACCAATGTGGGCATGCAGGTGTGCGTGGACAACTCCAGACCGCTGTGGATGTTCTTTGGGCTGCATGGTGCGGTCACCCAGCTGAAGATTCTAGGTAAAAACAAAAGCACACTTTCTTTCTTTATTCTTTATTTGTCAGGGACCATGTACAAATTCATTCATCTAATCTAAATATAAAAGAAAATGTAATTTGTACCAGATTTACCTACTGCTACTTTCCATCTACAGTCCCTGGGCAGGTGAACACACATTAAAATGCACATTTCCTTGCAATTACATTATAAAGACTAACAGTTCATCATTAACATTAGCAATTAAATATAATAAAATGTCCCCATGTCCAATACAGTATGTTTCCTACAGTCTATACCAATATAAAAAATCATTATGTGCAGGTTTTTACAGTGAAACAGAACAGTACAGATTAACTAGACTGATGTCGACACATTTGATTATCTAATTTTTTTTTTCAAATTTCTAGTAAAATTATTTCAAATATACAGACAATGTCAGACTGTCTGGATGCCAATTCCACTGTCTGATGGTTTGGAAAAGAAAAGGCCGACTGAGCAAAGGCCGAGGATCGTTTTGGAACTATGCATTTTCGTTTCACAGAGGTTGAGTGGATCGGGTCGCTTTGTTCACGCCATATTATCTACACTATCCAATGGTGGGTTTATACTCTCAGATGGGGGGATACATTGCTATGAAATATCTAAAACGTAAAGTCATATCTATTGCTAGACTCTAAGATATATTACATTACAATAACAATCTGTATTTTAACTATATTCATTTTAACTTCCCCAATCAATATCGCATAGTATTGGACTATATAATGTTGTGATGTCATCTGAAACCCAGCAATAGGTGTCGCATTGACCTAGAGGAAGGTAAAGTGAGGGGTAAAGGGAGAAGGAATGGAGGTGAGAGGGGCGAAAGAGGGTACATAGAGAAGAGAGAGGATAAGGTAGAGAGAAGAGAGGGTGCGAGAGAGAGAGAGAGGGAATCAGGGTGAAGTCCTCTGGCTCCAGTATGGAAAAACAGATTGACATTATTATCATATTTGACTATTTTTGGCTATAGGATTATTATCAAGACACAATAAATGCACTTCATTCAGCTTAGGACTAAAACTGACACCGAAAAATCTAATACATTTACTCCATCCCACATAAATAATACGCTTAAAGACGTTTTATATACTGTAGTAGCAAGTCTCACTACAACATCGGTAGTTTTCTACAACCATCGATGTTGTCCGCTGCTGATTTGCGCCGACTAATTAAATATTGTGTATCAAAAGATTATGAAAACACTCCGCTACTCCTCAATTATCAAATCAGGGCACATGTTTTCTGAGAATAATTAGCTTGGGCAATGCTAATATACAACTGTAATGATTTAAATGCCAAATAGCTCTAATCAAATTAAACTGGAGGTGAAGACACTTTTCGTGCCTCTGTCTCCATATATTTCATTTGGTCGATCGGCTGTAATTGCGCTAAAGAGAGTAATGGGTGCTCTTTGTTCTCCGAGCGATTTATCTTGTAGATGCAGTTTGAGTTTAGGAGCAATTTACGGTGGAAGTTAGCGCCGCTTTAGTCCCGCGATGTGTTCGGGGTCAGGAACTTACAGCTCAAAACATCGATCTCCATCTGCAGCCAAGGGAGAGGGAACCGAGAGAGGAGAGGGAGAGGGAAAGAGAGAGGAGAGGGAGAGGGAAAGAGAGAGGAGAGGGAGAAAAAAGAGAGACGGTGAGGGAGGAGAGAGAGGACATAAGTCAAGGGGGGGAAAGAGAGAGAAGGGACGATAGGGGTAGGGGAGAGAAAAAGTAGAGGGGGGGAGAGATGGAAGTGGAGAGAAGTAAAAGGGGAAGAGGGAGAAAGCATAAGAGAGAGGCAGGGAGGGGGAGAGAGAGAGTCTAATTCAGTCTCGCCCCTGGGGTTGAAAACACCATTTGTACTAAGTGTTGAATGCCCTGACAGTATGCCGATTCAGGCAAAACACTTCCACTGCCTAAAAAATTACTATCTGAAGTCCAGACCACGACACAGGCAAAAGCGCGCAGTGTTTTACTCGAGTAAGTTTCTGAATAATTATATGTGTGGAGTTTAAATAGTTTGATCGCAACTAACCAGAGCAAGTGCAGAGTGCCTTTATGTATTTCTGAAGATAACGATAATAATCATGACCATAAATTTACATATGACTCAGTGTGCTTCCCTGTTCAAACACGCAAACACTGACACGTTTTCCCACTCCTTTTGTTGGACAACCTCTGCTGTGCTTTGAGTGAGTGACAAGCGTATTTAACCGTCAGTAAAGTGTGAACTCCAAAGAAAACGCAAATAGCTTTAATCCTCCAAAAGACATCATAAAAATGTACATGAGCAGTGATAATATTGTGATTGTGATCTCCAAACGCTGTATCTTAAAGAGGGGTATTATACAAAATCAAAAAAAAAGTGTTTGAGCTTTTTACCATATTATAACGTTGTTTCCTCATCAAAAACATGCCTGAAGAGGTTTTAGACATGTCATTCATCCATGTTTGAGTATTTTAGCGATCTCTCCCGGGTCCTATTTCAACCCTCCTTATGGTTAACTGTAAGATTCTGTGTAATGTTCAGCCCACAAGCCAATGTCACTCAGGCTCCCACATGACAATTCTCCATAAATACACAAAAACATGATACAAAACTGTACACACGAACTTGATAAACCTGATGTGGGTGCAGTAGTTTCATTAGCGGGATGCATGTCGATTGTGTTGTGATAGCGCTCTGAAGGGGGAGTGACTTAGCGGGGAGAGCAAAGGGAGGGAAGTCAAAAATGTCAGTAAAACATGTTAATACATTGTTTCTGGCGAATATAGCGTTTTTAAAACAGTAAAAGGTAACAGGGTGATCCTTTGTTAGGCAGTCATAGAAGTAAAATACCCCCTTTTTTAAGTTTAAGCTGTTCAGTACAAAAATGTCATATTTATTGAAGGGGGTTTAATGATTATTTCTTTTTATGTGAATTTTTTATTTATTTATTATTATTATTTTTTTATGTATTTATTTTTATTTTATTATTATTATTTTTTTTATTTAATATGGTCATAGCAATTACATTGGGCACATCAGATGCAATTTAAATTTTTGATTTTTTTTGTTTACTCGATCATATCTGGACGACTGAGCGAATACACACACATAAATCGTAATGTCAGAGCACCTGCCCATAGGAGGCTGATTAAATTTAAAACAAGCTACATGCACATAACATTAGAATATTTCGACGCAAAGTTGAGCACAAGTTTGAGCTCCCCTTTTCCAAGCTTCACCCTGACCTATACATCCAGTTTTCCCAGCTTTAGGAAGTCCACATTGTTACTCTGTTTACCGCAGATGTTTTGGCACGCTGTAGTGTACAAAGGTTCAGCGAGACAAAATGATTGGTCTTGACCCGGTGAAATGAAAACAGGAAGTGGATGAGCAGATTTTAGTAGCGGGGGGTGAGGGTAGCTCTGACCCCTTCACAGTGGGACAAAGTCATCTCCCAGTGGGTGAACACTCTGGTGTCAGTGAAGCGCGTGGCACCTGAGGAGAGTTTGGCCTTTTTAAACGCTCGTAATGACCGGGAAGTGTGAAGCGTGTGGTACCTTTTGGCCTGGCATTTCCAAAGTGCAATGAGCAACTGATTGTCTGCTCCACAAGACATAAGGATGGGAAATTAGAAGGCGATCAGATCTAACGCGTCTCTCCTATTGTACATTTTATATTGGGCTATTTTAACTCCTTGTTTTAACTGGTTAAAGGTTCTATTACACAAAACTGACTCCTGTGAGCTTTAAGCCATGTTATAATATTGTTACCTCATCAGAAACATACCTGGAGTTGCGTTTTGTTTCATTCACACGTTTAAGTAATCCTGCATTATCGGGCTGTCTGCATCTCCAAAGGTCAAAATGCTCCGCTCCACCTCTTGATATCATGATGACAGCTCCTTTCACCTTTAGCTCAGTAGAGATGGGCAATTCCAGAGTTAAAATGATCCAAATGATTCTAGTGAAGGTGTATGGAGTTTACAAATACAGTATCTGTTCCTGCATTACCGCATGACATCACAAGGTGGAGCAGAGTTTTTCAATTTTGAGAGAAGAACTCAGCCTAAATATACAGGGTTTTGTGTGTTAAACATGTGTGAATGAAACAAAACACAACTCCAGCTCTGTTTGTGACAAGGATACAAGTGTAATATGGGCCCTTAAGGACTGAACTATAAAATAAACCAGATCTAAACTGGATAAAAAGGAACTATAGTACGATTATGGGCAATGCAGAGAAATGCTTTTTTTTTTTTTTTTTAAAAAAGGACTACACTACACTTTTGAATAGATTTAAGTTAGACAATAGGGCTGCAACAGTTGAACAAAAATTGGTTAAGACCAGTGTTGGGAATCTTACTTCAAAAATGTAATTAGTTATAGTTACAAGTTACTTCTCCCAAAAGTAACTGAGTTAGCATCTCAGTTACTTTTTGGGAGAAGTAACTCGTTACTAGGCAAAGTAACTATGCCGTTACTATGTAAAAAAAACAAAAACAGATGTGAACCTTTAACATTTATTTCACTAACAGATTGCAATTTATATTGCATTTGTTTAAAAGTGATCCATATCTGACACCAGCCTGGACACTTTCAGTCACATTTAAAACATATGTCCATATCAATATGTGGCAGTAGTTTGTGTAAAGTTGGAGGAGGAGGCAGCTGTGCGTCAGGGCGTCACGTTTCTGATCAAAACTCAACTCGGACCCAATCAGCTGTCAATGCACGTGTGACAGGACACCATTTCCCATCATGCATTGAGCGTTTGTAGTCCATGCAGGCGCCGCAGTCGGTGGAGAGCTGCTGCGCTCGCCTCGCTCAAAAAATTGCGGCCGTGTCCCAATTCGCCAAATGCACCATGAACTGTTCGAAGTGCGGGTCGAAGTACCGCGCGGCTTAAAAATGCCCCGTTCGAGCGCGATTTAAGGCACTTTGGTTAATTGAGACACGGCTGCTGCGGCGGACTCGCTCTCACGAGATTTTCTGCGCCCGCCTCGTTCATCTCAAACAAGCCTCTCACCCCGAGCCTCTTTCACCAAAGAAACACAACAGCTGCAGCTCCTGGTCTGAGAGATGCTCTGATGAAGAGCAGAGTGAACTGAAGTAATAGTAACGCGCCACATTTTACTGTCAGTAACGGTAACGGCGTTGGGACGCTGGGAAAAGTAATTAGTTAAATTACTCCGTTAGTGAAAAAACAAAACGTTACTAACGCCGTTATTGTTTAACGCCGTTATTCCCAACACTGGTTAAGACTCATTGTTATTTGGACTATGTAAAGCAGAGGTGCCCAAACTTTTTTTATCAAGGGCCACATCTCAAAACATATTCAAAGCGGAGGGCCACAAACTGGTAATCAATGCAGTGCTGTGCTTTATACACAGCTTTGACAGAGCTGTTAAAAGTACTGCTTATGAACAATTGGGCCGGTTCAGCAGGAGGCCTGCGGGCCAATAAAAACTGGTCTGAGGGCCGCATTTGGCCCCTGGGCCATAGTTTGGACACCCCTAATGTAAAGGATTTATCACAAAAACAGCTTTGTCGCACTCACTGTGATACAAGTACTCTGAAAGTCATAACATTGAAATACTTCTAAAACTATGTCCATACAAGATGGCGTACTTCACCTAAACACGGCCGAAACAAGAGTTATATTTAAACAAGATAAACCATGTTCAAACAAATTTGCCATTTTGAAACCATCACATTGCTTGAACCTGAATAAACTCCAGTCTTTGTCATTGGCACGTTGTAGTAAGTTGTCCAAAGATACAGAATCAGGGTTAGACAGAATAAAGCTGTAGCATAGATTAGATTAGCACATGTTGTCTTCTATTAACACAGTGTCGCAGAGCTGCATCCAAAAACAGTTTGGGCCCTCGTGAAGGTGCTCTGAGTGTGTCTGTGCAGGAAGAGTGATCGCTAAATATATCCTGCTTTCCTCACACTCACCAAAAAGGAAGGAAAGGTCACATCGGAGCACCCTTGGGAGGCAAGTACACGCCCGCAAATGATCCTTACACGTGGCGCTTTGACGCATATAACTACAATAAATACAAAATGTTAATAAAGAAATAAGAATGTTATAAATCCATACAGTGAGCAAACAGTAATTAATATGCAGATTTTTTAAAATCTGAAAATACGAATCCCATTCATATAGGTTGTCAGCAAATAAATAAATTGTATGTTTTGGAGAGAGTATTTTGGTAAGCTTTTGATAAATTAAATAACATTGTTTAAATGGCCATATCAGTTATAGAACATGGGATAGTTTGTCATTTTTACAAAAGACAGTGCAAAATATTCAGTTTTGAGTTGATGGCAGAAAACTTTTTGGTAATTTTCCAATTACAAAACATATTGCTTTCTCCCTCTAAACCTCCAAACCAAAGTTCATTTAGGCCTATAGATATTTATAAACATAAAACAAGTCAAGTAGCAAGTCAAAAATCATTACTGCACATTACTGCAAATTATCTACGTAATGTGAGAAATTATTCTCTCACAAAATACCACAAAACATGTTTACCATCCATATTCAGTTTCAAATGTAGAATATACTTAAAGTGACCTACTTACCAGCTGACACTAATGTAACCACAGCAACCAATGTCAATATACCTCAAAGTGATAGTCAATAGTGCAGGCCCACGGGACAACCATTGCCCCAAATACAGATTATATTCAGATGAATGGTTTGGCTTGTTCTAAAAGTTCTTCTGCATGTTCTTGGCACTTGTTCTTAGGTCTAGAATGAGATGTCTCTATTCATTTTGAAACAGGAACAAGAGGACAATGCAAGCCCTCCTTATCAGTTACAGATCTGCGAAGGCCCACGTGTGAATCATCTTTAGCCACAGCTGCTCTGAATTACACAAAGCTCTTATCTCAGTCCTACCAGCTCCAGAACTGCTCTTTTGCGTTGACGGCCAAGTCATTTAGCTTTGAGTCGATCTATATTTGAGAAGCGTCTGTAACCTTGGGTTGTGTGTGTAAAAGTGGGCCCAGGCACTCCACGGTGGCCAGATAAAGCACAGGCCTATCTCTTTAAACATAGCATGGAGTAATGGGGCTGTCGAGAAAGAATACAAAGAGATGGTGGTCAACATGTAGGATGACTCAAATACAAATCAGGTCAGACTACATGCTACAGAATATCCAGCGGTTTCAGCAAGGTGAAAAATTAGGACTTTTGCCATAGTAATTAATCATTTAAAACAAAATGTATGTGACAAATGGGGGAAATGTCCATAAAAATGTTGCATATAACAGAAAGCATAAACCCGTGAATAAATCAGTATACTATTTATTGTATTTAATTTAATTCTATAATGAGTCTAATCCTAAAGCATTTCCTCAACCCCAAAGCCAATATTACAGTTTGAATTACATTATATTACAGTTTGAATATAATACGAATATTTTGTTTCAAAATTGACAATCGCTATGGCAATGGTCTTTATTTCTCATCATTCTGAAACCCCATGAATTACTTTTATTTAGGGTAAAGTATTTTCATAACAGAGATGCAGCTGTGCAGCAGAAGAATAGAGCAATAAAAATATAAGTTAAGAAAATTAAAATATCAGCAATGTGGTAAAAAAAAAAAAAAAAAATACAAAAAGTCTTTACCAGCTAAACTCCCATTGCAAATAATATAAACTTACATTTTAACTTAAATTATAAAAATATCGTTTCCTCATAACATATTTACATCTTCATATACAGTTTTATATATGATATGAACAGAATATCTGGTGCTAAACCAGAACTAAACCTAATAGTTTAATTAAAATTATATTTAAATATGTATTTGATTTTGTTGCTTATAACACAATGGGAAACCCACACCTCAGCTTCAAAACCCCTGTTAGTATAGACAATTTTACTATAATGTAAACTTCAGACATCTGGTTCTTGCTACTTGCCTCTATAAAAACTATTTATTTACATGTGAATTCCACAGGTTCACATTTGCTGACTTTTGTTGGCTAAGCTTGTTTAACTTTGACTATGTTCATCTAAAGAGGGGTAGTCATGTAGTGAATATGTTTGTGGTTACCAGCTGTTGTCAACATGCTAGTAAGTCATTAAATGAGATACTATGGCATGACCACACACTAAATTTAACTGGGAGCTGAGTTATGGCCTAGTAACCTAGATATTTCAAATTTTAAAAGGCCAAGCTGTTGACATTTTTTTTGGTTTAATTGGCTATGGCTTTTCATGTATGCTGATGCCCCTAGTGGCAGAGTTTGTCAATGGTTTAGACCCTGATGAGGAAGGGGCTGTGAGCTGAGGTTAACCTGACGTAAAACCAGAAGAAGACCACAGATACTGGATATAAGACAAGTTTGAAGGAAGAGGATGCAGAAGCTTGAGTCATGTCAGTCAAACAGTAAATAGAAAAACAAAAGATAAAAGGAATTACTTAACTCTTCTCTTTTTAAATTTGTAAATTGTACTGCAAAAAACAAAATCAGACAACTGCATGCCTCTAATTATATACCATATTAGAGATTTCAAACCTGTAAGAAAGAGCTACGTAACTCGTTTTATATTGAATAAAATGGTTGGAGTCAAGAGTGTATAGTGAATAAAATTGAAATAAATAACGATGATGATGATTAGGATTTGTAGATGAGAGGTGCACATTCTGCCAGATCATTTTCCAATTTAGTTGTGGGGATGTTCTTCCCACAGTCTGACAGCACATATAGGCTCCTGTCGGGCCGATTGAAGGAGAGAAGGAGAGAGAGATTTTGAAATGAACTTCCTTGCATTGTGCATGGCTGAATGGAGCAGATGAATGATAGGAGAGCTGTTCCATGGGACCCCATAAGTGCACACCGCAGTCCACAGTTACGACTAAAAATAAAAAGTTAATCCCGGCAGATTATATTGCTTTTATAATTTTTGGAATGATAAGAGACTAGAGGAGTTGGAGTAAGGGATTATGAAAAATTGGGGGAGTGTGCAAACCATATAGACTGAGGGTTTGTGCGAGCTATTCACCTTATTTCACATTATTTAGCATGGGGCTGCTGATCTTGACAGCAAATAAGTTCAATTACGGACTACAAAGCCTCCCAGAGAATCAGTGCAGTGTTGACTTCATGGTGCTTTATATCATATTTTAGCACCACAACTTTGTCCCAAATTCTCTTTTAAAATGAATAGGATTGCTATTTAACTGGAGTGCCACCACAAAGACAGCAGGTTTAGTAGCATTTACAGCAAATATGGGCGGGGTAAATGGGAGCTCGTTAGTCATATTTATACCTGTACTTAGGCTATGCTAGGGCCAGGGCCGGCCCAGCCTATAAGCAGACTAAGCAGCTGCTTAGGGCCCCGAGGCCACCAGAGGGCCCCCAAGAGCCCTACATTTATATTGAAAATAATGATTGAAACATTTTTTTCTGAAAACTAAACGGTGCCCGGGTCTGTACACTAGTCTAAATATCCTTCTTACACGACTAGATGTGTTTTATTTCCATTGGCTGGACACGTGCTTCCTACATTTATTTTCGGGCAGTGGTGAGGACAGCTACGTGTTTACACCGGTGTGAAGGACCCCTCCCTCCAGGTGCATTCTGGGAGACTGAGGCAGCAGAGGGACATTTGAGTGGATGTTTTACAGACTAAAAGACTTAAGTTAGCGATGGGACAATGTGTGAAGAGCCCAGAGGAAGATCGTTTGGGGACAGGATTTTTCAGAGAGAACTCGAAATATGCCACGATTTTACACCAGTGGATCTGCAGATAAAACAGAGAGAATGTGCAGACAGGACATGTATCAGAGGACAGAGAGGACACACCTCAGAGGGACACAGGACACACCTCAGAGGACAGAGGACACAGGTGAGTCCGTTTATTACACTGTGGTTTGTCCTTTTGTCTCTAAACCTCAGATGACGTGAGTTTGGTTAAAGTCTCTGCTTCTGTGTCACATCATCGTTGTTTATGGCACAAATCTCTGTTAAAATCTGCTGAACGAAAGAACGACCTGTGAACGACTCCTGAATGTGTTATTAACGACTCATTAATACGGATGCACCGATACCATGTTTTACAAACGAGTACGAGTACTTCATTTTGAGTACTCGCCGATACTGAGTAAAGATACCGATACCAGACATTATTTTTACTGGTGTCTGATTATAATAGTGAGTCTAATTCATTTCATTTTATAGTACAGCCACTTTTTCATCATAGAAAACTCATCACTGTAGTTGGGTATAATTCAAATATAATTTATTTAGATCTGGTCTAAAGCTCCTGGCTTTACCGCTTCCTCTTTGCAGACTGCGCTCCTCCGAGCTAACTGCTAACGCGCTAACTGCTAACACGCTAGCTGCTAACATGCTAGCTGCTAACGCGCTAACTGCTACAGAGCCACTGTTAACATAACAGTGACTGTTGTGTTACTTGTACCACGGCCACTTTTTCACACTTATGTTCCTGTTGTTCGTCTTTTAAAAGCCCTGAACTCGTCTAAATGTGTTTGTCCATTATAACAGTTACATCGCAGCACAAGCAAATAAACGCCAGAGCACTTAGCAACGTAAGCAACGTTAGTATGCTACTATTGTAAACACAAGCACTGCGCTAGTGTCCTCTGTGAACTATAAACACCTTTAGAGTCCTAAATATTTGTATATGTGACAGTCACATATGATCACAGCTGTGCTTAATGTTCATCTTTATGTCCAGAGATCTGCTCTGTGGAGAGGCGAGCTGTGAGCCTCAAACAGCAGCACAGATACAGTGGTATCGGCTTTTGGTATCGGCAGCTCATTGATGAGTACCACCCAATGCTGGTATCAGTATCTGGGCATCCTACTCATTTAATATGAGCATTTAGGCGAAATCTCCCATCCAAAGCCTGACAACAAACATAAAAATTATGTGATCCTAAAATCCCCTTTTATTTAATGTTCAGTCCAAATGATCTGATGATTATAAATCTGATGATTATAAATCTGATGATTATAAATCTGATGATAAATCTGACGTCATGTCCAGGCTGTTTCTCTTATGCTACTCTTGACTTGGAGCACTACTTTGTACTTCTTGAGTGCTACAATTTTGAAGTTCGTGTACCTTGTTTGGCTGCTCTATCCAGTACTGCACTTTATGAGAAATGTAAGCCCATTTTAGTCACTGGAACACATTTAAATGCACCAGAATTTAAAAATGTCTGGCAGACCCCCCTTCCTTCCATGTTTTTTATACTGTTAGACTTGTGGTTTATGCTGTTGTGAGCCTCTAGAATTTTCAGTCTTTTAACAACTGGGGTGTGATTATTATGTTATAATGTTGTCAGATATGAATATGTGGCACTGAAGTGGAGAGGGCCCCCGGGGGACAATTTTGCTTAGGGCCCCCTGAAGGCTAGGGCCGGCCCTGGCTAGGGCTTAACAAAATTGTTCATTTGACCAACAAAAAATGAAAATCAGACAGTGAAACAGTCATTTGTTTATGACAGACAAGCAGATTAACAAACAAGTAAATTGATAAGTGTCCCAGAGCGCCACCTGTCAAGATCCTCCTTATTTTCAAGGTTAAAAAGCGAGAAATAAACCCAAACTAGGGTCTGTAGTCCAATAGCAGTGACTCAAAATTGTTTTCTTTTTTTAACAATGTTTTTATTTTTGTTTTTTTTTACATTATCAGAGTGCAATCACATGATACTTGACAGAATTATGTCCCCCAAAACAAAAAACAAAAAGGGCAACCTCACACACTACAAAGTTATAGCCATGCATGCATCCATACATGTCACAGTTTTTTTTTTTTCCTTTTCTCAACGTAATACATACGAAAAATACTAAAAACACAGTGTCTGGCCACATTTCAATGCCACTTTCACTGTTTAGTCTGATAATGCCCAAATATTACTCTTCAGCAGAGCAGCACTGTACTAAATCGTGCCATCCAGCTGCCCTGAACTTTGAAAGAGAGAGACACTGAGAGGACCTTGGTCGGAAATAAGACACCCATCCAATGACCCACTTCACATGTATTAGAGATTCCATTAAAATGTCAACCTCGCCACCCACATGCTCTACCAGTGCAGCTGACACACTCCTCTCCTCTTTTCCTCCTCTCATCACCCTTCCGTTATCCCTCCTCCCACCTTCTCCACAGTATATTCAGCCTGGATCTTCTTATAACACCAAATATAGAGCTATGATGATTTGGCTATAAAAGCAAAGTGTGATTTCGAAAGAAAAACCATGGCAGGTGTTGGAAGCAAAGATGGTTTATTTGTTCACACCTCACGTGGGAGTTAATGATATTTCTTGTTAGAAGTTAGAACTTTTCGACAACTGCATAAAAAAATAATAAAAAAATCATAAGGATTGTCTTGACTATAAAATCGTCCTGGTTGGTTTAATTATATGTTCTGGTCATGCCTATGGTCTGGCCCATCGCACAAAACTACCATTTTTGAACTACATTTTCCAACTCCCACAAATGAATACTGTCATTGTGTCGAAAGGACTTGTGAGAACTTTGAAGTACATCTTATTAAGCCATAAATCACTAATCGTATTGCTTGTCAGAAAAATCGATATGTTCCCCAAATCAGCCCTAAACTGTAAAAATAAAACAAATATATTGCAAGTGTTATGTTATTAGTGTTCAACATTGTCAAAGTTTTGCACAGCGGATTAATAACTGTTACCCCATAAATAAAAAAAAATAGGGTTTCAAAACCAATAAAGTTATATTTTTTTCATTAATATGTATGGAACTCTAACACTGGTTTGGAAAGTTGTTCTGAGAGGATAACTGATGAGGACACACCTAGAGCATGAATCATTTAAACAGATATTTATTTTAAAAAGAAAAACATTTATTTTTAGTAGTATTGGAGTATAATTTTCCCTATAAAAAACCCATCACCCTTGTGTTGTTTAGCCCTATAGATACATAAATTCATCAACATTAAAACCTTGTTCCTTCCTCTGTTAAAGAGATTGTTGCATACAGACTGTACCCTTCTTCAAAATGGCTCCATTCTTTCTCCATGATAAAATCTCACTGCTGCAGAAAAAGGGGACTATTAACTTTTAATGCAGCCGGTAAACCACAAATTTAAACTGCTCCGGCGCTCTGCTCTCATATGATGTAAGGACTCGTAAAGTAAACAATAAAGTGTCTTTCTGTCCTCAAAGTACCTTGATATCAGAGTTCACTGTAATTCAATTAACAAACACAGCTTTAAAGTTTATGTGTTGTCAGGATCATGTTGGGTCTAACTGCGGCATTACACGGTGGA
This sequence comes from Periophthalmus modestus, assembly GCA_019594935.1. Lineage (NCBI taxonomy): Eukaryota > Metazoa > Chordata > Actinopteri > Gobiiformes > Gobiidae > Periophthalmus > Periophthalmus modestus. The sequence goes on from JAIEZT010001373.1 coordinate 17,965,215, forward strand.
CCAGCAGATTTTACTGTCTTGTTTGGAAAATTTGATGGGCATTCAGGGTCTGGCATTTTGCTGTCCAAGTCTCTCTGGCCTCTTCATCGTGTGGAGTGCCTCAAGCATCAGTTCTTGGGTCTCTACTTTTTTCGCTTTACTTGTTGTTTCTCGGGTCAATTCTCTGAAAACACAAGGTGTCGTTTCATTTTTATGCATATGACTGCCAGTTGTGCATGCCACTGAACCAGGCTAACTCTCTTGTTGAGTGCTTGGATGAAGTCAAAGCTTGGATGGCTTCTAACTTCCTTCCAATTCAGTGAGAAAAAACCGCATAGTGTTATTTTCTCCCAGTGACTCCACTGTGGCTGGTCCTACAGAGTTTGCCTCCACAACATAGTAAAACCGATTTTATCTCATCACAACTTTAAGATTTTAATCCGTGCTTGTATTACCTTTTGTTTAGATTATAGCAATTCACTTTACACCGGACTTAGCAAAACCTCACTCTCCCAGTAGTGCAGAACGCAGCCCCATCATTTAGTCTCTTCACTTGCTCCCTGTGCACCTTCGCATTGATTTTAAAATTATTTGTTCTCATGGCCTGGCCCCTCAGTACCTATCTGACCTGCTGGTACCTCACAGCCCCTCTCGTGCGCTCAGGTCAGCAGATCAGGCTCCATGTCCCAAAGACTAGGAGAAAACAAAGAGGTGATAGTGCATTTTTTTTGGCTGATACAAGACTGTAGAATCAGCTCCCTCTGCAAATTAGACTGTCTGACTCACTCCTTGTTTTTAAGCCCCTCCTAAAGACTCTAAAGACTCACTTTTCCTTTAGAGGGCAGACTTTTTACCATTTGTCACTGTTAGTTATGTGTTCTGTTTAATGTGTGTACAGCTCTTTGACCGACTGTGTTGTTTTGAAAGTGTTTTAGAAATAAAGTTGAGTTGAGTTGAGTCAGGATAATGTTAACAAAGTCCCAGTTTTGTCTAGTCTGGCTTTATTTTATGGCATCTATCGGAGAAAAAGTTTATTTCCAGTTATTATGTAGTCAGGCTGGTCAGAAACACTCGGGTTTATATTGTGCAAACAAAAATAAGCAATTTGTGGCATGGTCCCTGGAGTTTTGCCAGGGTTCAGCTGCTCCGGTCAAATGTATTCTGAACAATACTCAAGACCTCTCAAAAAGTCAGTAAAGGAATAAAATGTTAGCTTTGGTGCATACGTATTAGAGAAGCCTTTAGCTGTCAGTCAATGGTGCCTTTCTCAGTCAACGCACATTTTTATTATTTGGCTTTTTATTGGGATTGTAAGGATTTATGTGAACAACAGCAGTAAAGGGAAAGTATGGACTGAGATATGGGGTAAACCAGGGTGCTTGGAGGAAATCCACCCCAACACAAGGACAAACTTCCACACAGAATGGCCTGGACGACCTGGAGATTGAACCTGTAACCTTCTTGCGATGAAGCATAAGTTCTAGCCACTCAAACTACTGTGCCAACTCTAATACATATGCCCTAAAATACTGATAGCATGAATCCTTACTGTAAACGAGCTTCCCTCTCCACATACCTCACTTGTAACTTGCATCGGTGGAGTGCTAGCCACCTGCTTGTCTCCAGGGAGATTTTATCTTCTTTGCTTGCAGAATATCATAAAACTGACCTATCTTCATGGAGAAGTTTCGAAGTTTTTAGTCATACACTCTGCTCTACTACCCGAAGTCACGGTCGCCCTATATATAAAAGCAGTGTTTGCTTTCCAAGGGGAAGCCATCTCGATATGTTAAGTGGAAATTCCAACCTTGAGATGTGTACCAACAGACATGCCCCTATTGGAACTTTTAAAATTCCAGCTTCAGAAGACATCCGGAGCATATAGCATACTTTACACCGGCCAGTGCTCTCCACGTATTTCTAGTAATAGCACTCTCTAAGCTGTGCAGTGTTTGCCTAAAAAAGTGACCTTAGATGCACAAGCCCTACTGCTGCTTAAGCCGTGCACCCCACCCACCTCGTTCACTACATACCCCACATGCCCCACATGTCTGGATGCTTGTACGGTTACATTTTTTGGTACAGAAGTGGAGATGTGGCTCACAGCTGTTGACACACTGGTCATTTAATCCACCGTGCCGAGATCAGGGTCCGGGCACAGCTCAAACTGCCTCCCCCCCTCCCTGCCACCCTCTCTGGCCCATGTGAGAGGGGGAGAAAAAGGGGCGGGGGGCACGCGCCTGCCTGAGGGATTAGCTCAAAGATGGATGGAGTGATAGTGAGGCAGGACAGACTGCGAAAAAGGATTCTGCTCATACTACACGCTTTGGTGTGGCGACTACAGTTACTGAATTGGGAGCTTAGGGATATCCTTTCATGCATGTTACATAAGCAGGGGTAAAAAGTAACTATAAATACTCATATCACTACATGAATATATAGTAGGTTTTTGTTTTTTTAATATACTGGTACTTACTTGTAAATTAGTATACTTTGTAATTGTACTTTGTTATATTTTAAATTATATCTTTAAGGGATCCATTGATTTGTATATAGTGAATTGTATACAATTCAAAAAATAGGATGATTTGCTTAGAATTGTTAATTCCTATGGCAACAGTATACTTTGTCACTTAAAACCCATGGGTCTAATATATTAAGTAAAGAAAAAGCTGCTGATTTGTTTGGGGGTTTTTTTTTTTTTTTCTTAATTTGAAAGAAGATTCATTACATTTTACATTTAACATTGTAAGTTGGTTAAGTTGGTAGGTTGGTTCTATATTCTTTAGTTGGCAAAAAAAAAAAAAAAAAAAATCCTCAATCAATCAAAACATTATTTGATAGCCTTTACAGAGTTCTTAACGTTTACAGCACATGTGTCAAACTCAAGGCCCGTGGACCAAATGTGGCCCGACACGGCATGTTATTTGGCCCACGACAAGGTAAATTAAAAGGTATGACTGTCTTAAAATATACGTTTATCAGGAGGTACACAGTTACACAGCCATTTTTTTCATATCTATGCAAATCCATATGCAATATTTGTAACTTGAATCAGTAATAAATATAGAAACGGTTAATTAACAAGATTTAAAAAGTAGTTGCATTTATTTTACATCACATTTGCTTACATTTAGTTACATTTATCTTAGTTACATCTGGCCCTTTGAGAGCAACCATTTTGCTGATGTGGCCCTCTGTGAAAATGAGTTTGACACCCCTGGTTTACAGTAACAATGCTACACTTAATACACAACTGCACTTTGTTGTGTACCATAGTGTGTCCAGTATTCTATTTAAAATACTTCCACTATTTCAGGTATGCATCGTTCAGAAAGCATCCTACCGTTTTGACCGGACAACCTTGTCGACCACCATGAATCTACCAAACAGCGTTTAAGCCCACGTGCACTTTGTTACATAATGCTGTTTGTATCCTACAGACCCCATAAATCATAAATGTGCTTTAGAAACACCCCCCCCCCCCCTCCATGAGACAGAAATCCCCTCTCTAAGCTTTTCAGACAAGCCACATCACAAAGATCCGGAAATAGAGTGATGAGTAACAGGGAGTAACCAGCGGCAACAAAACACCAGAAATAATGGGACGTTGGCCACAAATGCAGTGACCCAGTTGAGTGAAATCTGGAGTTCACTGGCCCACTTGGATTGATCATTGTGTTGGTGCAGATAATGAGATATTTAATTGAGAGATTCAACTGAATTAGGGTTGTTTAAAAAGAAACAAAAAACCCAGATACTCATCGATGCAGAAGCTAGTATTGAAACTATATATTAAACCGAGGAAGTATCAGTAAAAACATCGCATAACTAGAACAATGTTTTGATCTTTCCTGAATAGTTTTAGACTGGACTAAATCAGAACCAATATGAAGTGTTTTTCTATTATATAAAAAGACTGGATTAATCATCATCAGCCATATCGAAATAGTAAGAATAGTTTCCTTTGTAAGAATCATTAAATAAAATGCCTAAAAACGCTATGCAGGTACTTGCTGGTGCTTTACCACGAATGTTTCACAGTATGGCATTAAACTTATATATGTTGCCATTTTTTTCTATTATAGGTGTTTTTATAGCTTGAAAAACGTGAGTGAGTGGGGTTAGCTCTCCATAGATCTGACTTGTAACTTAGCATACTGACATCACCAGATAGCGCAGTTTCAATCCACTCTGTCTGTAAAACATTTGAGGTAAAGCATCTCCAAAAATATCTCCATGGAGACAAACAGGTGGTGGACCCTGACCCAGAAATGTTACATAATGCTCCTTTTAAAATGACGCGACATTACAAACTCTGATAGAACTTAGTAGCCAATCATACGCTTTTAACCAAGAACTGAAAACTTGTGTGTGATTAAAGTATTGTAAAAGTTAATCCACAAAATATTACCATTTACCAACGGTTCTTCCTTCAGTATACTCTGAACAGACATATTCAAATCATATTCAAATCCAAAAATAGAGCAGTGTGCACAGTGTGGACTCTTGATGAAATAGTTAGTGTGCTATTTTTTGACAGTGAGCTTGAGGGAAGGTAATTAAAGCAATCTGCAATTACACTCAAAAGCGGCAAAGCGTTTGATGGGACTGCTTTGTTGGTGATTACATGCTTGCTATGGAAAGCAGCTCATTTGCATCTTAATTTGTTGAATATTTTTGCTGGATTCTCACAACTTTTGGGGAAAATATTTCTTACTAAATTACTAATAATAACAAGGTTCAGAGACCAGAATTCAAAAACCAAGCAACAGTTTGTGCTTATATGTATTAAAATCACAATTTCCACTTTGACCTCTGCATCGTATAAGTTTAAAGGAGCCATATTACTCTATTTTCTGATTTGTTATAATGATGTTTTCTCATCAAAAACATACTTTGAGCTGTGTTTTGTTTCATTCACACACGTTTAACACAATATTTTGGATGAGTTCTTTTCCCAGACAGAAATCACTCCTTCCACCTTGTGATGTCATGTGGCAATACAGGAAGTGCTCCACTGTGTTTTTAAACTCCACACACCTTCAATAGAATCATTTAGATTCATTCATTACTGAAGTAAAAGTAAAAAGCAGCTGCTTTTTGAGCTTTGGAGATGTAAAAGACTAATCATAAAGGGTTACTGACACAAAACTCAACTCCAGGTATGTTTTTGATCAAGTAACAAGATTCTAACATGACTACAAGCTCACAAGAGTCAATCTTGTGTAATATAGGCCAAATATGACAAATGTGACAAAGCAACAATCTCAGATATTTCTCAGATCTCCATGTTCTTGCTTAGCCTAGAGTGTTCCACAGTGTAGCATTAAATTGCTGTGTCTCCAGGGAGATAAGTGGTGACACCATCAAACCATGTTACAGTCAGAGCTGTGGAGAGGTTCTCAGTAAGAATGTATATGCTTTTCCATGTATTTTAGATTATAATACTAAATGAAATGAATACGGAATGGTTATATTGTTAATGCCATACTGTGGATCATTCCAGGCCAAACAATAACATCTGCATGGACACAGCAGGTAGCCGACCTCCGAATAGAGAAGTTACATAGTACACATTTAAGATTAATTTACTTATTTATTTTTAAATCAGTAACTTGAAAATTATTTTGAATTTATTTGCGATGTTTTTCATTTTATATTACCCAAAATGCCACTTAAATTTCCTTCTAGTTCTGGTGTCCTGTTTCTTCTTATACTGCATTGAAAAAAAAACTTGAAATCCCCACCATAAGACTTCATATTTGCGCTCTGGGACAGCTCTGTACTTGTGTTATGTCAGTGCAGTTGTTTTGATGGTCACACTCTGCTGAGGCCTGCTCTCATGACGGATGGGGCTTAGGCTGAGTCCTGCTGAGGCCTCCACAGTTGGATCCATCTTCTGGGGCCCCGGTGCCATTTTAACATGTGTTCCTCCAACGCAGAATCCCCATTTGTTTCCCTGCTCCATGTCATGTAGAGATCTGTGGCAGCAATGATTGATGGAGTCTAGATAGAAGTTCCAACACTGACATTATTTTTAGTCATGGAGTAATTTATTGCCACATTACTGCATAGCAAAGCGTCAGGATATGTGAACCAGATCATGTGTTTTTATTTTTGAATTTATGAATGACAGAACATGATACTGCGTGCTTACATTTTTACATGGCTAGAACAGCAAAAGCTTCAGTGGAGCGATCGATGTGTCATATGCTGGTGAACCAAAGACAAAGTTCAACGATGATGAGCAAAAAAAAAAAAAAAAAAAAAAAAAAAAAAAAAAAAGATTAGGTTGGGACTGTTTGATAGTGGATTATAGACTAAATGTAGTTCTACACATACATATGAAATAATATTAAAAATCCTATCAGCAAATATACTTTTTTATTAAGTCCAAAACTAGTTAAGTAATTACTGAAATAACTGTCAACTCATACTGAAATTCAAAACTTAAGTTTTCTACACGATGCACTCAAAAATATCCATGCTAAGAAAAGTACTTGGTTGAAAATACAGTCCACTACGTTTTATTTAAAAAATGTGATTAGATTATGAAAATTAAGCATGAAAATGTATACCAGAGTTAACTTTCAGAAAACTCAGAGAATAAAAGGAGGGCCATTAAAGGCTGAATAGGCTCGTTAAGGCTGAAACTGGAGACAGTAGCTGTTTACAGTTTCAGTGTAGTTACTTGGATGAGCAGCGAAACGTCTTCATTTGTCCACAGTGAGGCGCCAGTGGCAAAAACTGACATTGTGTCCTTAGGCAAGGCACTTCACCCACATTGCCTAGTATGAATGTGGTGTGTGTGACTGTTGGCGTAGATTTACAGCCTTGTTTCGTTGGTTACATTACATTATTATCATTGAGTGTCTCCAAAGAGAATCGTAATGCAATAAAAATAGTATTCCATTCTGCTATGAATATGTGTAGAACAAGAAAAAAAACTTGCAAGATATAAAAAAAACAAAACACCCTTTGCATAATCACCTGATAGAATCCACTAACACATTTCTCTCATGTTTTTTGCGCAGGTTCGACCCACGGCGCAGACCCAGGAGCGACCTCCGGCCACAACTCCCCCTCCTCCTCCCCACTGACCCCCAGCGCTCTGGGCAGCGGCAGCTCCGACCCCGCCCTCAACGGAGGCCTGTGCTCGGCGGCCTACTGCGGCTCAGCGGGAGGTGAGTTCAAACCTGCAAGTGGGGCTATAACTACGCGAGCACTTACACAATCAATCGCTGCAGAAGAGAGGGAGAGGAGGCAGGGAGCAGATGTCGTTTGCCCACTGTTCAGTAAGGACAGAGCGCCATGGTCCCAGTGCGTCAAAGCTGCAGCTGGATACACGGATGAATTGGGCCTGTGCAGATGACAGTGTTACGTAAACAGTCCCAAAGCAGGGTCGCTCACTGTGAAAAACACCTGATTCACACATCCTGTTTTTCTTATGTAAGATTAATTTTCCATCTATCACTTCGACATCACATTGTTTTAGTAGCAGGCTATATACAAGCTATTCCCCACAGAAAACATCAGGCTAATATAAGAGCGGTGTTGACAGTTTATAAGCCCCTTTTTTAAACATCCTTGGGAGTCATTCATTCATTTATTTTTGCACTATGTTACTTTTAAGATAGGGCATCCGTCATCGTCTTGTCTCCATGGAGATATCAATAGTTTGCCTGAAATGTTTCGGCTGAGTGGCATCACTTGTTGATAGATTTGTTTGAGGCGACTGTATCTTAGTAGTAGTGTTTGTCCACTGATCCAGAAGATTGGCGGTTCGAATCCCGGTCTCCACATAAACATCATCAGGTTTAGCAGTCAGATCCACAGTCCAACAGATGAATGCTATCGTCGTGCTCTCGGGCAAGACACTTAACCCACCTCGCCCCGCAGTATCGGCTCACATTAGTGAATGAATGCGGTTCCTTGATGTAAAGCGATTTGAGCGCCTTGAAGGTAGGAAAGCGCTACATAAAAACGTGACCATTTACAATTTAATGCCATACTGTGGAAAATTCTAGGCAAAGCAATAACCGGTCTATGCGAAGGCTGCAAGAAGTTAGCTGGGGTAAGAGAAGCGGATGCTGGGAATATGGTCAGATGGAGAAAAGTGCAGCGCAGTGACGAGAAAAATCAGGTCGATCAATACACTAATTAGCAATATTGGCTACGTTTTATGTAGGGGCCTACTTATATTTCTAATTTAATCCTAACTCCTAATATCTGTGTAAACCCTCAGTCGTCCAGGTCTGATCCATAGCAAAAGACGAAGTTAAAAACTAAAACTAAAACTTAACTTCGTCTTATGCTTTAGTAAGATTAACTAAGGTGCAGGCTGATGTATAATAAAGCGGTACAGCCATATTTATCGGTTGGTAGGTTGGAAAATGTGCATAGGCCGCTAAACCTTCTGCCGTAGCATAGCATTTTTCTAATACACTGTGTTTGTCTCACCTCAGGGACCACCCCCAACTCTCCAATCAGCCTGCCCAAGTCCCCCACCTTCCCATCAGGCCGCTCGCCGTGGACTGACGAATGCTCCATCTGCTACGAAAACATGGTGGACACCGTCATCTACGCCTGCGGTCACATGTGTCTCTGCTACACCTGCGGCATCAAGCTGAAGAAGATGTCCAACGCGTGCTGTCCCATCTGCCGGAGACAAATCAAAGACATTATCAAGACCTACCGAAGCACATAAAGAAATGAACGCCAAAAAGTGAATGGTTTGAAATCACAGATGCTATATAGAAGAAGTAGTTTCAGGATTCGACGTGGTACCGGGGATTTCCTGTTGATTGGTTTTGACATGACCTTTACCGAGGCTCAATACGCTTCACTGGATAGGTCTTGTACACTTTGGACTTTGCAGCACTTTTGAGTGACTGTGTTTTTCGCCTGAAAGAGTTTTTTGGTCTCCGTCAGGCAACTTCAGAACCCTAAATTTCTCAGTTGAAGAGCCATGTCAGGAAGTTACCGCTAAACGGGCTAATAATGTGACATCTTTGGAGTCGAATGTCCAACTAAAAAGCGCTGGAATTTACCGACTAAGATAAAAGCACACCATGAAGGTCTCAGTACGTCACAACTTGTGTCTGTGAAACTGAGAAAAACAGAAAACTGAATTAGGAAACTTCTGATATTGTCATGTTGGCTAGCTGTTAGCGACAGTGTGGTGGTGCTGATTAGCCTATAATGCATAGGATTGTAACATCTTGTATTATCTAATGTACTTTATGGTAGTTCTATTGCTAACAGTGGTGGTAGCTATGTTATTGTGCTAGCAAGTGGCTTGCTCTCTGCCATGTGGTATGTCGCACTGAAGTTAGTATTGTTAGCATTGTCTTTGGAAAATCAAATTAAGATAAATGCGATAAAGTCAAATATCATTCAGATCTTAAAAGTGCAGAAATAAAAAGTCGACAAAGTAGGGAAAAGATTATTCTCCTCAGGGCCAACTGTATTTTAGGGAATCTACCTATAACCTCATACACTGTGAGCACTAACTCAAATGCAGCGCTCATCTGGTCCTTAGCTATTCTTTCTTTGCTAAATGTTACAGGAAAGTCAACAGTAATCAAAGGTCCACTATGTAACTTTTCTAACGGTGGGTACATGACCTGCTCGTTTCCATGGAGATGTTGTTTTGCGTTGGTTGGAATATTTCACAGTACGGGACCTATCATAAACATGGAGACGAGCAGGATCAGTACGTTTAACGCCATACCGTGGAACATTACAGGCAAATAGGACCACACGAACGCTGCAAACATAGATCCAGTTACATCGCACTAAGGATTGTTGCCATGGATACTCAAGCCACCATTTACTCACAGCCTCCTGCCTTAACCACATAAGAATAGTTTGTTTTTCACACCTTTTAAGTACATTTCACACAAAAAACAAATTACCAAAAATGATGCTTTGAAGTGGCACAAACTCAGCGGAGATGAAGAAGCACATGATATTTTTATACCAGATATCCGGGACATTTCCAATACAAAAATGTTTATCTTTTCACCAGCAGAGATTGTTTATAGGGACAAGATCAGGATAATAAACATGTTTTAACCATTTATACTATTTCTAAGCCCTAATTATAAAATATATTGTATTATTATGTCACCCATCCATAGATTTGTTACTTGTACATAGCCTTTTTCCCCACAAAATTAAAAAGCCATAATTTATCACTATGGAAACCGGATTCTGCTTATCAATTCACATGATAGATAAATTTAAGTTCTAAACGAAAATGTGAAGGCCCTGACCTGATGCTGTCGGGCGATACAAATCACCAACTTTGCCTTTCACTGTCACATTACATGACTAAAGAGGCAGATAAGGCATCTAGTATAAAAAGTACTTACTAAATACTTAACTACGTATAAAAACATGATTGTACAAGACAACACTTTTTTCAAAGATAAGAAGTTATGTAACATTGTAGCCCAGGGGTGCCCAAACTTTTTTTTATCTTGAAAAATATTCGACACGTTGGGCCAGTGGTCAATACAGTGGATAATCCAGATGGTGCATTTAAAATAGTTTTGACTTCATACTTTAAATAAGGGTTGAAATATTAATATTAGGTCTTATGACAATGCAATGTGATGTTATTTAGGTTATATTGGTAGGATTACTCAAATTTGCTGTAAAAAGTACTGATTTTGATCAATTGGGCCAGTTCAACTGAAAGTCTGAGGGCCAATAAAAATTAGTTTGAGGGCCGCATTTGACCCACGGGCCATAGTTTGGACACCCCTATTTCATTTATTGCTCTGAGGTTTACAAATGTATAAAAATAATGATTTGGTATTTGGATTTCCCTGTTTATACCACATTTGGGATGTCTGAATAAGCTTTATCACAAGCCAATTTGATCTAATTGTTCACCATTGCAGCGTTTGTGCCTCGTGATATAAGTTATATAACCAAAGTACGCTATTTTGCTTTCAACAAATCTTAATATTTTTGGTCTACTGAATTATTTTTCAATGGCAGAGTCCAGTTTCCATAGTTAACCTCTGAAAATGTTTTTTTTATATAATGATCATTTATAGATATGGATTCAATGGGGCTAAAACCGTTGCTGCTGCAGCATTGGCCGGTGACTCTGGCTGATGTTAATAGTGATGCCTCCCACCATGACCATTTGATTATGCTACTGCTTGATGTGTTCAATCACAATTTAACTGTTAACTTATATATTTAGAAACTTTTTTGTGAATTTCAAAGAAAAAAATTAAAAAGGTGTCTGTCTAATTTAAATTTGATTTGTAGTTTTGAATCCATAAGAATGTACAATTATTATTACTTTCTATTAGTAAAATCATAGAGGGTGTCGTGCACCTTGCAGCATTTTGCAGTAAACAATCAGAAATTCATTGGTATGAGATAGAATATGTACATTTTGGTCATGAATTTGAATTTTTGTAATTTAAATGTGTGTGCGTGTGTGTGATAGGGAGCACTGTACTTGTCAGTTGTGTATTTATCAAGCTCTTTTTATATAGTCGAAGCCATTGCTGTATGCTCAATGATATGTGTCACTTTATGAAGCTACTGATTGTACTCTTGTAAATTTCCTTTCCGTGGCCAGTGTTGCTTTCTGAGATTCAACTACGGCAAACTATTTTATTCTTTTGTGCAGCCACTTTTTTTTTTTTTTTGACCAAATCTAAAATCTTAATACATTGTACAGATGTATTTCCCTTGTTGCAATTTGACCATTTTCATATATTCTACATGATTTGATTTTGCATATAAATTGTTACGTTTGCTCTTTATTTGCTCAGCTTCCTTGAATGTGTTTGTCCTATTTATTTGTCCAGCTGTCAAAGTTGGACTAATTCCTTGCTTTTCTTGCTTTATGTGTGTGTTTTGCTTGTACATTTCAACATTATGACTTTCTGTGTCCAGCCAATCACAAAGCAGCTCATTCTTCTTGCAGATGTATTGTCGTGCACATGTTACTCAAGTGCATGATTTCTGGGACCAAGTGCTGGAGTTTGGCTAAAAGTTGCACTCTCTCCTCAGCCATTTTAGTGACACCGCTGCAGCTAGAAGTGATTTTTGCAGAACTGTGTAATTTTCTTTCTTTTGTATTTCAAAAGTCATTGAGCTGTGTTCAGTGTGTGTCAGATGATTGTGGTGAATAAACTTTACATGTGCTTGAGCATAACTGTCTGGATTGTTATTTTTTTTTTAAAGATGTGAAAGTACGTAACTTAAGTTGAGTAGCACAGAACGTATTGTAAAAGTACCTATATCTAAAATTGTACTCAAGTAGAAGTACAAAATAGTGGTCCAAGAACTAACTGTTGAGTGAGAGTAAAATGTTTTTGGGAAAACTACTACTGAAGTAAAATAAACTGCAGTGGTGGAATATCAATAAATAAATGTACATTTGACTTTAATTTCACTACATTTGAGAGAAGGAATCTGTACTTTTTTTTTAACTGAACTGAAAAGTAAAAGTATTTTTTTTATTACTCTTTGAGGTCTAATGAAAAGGCTGAGGGTTTATTTTTAACACTTCATAGTTTGAGCAAACAAAAATATACAAATAAAACTAGCTAGAAAAAATACTGATTCAACTGTTTCTGCTGAACAAGATTCAGCACAAATCTGTGTCAAAATCACTATATCATATTATATTTGAAGATTTTATTTTATTTTTTTTTCAACTCCAGTGTCTGTACTTGTACTTAAGTAACAAAATCAAGTACTTCTTCCACCACTAATTAATTGTAAGAGTAATTGTACTGTACTGATTTATAATATGATGTTAATGCAAAATTCTGCATTTACAAGGGATAGAGACCAAAAGAATGAGGAAAAAAATTGAATACAGTCAACATAATGCTTTGTCACATAGATACTTGTTGTTGAGAAACTGTAATAATACCCAAAACATCCTAATCCTTATCATGGTAACATACATGCATGCATACATCGATGTACATACAGCCTCTATATATGCTTTAAATAAAAAGGAAAAAAGAAACATAAAAGTTATACCTAATACCTAAATCTCACCAACCAAGCTTCATTTCTGGAGAACTGCCCCTAGATGCTGTGGTCACCTTCAGAGGCCAAAATGTTTCAACAGTAACACAGTAAAATATACCTTATGAAATGTACTTCACCGGGCTTACTGTGTTGTCATTGGTATCCAGGACTTCTTAAACTATCTTTAAAGTGTACATGTGTATTTGACCTTTGACCCTGGTGCCTAAAAAGACTGAAATGTGAGTGTGTGCACACCAGCTGTCTTCAGTCACACACGTGCAACAGTTTCTTTATTTGGAAATATTAACACTTAGATGTGCAGGACTCAGTTATCATGCCCTCAGTCACATCTCTTGGAGTCAAGTTTCAAATAAATTGTTCTTTTCAGAATACACGCCATACTTTTACTTCTACTTAAGTTACATTTAGTTTGGAGTAGCTTTTGGTTACAGAAAGAGGAGCTGGAGGAAATGTCTGGGGTGGGGGAAGACTGCTGCCCCCGCGACCTGAAAATAGATGGATAAATGGTTTGAATATTTGTACTTTTTTTTTTTACTTTATGTCTAAACTAGTACTTATTTTAATGTATTTTATTTTATTTGATTTCATATTTTATTTTACATTATATTTTATATTATTTTATTTTATACTGACTATGCTATTTACTATATATATATATATAATTTTTTGGGGGCCACTACTTTTAAATTTTAACGTTAACCTTATTGGAGTACATATTTTAGATACTCTGCCCTCATTGTTACCATTTAAATTTATATATCTCACCTCAGACAGACCTGATGCTCTTCTTTCTGCCATATCTGAAGTATGAATGCAAACATAAACCACAGTTGAAAAGACCACGAATAAGTTGGAATAATAATATTCACATAAAGTATATCTCCAACTCTCTTTTGTGCAACCAGGCATTCTCCGAAGTGACAGATACCATCCCCTCTTAATGTTCACATCTAATAATATAAGGTGATCATAAAAGGATCTCATCTGCAGATGTACTTTCAGAGCATAATACTGTTCACATCTTTTTCTTATTCAAATCAAAGGCTTCAGTGCAGTATGGTGGAGCCAGAGCAAGAGAGCCATCTAGTGGCGGGGGAATGCCACTGAAAATTGAAAACTGAATTGAAAACTGAAAAAACTTGGAAAATTGAACAGCCGAAAAGGTGAGGACAGTCAACAGCACTGAGAGCTGGCAATTTCACCTGACAGTTTCAAGTGTTCTTAGACAGATCTGAGGTAACCAGCCTCGTGAAATGAAAAGGATTTTCCCAGAATTCAAGAAAGTAGTTCGATTCAGTTCATTGAGACCGGAGTGATGTATAGCTTTGCTGTGCTGCAGTGGTGCATGCAGATAAAGAGATCAGAATTTATGTATTTTTCCTACATTTAAATATTGAAGTCCAAATTTTCCTGGAGGTACTCAAGTCGCACAGAATGTGGATGGTAACGTCATATAATAACTGACTTATGTCTATTTCATTATTTGCTTTTCTGACTTGTTTTTGATCCAGTTTTCTGTTGAGGACCTTAGAGAGGCGACTGAATCATAAATTATATTGAATATGGAACAGTGACTTGCCTCACAGTAAGAAGGTTCCAGGTTCAACTCCCAGGTTGCTTGGCCTTTCTCTGCAAAGTTTGTATGTTTCTACTTGTGTGGGTGGGAACACTTTCCCCCCCATCAACCTAAAACATGCACTACTGGCAAATTCTCCTGCTACACTAGTTCTAATCAAGCCTACCTCAAGATCTGGAGATGGGTCCCCAGCGCCCACTGCTCCTGACAGATTGTCCCAGAGGGATTGAAGTCAAATGCTAACACAACCTAACCTAAATATTAACAATGAATGGGAAAACTGATCTGAGTTACACCTGTGTGCCTGTTCGTTGTTAACATATGGGCTCGCCTCTCACTATATCTGACCTTCACACTGGATGTTTAATAACATACGGTGGAACATTCTAGGCCAAGCACTTTTTCCTTAATGACGCGCCTGCATGTAAGTGTGCAAATTCATTGCCATTCATCACTTTGATATAATAATAGTAATTTAGAATATTACACTGCATTAACTACAGGGAGTCGTATACTTTTGCAGCTGTGCTCATGTCCTGGAATGTTACTGTTATTATGTATTATGACTGATGGACTGACTGTAACCTCCTGGAATGCTAAGTTTTTGTTTAAAAGCCCATGTTTGAACCCCTGTTTGGGACACTATAGTCGTATTCATATATATTACGCTGCTTTTGACAGTGGTGATAAATCTTTTGTGGAGGGGCTTCATTGTGTGGGTCTCTGTTGCTTAGCGCTAAAATCTCAGTCTTGCATATCGCTCATTTGTCATATCTTCATTTACCATTTTCGCCTGCCTTGGTACATTTAAGCAGCTGCATTGTATAACTGCTGCTTGTCTAAACTTAACAATATGGTAGCAAAGATGAATGCCTCCATCTGTAATATTACCGTCACATCATATCACTACAGCGCGAAAATGTGCAGCGTGTATTATCAGAGCAAAGAAAAACACATGGAGGCTGAGTCAATGTAAAACAACAAAGATAATACATTTAATATTGTTTCTCTTTTGGGCAATGTGAGATACAATGTAAACATGTACAAGATACAAAAGAAGTCATCAAAATGAAAGAGATAAGAAAATGGCCCGTTTTCAAAAGGCATGTGGAGGTGGTGTATTTTTGCTATTGCCAAACATAACACAGGGATTTGATAAGAATATTACAGGACAAGATATTTTAGTAGTTCTATTCATAGTGAAGAGTGTCGTACAAGGCCTTTTTATGTTGTTTTATTATCACCGAGGTAATGGCAATATGAAAAACATAAAGGCAGAGGAGTCTTTAATATTGTTATGGTCCTTTTTTTTTTTTTAAATCCCAAGAAATTCAGCTATTATATTTTTTTAATCTTGACTTTGCTTTTTCACGGCATAAAATATGACTTAAATTAAATAGGACTGACATTACTCTATCGAAAAATAGTGTAAAGAATTAGTTGGCAGTTTGAATCCTGCTCTCAACATAAACATCATCCACTGAGCTACAGGTTGGCGGTGCGATTCCAGCTCCCACAAATGAATGCTGCCATTGTGTCCTTGGGCAAGACACTCAACCCACCTTACCCCCAGAGTCTGTGTACACTGGTGTGTGAATGTGTGTGTGAATGGGTGAGTGGTTCCTTGATGTAAAGAGCTTCGAGTGACTTGAGAGAAAGTGCTACATAAAAATGTGATCTGATCATTTACCATTTATTCCATGTTACTCCAATATACTCAAATTTTTATGCAATTTTTAAAACGTGTATATTCATGTTGGGCAACCTGCTTGTCTTTAACCAATGATTTAAACCAATAAACTATTCTGTAAAGCCCTATGAGCCAACTGCTGCTTTTTTAGGCTCTACAAAATAAACTGAACAAACTTTTTATGTCATTTGATAAGATATGACAAAAAATCACCACACACTTTTGAAAAGAGGATATTTAACACAATTTGCAACAACAATGGTATTAAAAAATGACATAAAAGATTAGCACCTCCTTTGGTCCATCTCGAGGCTGTACCTGTTATAGTGTTTGTGCCCTGCTGGTAAAGAAACATGTTTAACTATTTGAATTTCTGTCTTTTTATTTGGCACTACTGTCCTAGAGCAGGCAAGTTTATTCCCAAAAATAAAACCAATCAAATTGACCTTGGCTTTTCGTAACATCAATCACTTTTGAAAGCCAAATGTTGACGGCATGTATATTTGTCACTCAGGACGCCAAAAACGATAAAGGATAATTAAAACACACCACTGTGCTAAATATAACCTTGAAAGGCAAAAATCATAGTGTTATTCCCTACAGAGTTTTGCCTGACTCCTGCTGGTATCCACAAACTTATTCAGGGCAAGTTCACTTAAAGGCATAAATAATACATGTTTCTTGCTTTTTTTTTTTTGGCTCCCTAAAACTCTATTGTTACGTTCTCTAGCCTCAAACTAAAATATATATTAAAGGCCCTGTACCCGATGTGTTGGAGCTAAATTTGCCTCGCCCCAGTACAAATATATTGCATAATTATTTTGACCTTTTGAGGTCAAAATAATGCAGCTGTGTTCAGTCTGCATCTAATTATAAAGCATTTTATATTTATTGCTTCATCAAAGTGTTCAGTTAGCATGCTAGCTGTGTATTTCTGTGTTTTACGTGACAGCAAAACTATCTGGTCTCTGAAAGTTGTGAAAAGAGCTTATAAACTCATCACAGTCAATATTTAGGATGCTCACAATGTGTAAGGCAGGGGTGTCAAAATCAAATTCACAGAGGGCCAAAATTAAAAACTGTGACTAAGTCACGAGCCAAACTAAATATTTATTGAAACATTTCCACAACATCTGCATGTTTTTCAGAAGGGGTAGATAAAATTTGAGTGAGGCGACAGGAAGAAGTTGCTAATGAGTGGGGGCCAGCTCTAATACATATTTGATATGATATCGCGGGCCAAATATATTTATATCAAGGGCCAAATTTGGCCCGCGGGCCTGAGTTTGACATGTCTGGCATGTGGTAAGTGAGGAATAATTTGGACCACTGCAAACTGTTAAAAATAAACTAGTTCTGTTTTTCAGGTTTTAAGACAGTAAAAATCAGGTAAAAAGCCTTTAACAATTACGTCACAAACTTATGCAAACCACCATTCACACATGACGATGCCTTCTTAAACCTGCTTTTGATCTCAATACAGAAAGCTCCCTGCGTTTTGAAGCTGCGGCTAACTTGAAAGCATTGCCTTTAACATTAGGAAGACTTTAAGAGCAAATCATTCAGTTCCAACTTTCATTTTAGTACACTTAATTAGCCTATCCTCTCTGCAAAAAGGACCCAAAAGAACTAAACCGATTGAAGATTTTTGATCTTATACTCTGAGAGAGAAAAAAAAAAGTTTCTTAGGAGTTCCGCTCAGCTTGCTCAGCCTAAGGGCGACGACATAAGATCTGACGATGCAGACTGTAGGAGAAAAAGATGTAGGATCAGTTCTGAAACTTTTTTTTAAGATGGAGAAAAGGAGAGAAAAGCTAGAAAAGACTTTAAGATTCTAGGTCCTGAAATGTTCTGTGGTGCAAGTTACTGTATGTAAAACTAGAGCAGTCATATTATAGAGAAGCTTGTTAGATAAAATTAAAAGTATTAAAGGATTGTAATTATTCAGGTGATCTAGAGTCCTCCGAAAACAAAATAACTTATCTCCTTGGGGTCCTGTTAAAGATGCACCATGCAACTTTCAGGTTGAGAGTCCTGCTTGTTTCCATGGAGATGTTATTGCGTTACCCAAAATGTTCCACAGTAGGGTTCACTATTTCCAAAAAGACAAACAGGTGACGCCATTAGGCCAAGTTACAGGTCAGATCTGTAGAGAGGTGACCCCACTCACAAGGAGAAGACTGCTTGAATTATTATGTATTAAAAAGTAACCTCTAAGAAAGATCATTTCAAATAACATTCCCAGAAAACAAGTACATAGCGCACATATTCAGCCCTCCCCTGTATCAAACTCCATCGTTCTCAGCTTGTCACATGTAATCCACTTTCTGATCCTTCTTGCCTCTCCCTGCGTTCCACTCTCACAAATAGCCTTCTTGACCTTCTTTGCTTCTCTACGGTGCACCTGCAAACTATCCATCTCTCTATGCAAAACAACTCACTAACTCACACACACGCGCCCGAGCAAAAAACATGCTATGCCCTCAGGAACTCCCCAAGTATACCTCAATTACCAGCAGGAATTGTCAGGCATGTAGAGGAATGGCTATGACGCTATTCGAAGATACCAGGAAGGAGAGCGAAATGAAAGAAAATCATTTGCAGCGCTGCTTTTCAAATGGAACAATAGGGAGAAAAGGATTACTTTAGGGTAAAGGTATTGTGTTTTTGCATTAAGAGTCAATTGCCTGGTTACATGACCTGCATTCAAATACTGCGAGATCTCTACTATGACCTGTAAGTAAAAAAAAAAAAAGAACAGGAAAGTAAGCATTAGTCGAATTCACAAATTCTGACCAAAAAAGTTATCGCTAGAGAGAATTTGATTTAGGAAACAGCTTTTGAGAATTCATGCAGAAGTAATTTTAATTGGCTTTCATTTGCAGATTTATTTAGTAAGACTGGCTCTGTAGGTTAGGTTTCACAGACCAAAGTATTAAATCTTTCTGAATGCGGAACATCACCCACATGATTCCATAGCAACAGAAAGTTAAACCCATACTTTGGAACATTCTCCATGGAGATATATCAGTTTATTATGCAGGTTTTATGAAATTATTAACTATGGAAGACTATAGCCAAAGAAAGTCAGGTTTGTGGAGTTGAAAGCCCGTTTGCAATAAGGATGCAAGTTTTTTAATGCAATAAAAAACACCAAAATGAAATGTTAGCTAAAAGTGACCTACTGGGGCTTTGAATAGTTGAAATAAAATTACTGGATAATACTTCTTATTATGGTACTTCTTATCATGGCATTAGCTTCATAATGCTGCATACAATTTGAATCATTGCACTCATTTGGTCAGAAAATGTGTGAATAAACATATACCTCAAAGGGGTTTTAACTGAATATATACCTGATAAGATGCAGGATTTTCTGTTTTGGCCTGTCCACAACTTTAGTCTTTAGCACAGTGGTGTGTCCCCTCGCGATGTATGATACAGCCTGCCAAGAGCCCAGTGAAAAAAAAAAAAAAAAAAAAAAAAGCGAGGGACTTCTATTTTTGGCTCTATACTCTGGAAATAAATGAACTGAGGTGAGTTGGCCAGGAGTACTAAACATCTGCCCACTCTCCCGTCTAGTGCCTACTTTATCTGGTCCACTTGTTTTTAGTCACCAATGCCAATGGATCCAAATGTCACCTTTAGTGGGATAAGGATGCAAAAATCTGAGGATGTATTTGAGTATTCACGGGTTTCAGCTTCCTGTTATATGCAATGTTTTGACGACCCATTCAAAAGATATAATATTTTGTTTCAAATTGCCAATCACTATAGCAACGGTACTATTTTTTTTCACCCATCTGCAGCTCACAGATAGGAGAGGACACTGACCGGACAGGAACCGAACTAAAAAAGGGGCTAAACAACACAAAAACATCCAAATCAAAATATCAAAATTCCATTCAGGCACAAATGTGACAGCTCAGAGCATGGCGCAAGAACCTCTCTGATGTCCTGGGACCCAGATGGCTGTAATGTCAGTACTGAATGAGTTAGTGGGTTACCGTCATGTCATCCACAAATCACTGTCTACTGCTGACAGAGGGGAGCAGGGGGCCGGACAGGGTCATCCATCCAAAACGTCCGTCACATCGAAGAGATATGGTTGCTTTGGTCCAAGGGTTTTTCTTTTTGGGATGCTTTAGGGTCCTACACACCTGCTCTGACACTGGAAATCAAATAAAACATCTGATGACTGGCAGTTTGGACTAAGGATGCCTGCAAATGTCTATAATTTGTTCAGATTGTTCATTTCATTGAAGCGTGTTGGAATTTTCTATTGCACTATTCCTCGAGGGGACATTTCAAAGTAAAACAAACAGGGGAGAAAGAATAAAATAGAGCAATACACATTAAAGCTTAAAAGAAGACGGCACACAACTAAACAATAAGCTTGACACAGAATGATTCCCTTGCATTTGTAGCCAAAGCATTTAAAGCAATAAACAATAGTACGAAACAATAGTATGTGCTGGAGCCGCTGTGAGTGAGTCAACACATTTACATAACGCCTTCGTCCACAGTGGAAATGTCTCAACAAACTTCAGTCTGGGGCTTAGTGTTTGTATAATAATGCTTCATTACAGGATAAAGGGAACTTTTATAGGCAAATTTGTTGTTGAGAAACACTTTGATTGTCAAATCCTGATTGAAGTGAAAATCAATGTGAAATAACAATAAATATTTGAATCCGACATTATGTAAAGCACAATAAAGATGAAGGAAGGGCCTGTGGTTTGCTAAAGTTGCAGCACACAGCATGAGGAAAAACAGTCCAATAATATTCTGCTAAAAAAACAGCTGCTCTTTGAATAGGTGTGCACAATGTTTCAATTCCTCACTGACCAGCAGTGCACTTCTTACTGCACTGAGGTTAAAAAAAACAGCCTCTAGTGGCCTGTTAGAGTTGTACCGCTTAAGTCCACTAGAGGGCTGTATTTTCTCATTTTGTGGGTGCATTGACACTGAAAAATCACCTCTTTGAGGTAAAAAAAAATAGAAAAATATAAATAACATAATAAATAAAATGCTGTGAATGGACTGCATCTTTACATTAATGCACCTTAAGAGTTTAAAGTGCATTAACTGACAAAACAGAACCACTCCGTTCGTCAATATTGTCACTGTGTGACCACAAACAACCAAACACAAAATACATAACTGCAATCTAGCAGGTTTAATACTCTAACACTGTCCAGCAGAAATAATGGATAATTAGTGACGAGCCTTGAGAGGTCTCAGTTCGTTAGAAAATGTATTTCAGCAGTCTTGAACATCAGCCATTCTCAGCACTGAGTCAAGTGCTTCCAGATAAAATACTTTTTTGCTGATCATAATTTTATGATAAATATTTCACAAGATATAAACCTGTCACTGATTCTTACTCTTTGGTTAATCACATTTTGGGCAAAATGTAATAATGTCCTGGGATGTCATGTCACTTTGTGTTCCAGTACGTCCTGCTGCCACACAACATCATCAAAAATAAATATGTACAAAATATATTTTCCTGGATGAAACCCACAATATTTAACTTACATTTTGTAAACTTTTGTTTGCAACCTATTTGTCAACGCTCCAGAGGTTTGGTGGTTCTGGAGCTCTCAAGTTATAGTTGCTTTATTTTACTTTTACAAAACTAAAAATCTAATTGTATTTTCAAGCTTTTCAGGATTCATGTATTAGTTTCCAGATGGTTACATCTAAGATACATTAAAACAGACATTTTCTCAGGGCTAAAAACACTAATCTATGATACAAACTAGGCCAATTTCTACAAGTTAAGCACCTACTGCATATTCTGCCAGTGTTTGTAGATGAAACAGAGACTAGAGGCAGGAGCTGTTTTAGGCTGAGGAAGGAAAACGATGTCACAAGAAAGCAGAAATAATTCTCTAAGGAAGACTCGCTTCAACACAAGACAAACATACAACAAAAACACAAATGAGATCCAGGTGTTTTTCATTTTGCTTTGACTTAATCTTTGACTTGTTGGAAAACGGAGGAGTCCACTTTTAGCAGAGCTTGAGATTAGTTGTAAAAATACTCTTGGTGGTGATCATAGATCTATGGCACTGTTATAAAAATGGTTTGTTTATTCTGATGCCATCCACCATTTCAGACCTCCACTTGTGTGATCAAATACTGAAGGCACTTAATGGCCATCACTGTCAAAAGACATGATGCAAATTTCTTTTAAACATTATTACTCCCATAACCACTTTTTAAAGTCCATTCTCAACATTTTTATCCCAAAGTTTAATCTCCAAACCAATCATTTCCCAAGTATACTTTTTTTTAGTAAACCAGCACTAAAGTGTCTTTTCCCATTTAAAACATCTCTCTTATTACAGTCTTTTTTTCTTTAAATGTACATAGTCAAACATATTGCTTATGAGACATTGGGGCAACATTCTTAGGGATGATGTCGTCCGGTTGCTTGGAGACATCTAAAATTGGGTTTGGGGATATATGAAAAAGTTTAAACATTTTGGGTTTATTTCTTCCTCTCTAGATAGTTAGAGGGAACCCATCCTTTCCGCGGTATCAGACTGTCTTGGACTTGGCAGTACCACCATCCATTTGGGTTTCTCTCCAAAACCTCCAGACAAGTGCCCTCAGTAAAACCCATCGTCTCCTCATCTCCTCGGTAATCAGCAATGGACACGTACACATCCCGACCAAGATTATTGTGAATGATCTGGCCTTTTTCTATGGGCTTGGGGCGGACGGTGGACACAGGAATTCCGTTGCGTTGGTTGCTAGTGCTGAACCCGCTGCTTGTAGACCCCAAACTGGTGCGCTCCGATGGCCTGGTTTGACTCTCAACAACCACATGGGGGCGCACAGTGCTAAAAGACGCATTTCGACGGACTCCCAAAGTGGCTGATCCAGAGCTGTAGTGATCGCTCCTACCCAGCGAATCATTCCTCCTTAGGGACCCCGTCATGTAGTGTGCGTCCTTAGATGGCTGCGATGTTGTCACAAAAACAGATTGGGGTCTCACGGCAACTTGGCGCACCCCATTTCTCATCCGTACCCCTCCATTCACCATTTGGGTTGGTTTAGAAAATCCGCCTGGAGGTTTTGACGGAATCGGAGGCGTATTCCTACTTAAACTTTGATGCTTCTGGCCTTGAATGTTGATATTGTTAAGCGCCATGACATGTTGCTCGTTCTTCTCTAAGCTATTTGACTTGCTATGTCTCTCGGAGTCCGTACTGCCTTTTTGACGAACTGGCTCAAGATAGTAAGAAGGAGCCCACCCCTCTTCAGATGCCCAGCGAATGTACCACCAACCACTTTCTTGCTTCTCCAGCACCTCCACCTCTGCTCCAGCTGGGAAACTAATCTCAGAATCTTGAACTTTTTTGTACGCATCAACGGAGCGATACATAGTTGGGCCTTCTACATCTGAACCTTTCGAATAGACGGAGGACACATCAGAGGTACTTCGCGAACACATCGATTCATCAGACGAAATAACGGATGCGGTTTCTGAATCGTCTCCTCGTGATGTTTTGAGACCGGGTCGATATTGACTTGTAGGTCTCAAATGGCGTCTAAGCGACCCAATATCCATCCTATCTGGGCTTTGCGGTTCTGATTTTGAGAGTAGGGGTTTTGGACGAACGGATGGTTTGGGTCTAGTTGACGGGCTTTGTCCTATCCTCTGCTCTACATCCCGGTTGAAGTTGGTGGTCTTTTTAACACTTCTGGGTAATTCGTTTGATGAGGAGTGAAGGCTACTGCTGTCGTGAGAGCGCAAACTTATATCTATGTGTCTACCTAGGGTTTGGCTTCTTCGGTTCATTTCTGGAGTCATAGTTTTCATAGGTCTGCTACCAGCTAGGGGTGAAGATCCAGATGGTTTCCGCGGGACAGTTGAAGAATGATACAATCGGGGTGAGCTTGGTTCACTTGACCCTTTAAGAGAAGAACCATCGCTACTGCCACTAGCCCTAAAGTCATTTTCGTATATGCACTCCTCCTTGGACACCTCTTCCACTGATCTAAACGTAGATTTGCGATGGCTGAAGACCGGTGACGCTTTGCACACGGGAGGAGAGGATTTGCAAGATGGTGGAGAGCTGCCATATTTTTTGACTAACAATGTTGCTTAGCTTTACATCTAGAGATCGGTCTTCTTTGAGTGAATCAACATCAGATTCGCCTTCACACCCTACAGCGGGGATATCATACTCTGGCTCTTCGTATACAGGCCGTTTAGGTGCTTCTAAAGGTTTGGTAGGAGTAATAGTACTAGGGGCTGAAGTAGTAGTAGTAGTAGTGGTAGTAGGGGTTTCTTCGGGCTCAGATTTTTTGACAGGTGGTGCGGGCGGAGGGATTTTTGGCCTGGTTAAGGTGCTGGATCTCCGGTTGAGATTGGGTTTTTTGCGTTTGTCGATGTAGGAGCATGGAGCCCAGCCCTCCTTCTCTCCGATCTGCACATACCACCAACCGCCAGGGTTTTTCTCAATCACCTACATAATAAAACATATGACAAATGTTTAGTGCTGGTTATATGTTGTGTGCTATGTAGAGCCATATATTTCTTGCTTCAACTTCTTCATTTCTTTCTACCTACATACAGTACATATCCCTCCCATATCTTACTATGTAGCCCTGTTTATTTGTTATTTGCACAAAACTTTGAATACATATTGCACTTTATTACATTCCACATATTATTTATATTCCATTATATTATTATTTAATTTTATTCACACATAAAAAATATATATAAGATAAAGAAATATTAATACTACCAATGATAATAATAATGATAATAATAATAATAATAATAATAATAAATTATATCCATATTTATCAGTCTTTTTTCATAAACTAAGACTATTTGCAGTGTTTTATGATGACTTACAAATATCTCTGCTTGTATGAGAACATCTACAATCTATTTTCTTCTATGTTCTTATTGAGCCAAAGTGATTGTACACCACATCTGCCACAGTTAATAGCATTGTGTGTAAGAAATACCTAATATTGTTTGCATCTCAAATGTGTAAATTATGTACCAACTTTAAACTATGTAAATTAGAGTGTGGATGATTTAAAATTTCTAGCTTATTTGCCAAGTTTATTCCAAAACACGTCTTGTTACTCCATGGTTTAGTGACTTTACAGAATACAATTTGAATATGAACAGTAAATAGACTGCAAATTAGGTGTCTCTGTATAGGAGCAATGTGCACCATCACCATTAGAAGAAAATAAGGGTTTATCTTAGTTTAGATGGTAATTCACAGATATTGGCTTTGTTTTACATGTGCTAATGAGAATGCAAAGAAGTTATTCCCAGCAGCAGAATTTCCTTGTAAAAAAATCCCCGACTTTTCCTTTGCTTTGCCGGTATATTTTTATCTCTCTACAACTGCAGAGAGCCAAATTCTGTCTGCATCATCAGATTGAATCACACATTTCAGGCTGCTTCTTTCTTATTGCCTCAGCTTGCCTGTCAATTTCCGTTCACATACATATTCACTGTAACTGCCTCCCTCTCTGTATCATCTGCGCTGTAACCGTGACGATATGGCATTCTTACATCAGCCTTTTGTCCTCCGCGGAAACTGATGCCATCCGAGATCGACGACTGGAAATCTGCTATGGTGTAATACTCCGCTTCCACAGCAGGAGGCTCTGGTGGCTTGGGTAACCTGCATAAACCCTGTATCAAATATAAAGGGGGAAAAAGAGAGAGGGAGAGAGATGTGAGCTGCTGACAACACAGACGATCATGCACAATTTGACTATAAATAGACTTAATAGGCCATTATGTGACATCAATCTTTCTGAAATATGATTTAGTTCAATAAATAGTCTTCATTTGTCACAGTAAATACAGAAATAAAGCATTCCCAGCAGTCAGTAGTCAATCCAGTCTGTCCATTTTGTGATGGGGGTTTGAAGGCTGCTATACCAACACAGGCAGTAACTAGGGAGCTAATTAATATTTGTATTTTATGTTTCTACTTTGATGTGTTGTACGCATACTGCATCTAAACTGATTTTAAAGGAGACAATGGATTTATAAGAACTCAATTAAATACAACCGTGTGATCAATGTTCGGATATTATATTGAAAACTTCCACCATCCCACTTTCAAACCAGGCAGTCAGTTTGCATGATGGAAAAGTAATGTAATGTGTGTCATTTGCAGGTTTCATATGAAATACAAACATATTTTGGAATTTGCAGCAAGAATTCATTAACTTACTTAATTTCATTGCAACTTGATAATTGGGATTTTGACATTTTAATTCAATTATAGTTCATCTTGAAGCCCTACTGTTTATGTTAATGAACTGTATCATGTATTATATACTCATTGTAATATTGACTCAGGACCTGGGCCCAAACAACAGTTAGTGATAACTAGGCCTGTCACGATAACACATTTTGAAGTGTGAAATTTTGAAGTATCATTGAAGTAAATGTAGATGATAAATTATAATACTGGTAACAAATCAGAAATCTGAATTATCCCCCAAAAAGCATTGTAAACTTACAGTGTTGTGAAAAAATATGAGCTGCAACACTTTAGTAGTTAATTTGCATCTATAATGAGATTAGAAGTTCATAATTCAACCTCCTACAGCTCAAATCTCAGTACAGAAAAATAACATTTTCGTTCTACTGCAAAGAAAGTAAAGCACCATGATAAATACTGACCCTCAAAAAATATTGTTCCATTTGTCATGTATGGAAGGATAAGTTAACATATCGTTACAGGCCTAGAGACAGCTCACACAGTTTTTTTTGCTGAGCCAAATATGAAAAAGAGTATGTAGACAATCTGATCTTAGTTCAAAAACTTACCAGGTTAGCATCTCTTCTTGGGGGAGGTTTCTGCCTTAAATTGGGGGACCCTGGAAAAAAGAAACAAAAAGGAACACGTTAATCATTTATAAGAATGTATTTGGCACTCTTTTCAGCTGGTCACAATCAACAGCAAAGCTGTAAACTATTTGAATGCATAACATTGGTATTAGAAAGCAAATGACTTCACTTTCATTCATGTGAGTCAAATCATGATATACCAAGCACTGAGGTCTACAGAGCACCTCTATCACTGCATTATGCCAGTTAAAGGTACAAATGTAACTTTTCTGATGGAGGGTCCACATCCTGCTTGTTTCCATAGAGATGTTATTGCTTTACATGAAACATTCCACAGTATTGCATTAAAAGTGTTAATCTTGCATTTGTTCAATACCAAGTGTTTTTGTTGCCTTTAAATCATGTATTCCTCCACGCTTGTCTCCATGGAGATGGACAAGTTTCATGCCATACTGTGGCATTAACTGTGGTTGTAAGTTACATAATGCACCTTTAAGCCTAAGATCAACAGAGAATCAACAATTTCATTAATAAGTGTTAGAAAGCAAATCACTCTATTTTTATTCCAAATATGTTAGATATTCCGATGTAAAAATACCACCAATGAATCTTACCTATAGCCTCAAATCCTACACAAAAGAAAAATTCACAGTTCTTAGCTAAGACTTACATTTATATTATTGGAATATATTATTCAGGTATGTTTAATTTTTGTTTGCTCACCAATTTCCACTCGATGAGGAGCGACCCTTGCCACGGCGGGACTCCCTGGCTCTCCTCCCCCTCCTCCTCCCACTCCTCCTCCTACTCCTCCTACTCCTCCCACTCCTCCTCCCAGTCCTCCTCCCCTCTTCTCCAGCAGGGCAGAGCTAGCGGCTATCCCTAAACATGGACTGTTAGTATCCCGGCCAGCACTTAGCCTTCTCCCTGTCTCTGCGTTGATCTCGGAGTTATACGGCATGGGTAAGCTGATCTCGCTCTTTGAAATGTGGCGTTCTGGGGACTGTCCGCTCCCCTCTCCGTCAGTCTGAATGTCCTTCTCGCTCATGGACTTTTTCTGGAGCAGGTTGCTGATCTCCATGATGTTTCCGATTATCTCCACAGGGCCAGTCAGGGTCTTCTTACGGGGGGAGAAGTCATCTTTGAGCTTCTTTAGATATGACGCAGGGGCCCAGCCTTCTTTGCCAAGGTATCTGTTAATTAAACACAGGATCATGTAAATATTGTGTTTCAAAAATGTACAACTACAAAGGCCCTATACATATGATTAGGGCTAGATACTGTCATAAGGGATCATCATTTGGGGAAGGGATTTTCATATCATGAGTCTTTTTAATGACACGTTTCCAAACCACTTCTCCTGTTGGTCAGCCTTCTCCATGCTTTGAGTGAGTGATGGGTAAATTCCACCAAGAACAGATAATAACAATAACTCAAAAGCAGCAGATGGCTATAATTCCCCTTAATAGCTACAGATATAAAAGGCACAAACAAAATATGACATAAATGCCCGCCTCTACATATATCATTTATTCACTCCTCAGTCACATCAAGGTAAGGTCTCATCCACCCTGTGATATACACCTTGACAACACCATAAATCTTTTACTAATTATCCAAGAAGACCCATTGTGGCTCAAATAAATTCACTGTGGTCTCCTCATAAACTAATCAAACCATACGTTCAGCATGTGCCAGCATATTTAAAAGATTCAACTGATTTCACAGAAAAATGTTCAAATTTCCTTTGCAAGTCTCTGGCACTAGTATAGGAACTACCTGTGCCCCTGATTATGCCAATTTATTGTAGGCTATTTTGGCTGTAAATCTGTACCTTCTGACGATTAATTGGTTTTGATACAATGATAATGTATTTTTCTTTTCTAATGGCAATAGTGGATAGATAATTTCATTTCAGTTTGGATAATTTTGACCGCAATATGCACTTTACTGCGCAGTTAAGTCCAATAAAAGTTATTTTTCTGAACCCGTTGGTCACTAAATATAATGGCACAATTTCTATCACATTGTATAGAAAGAAACTGACAAAAATACACTCTTGGCGTCAAGCTTCCACCCTGCACCCCTAACGAAAGCTTTGTCCCAGTCAATAGTTTAAACCAAGGATAATCTGCCACTCCACAGAAGATTTCATACAAAATCTGAGGACATGAGAGGACATTTTCTCCAGTGAGGACAACCACTATGCGGAATTAATGAGGCATGTGAACAGGCTCTCAGCAAATCATGTTCATCCATATTGAAAAAGAATGCAAAAAAAAGAAAAGTGACGTGAACCACACAGTACTCAACACACTTTCACACTGTCAAGTCAGCCTTTTTGTGACACTGAAACATTCTCAGATCAGATCCTGAACTGTCATCAGTTTTCGAGGATTGACAATGTGCAACGGGGATTTCTTACTTGCTTGAAAGGTGTACTGTTCAAAACACAATCATAGTGTGCATTGCTATTCACCAACTGGTGTTTAGTATCAGTTTCTATACTTTAAGCAACTGTTTAGAAAGTAGTACAACAACACTGAATATTGCATAAAACCATGTAGTTATTTTAGCTGATTTGACAGTGGATCACAATTTAAATTGGAAGTGAAAGTTGGGTCAAATTTACCCTAATCTTTCGTTCAATTTTTAGTACTGACAATGTTTAATAAAAATGAATTAACAAGAAAACAAAGATAAAAGCTAATGTAGATGTAGATTCACCCCGTCCACACATAGTTAAGCTTAATGAGTCACTTGAGAAAGCTCTAATGATTGTACAAAACATAACTCTGACACATTTGGCTTTAGATGCGCAATTCTCAGCTCAAAAGATGTGATCATTTCTCCTACTGGGACTACAGGCTGCTCTGTCTGCTCTGCCCTGAGAGAGAAGCATGACTCAAGTCTAAAACTGGAGGATTATTTCATGTTGGGGGCAGCCTTTGCTAACATGACATGCACATTGCAATGAGAAACACAGGCAGGAGCTGTTTAAACAGGCAGTTTGTATTGAGAATTAGCTGCGGATATCCTAGCGGCTTACTGTGCTTCATGCATACGTGTTTGCGAGTATTCACACTAAGCTAACACTAGTATTACCGTTAAGCCAATATCAGTATTCCTGGTAAGTTAACACCAGTATTCACCAGTATGTTTTGTGTGTGCACGTGTTGGTGGGATGTCACAAGACAACATGTGATAGTAGTCAGCTGTGCAGGAGAGGTACTTTAATCCTCTAGGGAATACCAGGAAAACTACAACACATGTAGCATATTGTGGTTTATGATTTGATATCATTTTGCTAGAGCACAAGTGTTCATTACAAGATAAGTGTAAGTGCTTATTAAAGATGATGTAACTGTACTTTCTTTAAAATAGTAGTTGGCTAAAAGCAGAACTACTTCAGTGGATACTGTATTCCTGACTTTCCTGGTGCATTCTAATTAATTACCATGATGAACTTGTGCTTTTCACAGCTTTCAAGGATGACAGCAGAGTTTTGTTATCATTGTAAAGCTGCCAACTAGCATGCTAACAGTGCACCTTGTATTTCTTGGATGATGAAACGCTCTATGAGTACATGCAGCCCGCACACTGCTGCTATACCCAAGAGCTGCTTATACAATACCCGTAACCAAGTTTAATATGTTAAATCCAGGACTAAACCATGACTAAATCAATTTTATGAATCTTATTGTCAAAGTACAGTAAGTAATTATTATTTTCATACATTTTTACGTGTTCTTAAAGAGCATGACCCATGTTAAATACAAATATACATGCACGCATATTTAGATCGAGGCAAGTTCTAAATAGTTTGACTTTTTATGCTGTTTTAAACCAATTTAAAAATCTATAAATAGGTTATTGTGGTAGGAAGGTCCTTGTCTTGTACACTCATTTCAAGCGATTACCTTCACCAACTCATTCAGCCAATTTCTATTATATGATTATAAAACCTAAAACACTAGTAAATGTCTGGTGAGGGCATAGCCAAACGGTGTAATGCGCTCAGTTTTAAGCCTGAGAGAATTCAAAGACACAAACAACTGTCCAGTAAACAGCACACAGCTGTAGCAGACAGGCACTGAGAGACCTGTGGAGAGGGCACCATATGCTACAGTGGCCTTTCCTCAATAGCTTTATGTAAATGAGAAACACAGAAAACATGGCCCCGTCTTTGGGTGAAACAAAAACAGCCTCTGAACCCCCGGGGGATATTAGTGGAAATTTAGAGGAAATACTGACATCAACAACAATTCTTTCTCATGTCACCCAATGTGTTACCTCGTAGGCATGTCATGATAATTACTATATCGACTTAAAAAAATCGTTTCAATATATGACAAATGGAATAATACTTTTTGGGGGTCAATCATCACCCCATTTATCATGGGGATTTTTTCTTTGTACTCCTCCTACTTTGTTTTGTACTATGAGATTTGAGCTGGAGAAGGTTGAATTATGAGCTTCTATGACTCATTATAAATACAAACAAACAAATAAAGTGTTGCATTCTGCATTTATTTATTGCAGTTCATGTTTTTTAACAATATTGAACATTAAGCATACTTTTTGTGAATAATTCTGCTTGGTTAGGGTTCAATATTATCGTTTATCGTGGCACTTCAAAATGTGTTAATTGTGACAGGCCCATTATCTTGGAAACAATCAATCAATGACTAGAACTTATATTCATGTTTCAAGTAGTTTTGTCCCATCTTGTACTTACTCATAGGGCCTACTGTATACTCCGCTGTCTCCCTGCTTTTTGAGTACCTCAAAATGTGTAGATTTTGGCAATACAACAGAAATGTGAGTTTAGACAGTATCGTTAAAAGACCTGAGCTGCAGCTAGGTCTGTCATGATAATCACTATATCGACTTATCGTTCAGTACATGAAAGCTGGATCACTATACTGAGCCTCAATATTTATTGTGAGTACTTTTTTCTTTGCAAAAATGGGGAGATTTTGGGTATTTTTGTTGTAATGTGATAAGATCTGAGAGGTAGAGGGATGAATAAGTTCCTCCTATGGTTAATTATTGGTACATTCTGCTATTTATTTGCTGCAGCTCATGCCTCAACCTTTTCAACCTTTTACAGCTCAAATGTAATTGCGTTACAACAAAAATACCCCAAATCTCACCTTTTTACAAAGAATGTACACATGATAAATATTAAGGCCTGCATACATTGTTCCAGCTTTCACATACTAAACGATAACTCGATATAGTAATTATTAAGACATGCGTACCCTTGAGTACTTCTTCCTGCGCAACTCTCGACTAAACCACAACTAAAAGTTTCAGTGCAGTTTTCTGTTCCAGTCTTTTTAAATGAGACTTCTTCATGCATGCTCAGTTTTACCTGATGTACCACCAGCCCTCCAGGTTCTTCTGAATGACATCTACAGTGACCCCTTTGTCGAAGCCCACCTCGTCCTTGCCTTGGCTGGTGTACGGCTGGATCGTCACATACTTCTCCTCTGTGGGGCGAAGAGAAAGGTAAAAAAAGAAACATGAAGTTAGCAGGTTCCCTCAGGACTTATAGAGAGGAGAAACAGTTATTGTGACCCATATAAACTGCCCTGAATACTCACATACAAACTAGGACTGAGCCATTATTCGAACATTAATTAAAATTCAGTCATGTTTAATCGTCAGTGATACAGTTATGGGATTGTCCACGGCCAATCCTCTGTCAGTAAAAACATGTGGTTTAGAGCAGAGTTCAGACTTTTAAGGAAGAAATTTCATAATTTCTTTGCCTGAAATGTTCCACAGCATAAAAGTAAACTTCTCCATGGAGACACTTAGGTGACACCATCAGCACGACAGGTCAGATCTGTGGTGAGGCGACCCCGCGCTCACAGTAAGAATGAGTGTATTTCAAGGTATTTTACACACAAACAAAAAACATCTGTAATTGAATTAATGCAAAATAGATATGTTTAATGTCATACTATGAAACCAGGCAATTAACATGTAAGATGAGGACCCTCCACTAGAAAAGTTACACAGTGCACCTTTTTATTTTGAAAGACAAACATCAAAATCGAAGACTGATCAATGTAAGAGGAAAAAACTGACTTTTTTCGCCACATTGCCCAGCTCTAATACATAAAAAATAAGCTGCTAGACCTAGTTTCTTACAAGGACATGCGTAGAATGTATTTTAAAGGTAAGTGTCCTCCATCAAAAGATAGTAAGATCTCTGGTTCTCAGATCTCTATCTCTACTGTCAATCCTTAACTTCACACTCAAAAAATCCTACAATGGGATTAAGGGGAGTGCAGGTTATAGGTAGATTTACACAAGGTCAAACGGGAGGAACAAAGCAGCGATAAATACAAAGAAAATTCAAAGGCAGAGTATTTGGTATGTAGATATGATCGGAAATGGTCAGATTTTTATATAGCGCTTTTCCACTTTCAAGGCACTCAAAGCGCTTTACAAGAACGAACCACTCACACTCACCCACTCACATCCATTCACACACTAATGGTAAGGTGGCTTAAGTGTCTTGCCCAAGGACACACTGACAGCATTTATCTGTGAGAGCTGGAATCCCACCTCGAACAATGGTGTTTATGTCGAGAGTGGGATTCAAACCGTCAACCTTTAAATCAATGGACAAACACTCTACCAACTGAGCCACAGTCGCACATCTTATTGAAAGTAATGAGGGCAGGTAGTAAAGTATGAGACTATAGCACTGACATTCCAAGCCCAGATACGGAAAAAGTAAACAATTTTACAACATTTCAGGATTATATATAGCTATTTTTGTGTAATAATAAAAAGTTAAACATTAAAATTCAGGGCATAAGTTAAAAAAGAAACTAAAAGTAAAAACTAAAAGGTGTTAAACTTCATGACTAACTTCATGATTAACTGCAGGGTTTCACAATAATCTCATTATATAAGATGTGATAAAATAAGGGCATGCATGAAAAATAATACCATGTAAAATAAATCTATGTTCAAGATTGTGTGCCATAGAACCATGGCATTGCTCCATGATGCATATGCAACGAGGGAGGACAATGTCTACAAGGATGTGTTCTATATGCACATGTATGTTTCCTTAAGGTGCAGTGAGTCCAGGCCCCTCCCCCCGTCCTCCCCGTCCTCCCACTCCTCCCGCCGTGATCCTGGGGTAGCTCAGGTCAAAAACAGGATGTGAGGAATGTCTGATTTTGGGATGGTCCTGAACATGTTGAATCAAAAGGAGTGTATATGTGTGAAGGAGGGAGAGATGGAAGAAGGGAGGGTGGAGGGAGGAGAGGCGCGTGAGTGCTTGCAGATGGACAGGGGAGCAAGGAAAGGGTCGGCTTACGAAGAAATATGCAACATGTATCAAAGTGTTTGAGAGTGCTAGGGGACGAAGTGACAGTGTTTGATGAAATAAAGGCAGCCTTGTGCACAAATCACTGTTATGAAGTGTTCCAGGTGTCTGTACTCAACGGTACACTGAACTTGAGAGAAAAGTGAAGGGCAAAAACTGAAAGAGCTTCTTTACTTACTTTACTTTAAACACTGTGAATAATGTTCAGATTGGCATAAGAAGTGAGAGAGAACAAGTGAATATTCAACTAAGTGTGACCAAGTATTGTAATTTAAAATATTAAATCTAATCTAATATTAGATTAATATATACAATATAATTGTGAATATTTTGCAAAATTCACTCTTGACAGCCATCATCATCAGAAAATGTAAGTAAGTAGTAGTAAAAAATAAAAAAATTAAAAATAAATTTAAATTTGTCAACTGGACAAAAAGTTGTAGAAGGGAAGAGGCTTTGCTGCTTATGCTCATGCTCTTCAGTTCCTGTCAGATTACTGATGGACACTGCCTCATATATATCTGAAGGGAGGGGCTAACTACATTGAAACTAACACACCTGTTCATTTACAGTTTCTGTTTCTTAGCTAGGTCTAATGAGCTGCACTAAGTGTGAACTGTGCTTGAGTCATATTTTGCATAATCAATCAGGCCCCTAATGGCTGCTCTCACAACCATTAGCATACTCTTCAAAGATGGATTGTCTTTCCTGACAAAAATTGCTTCTTTAACTCCCTTTTCAAACCATTTATTTTCTTTGGCTAAGATCCTCTCCATCTTCAAAGGAGTGGTTAGAGGCTTTGAGATGTAGATGCACAGCAGACTGGGGTCCTGAGGAGCTCTTGTGATGGTGTCGGTACATTCTCTTATGGAGTGGCTGTCTAGTTTCTCCAGTATAATGTTCACTGCAGTCTTCACTACACTGAATGGAGTAGACCACATTGCTTTGTTTGTAGCTTGGGTTTTGTCCTTTTGTAAGTATAGTAAGTATTTATTATTTGATAAAAGGTGCACAATGTAACTTTTGTGTTGGATGGTCTACCACTTGCTTTTCTCCATGGAGATGCTAACAGTTTGTTTCGAATATTCCACAATACGGTATTCCACGAAGACAAACAAGCAAGTCCCCACCACGCCAACTTTATGGTCAGATCTGCCTTTTTTCCAGTGTTCTTTTTAGCAATAAAACACGTAGGATTTCACAAATGCAAAACAGTGTATTAATGCGATTCCCAGCCCTATTCAGCACTACTAGAACTGATTTAGAGTTTTAAAAAGACATCACATTTTTCCTTCTAGTCCAGTCCATCTCAGTGTGTAGGCTGTCTCTGGGTCACTTTCTACAGGGATAAAGTGCTGCATTGAGTGGGTGCTCAGTGGGAGTCCATAAATCAGAATATATGGAACTGCTCAGGGTAAAAACTCCGACAAAGTAGGACATATAAGGACAATCCCAAGCCCCATCCCTCGTCTGCGGCCCTTTACAAGATGAGGTCACTTAGCCGTCAGTAGCTAATCAACGGCGCTGCGTAGATCAAGGCACTCTGACCTGGCTTTGTCTGAGCATGAGCTAATTTAATTTAAGCCTAAAGCACACCCGTAAGTAGTCCCCTGTGTTGTTTTTTTTTTTGTTTTTTTTTCTATGGGGAGAAATGTAAAGCAATCCAACTGCAAAGAGATGACAAAGCATGCAGCCCTATACCATTAGAAAATTAGATCTGTAAGTGTAGATCCAATGAGGTAATGCCTTGTTTTTGCAGACATCAGAGGCATTAATCATTGTGTTTTACTACACTCAAGTCAAATCACTGTTGGCTGAAAAAAAAAAGGGACTTTAATGTTTTATTGAAAATTAGTGATGGGACTTTCAGCTTCTTTGTGGGATCTGAATCTTTTGGAGCAGTTCTCTTCAAAAGCCGTTCAAAAGACTGGCTTTTTTCGTTTATTTATGATAGAAGCCAATGTGATAACTCAGTTTATCTAAAAACTAATCACAGACAGAAATGACCCAAGGCTCAGATGTGTTTAAAATGGTTCAAACCGAGAGTGGGAGAGTGTTTAACCTTTTTTAACAGGTATTATGATATCAAATATATTTTTCTGTGCACAAACCTCTCACTCTTGTCACCTGCTCTGCTTTTGTGATGATTTTTGCGTTGCGTTGCATTAATCAGTTTAATAATGCAGGTTGTTTTTTTTTTTGGAAAATAAAAGGTCTTGAAAAAAATGAAATTCAGATCGAATCGTTAAGGAACCGTTCAAAAAGAGCCGCCTCATTCACGATTGTCACATCACTATGAAAATTATTATTCCATGAACAAGTAATGTGAACAGCAGATGTAAAGTTGAGTTCAAGTATAATTACATAACACATTTTTATACAGAGTTAACCATTAGCGTTACTTGGCTAATAATATACATAACAATTTTTTCAGATATTGACATGGTTTTCTATATAAAGACCCTCGAGTTTGAAATAAAACTGGATTGATTCACACTTGGGTAAAACAATTCTCCGTCCAGAGCTGACAGCTGCTTTTGTTCTTGTAACTCTTTATGTGTTGTTGTTAATGTAGCTGCTTTTGTATGTGACACTCGGTTGCTATGCCGACAAGCTGATGTGAAGGTTCTGGGGCTGTTTTGGAGTCTGGCTCTAGTGAACTGAGACTGCTGTTGTTTTGCTCTTGTTTTGACGTGGGTTACGGCCTACAGTAGCCCTTGTGTTCAGAAAATAAACAACCAGAAGAATTTGTCATGTTTCCTTACATCAGAACGCTGCAACATGAATTAATATAATAACAAGCCTTGTATCAAAGTAACAAAAAGAAATACATTCAATCACTAATGCACTTTTGTACTTCTGACTAGGGATGGGAAATACATAAGCATATCTTATCTCCATATCCTGATATATCTGTACAATATATATAGGTCCCACCGAAGGAGCTGGAGGACGTGTCTGGGGTGAGGGAAGTCTGGGTGTCCCTGCCTACACTGCTGCCCACGCGACCTGACCCTGGATAAGTGGAAGAAAGTGGATGGATTGATATATTTATGGGATTAGCACAGTATTCGCAATTGGCTCAAAAAAGTACAACAAATGAGATTATATCAGAGAAAATACATATCGGCACTGGTTGATAAAGTCCATATCGACGCATCCCTACTTCTAACTTTCAAAAAGACAAATACCATCAGTGCTAGTGGTTAACATTCTCATAGTGGTGAGGGGTGAGCTCAAAGCATGAGAAGGTCGACTCTGGAAAGTGTCAAAAACACTACCCATAATGCAGTGGTGTGTGTAAGAACAGCCCACCTCCATGAGCTTTGTTGTGGTGGTTTAAACTTTCTTTCCTTCTGATTATTCCACTTAGACCTGGCGCAGCTGGGACCACAGTCTGCTAATATACTTTAATGATATTTAGGGCTGAGGTAGACAGGGGAAACTGAAGGGTTACATGATACAGTATTATTTCAGTCCCAAACTATTTTTTCTCAATCAATCAATCAAACTTTATTTCTATAGCACCTTCACAACGAAAGCTGACCAAAGTGCTGTAC
The DNA here is from genome assembly GCA_019594935.1 of Periophthalmus modestus. Taxonomy (NCBI): domain Eukaryota; kingdom Metazoa; phylum Chordata; class Actinopteri; order Gobiiformes; family Gobiidae; genus Periophthalmus; species Periophthalmus modestus. The sequence goes on from JAIEZT010001373.1 coordinate 18,003,282, forward strand.
AACATTAAAAAACAGATAAAAACAATAAATACAAGATAAAAAACAATAAATATCAGCAAAGTACATTACAGCATTAAAAGGAAGGAAGTGTCACAGGGCTACGTGTTAAAAGCCATTCTAAATAGGTGGGTTTTAAGTTTGGCTTTAAACAGAGGCAGATCAGTGATGGAACGTAACTCGATTGGCAAAGAGTTCCAGAGTTTTGGACCTGCCACTGCGAAAGACCGATCGCCCCCACTGTTTGCCCCGGGACCGGGGGACCTCCAGAAGATGTTGCCCAGCAGATCGTAGAGTTCTGCTGGGTTGGTGAGGGGTCAGAATCTCACATAAGTAGGAAGGTGCAAGGCCATTGAGTGCATTAAAAACAAACATTAAAATTTTAAAATTAATTCTAAAATGAACAGGGAGCCAGTGCAAGGAGAACAGGACAGGGGTGATGTGCTCATGTTTTCGACAGTTTGTGAGCAGGCGAGCTGCAGCATTCTGCACGAGCTGCAAACGGTGGAGACCAGCTTGATTGATCCCTATGTATATAAAGCATTGCAATAGTCTATGCGGGAGCTAATAAAGGCATGGATAGCTTTCTCCAGGTCACCACGGCTCAAAAAGGGTTTAACTTTAGCCAGAAGGCGGAGCTGAAAGAAGCTTGCTCTGACCACAGAATCTATTTGTTTGTCAAATTTGAGACTGCTATCTAATATCACCCCCAAATTTTTGACAGCATGGTTAACATGAGGGACCAAAGCAGCAAGACCAGGAACTGAGGTACTGAGCAGGTTAGATGTCCCAAATATAATGCACTCTGTTTTGTCCTCATTCAAACAGAGAAAGTTCTTGGACAGCCACAGTTTAATATCATCTAGTTAGAATTTTAAGGTTTGTTTGTCCATGATTTGTCCATGATTCCAGTTTTACAGTAGGGGTTGGGCTGATAGGGCTTTTGTTTCATGTGGTTAGGCAGTGGTTATATTTTATAGAAATCAATGTATTTTCAGATTAAAGTATGGACATAGGTGTGCTTGATGTTGTTTGCTTTATAGAATCTGTTTTAAGCTAAATTACTGTACCATGATGTGGAAAGTAAAACCGTTACAATCATCAAAGTAGTGGGGACCTTTAGTAATACTACCGTCATTCTTTGGTGGTGACACATAGTGAGTGACTCATCTCTCTGCACATGTCGAGGTCTGTGGGCTTACACCACCCAAAACCCAGGCTCCTGTTTTCACACTATACTGTTCATAACTCACTGTTTCAGATTAGTTTGAAAATACATCGCTTATTTAGTTTTAGTTTAACCCTGCAGAACCGACGGGGTCAAATTTGGCTGCAGTTAATTGCTGCTACGCAAAATGAACAAACAAACAAAAAAAAAAGGCAAATTTCAATAAAATTTTTTTCAAAAAGCCCAGAATCTGCCACTTCTGTCCCCTGCACAGAGATACTTGTTAATGCTGTTTGTTAATCTTTTTAGTAATAGCTTGCAGAATGTCTAGAAGTACGTTTTACATATATATTTATTATATTTGTTATAATTTATTATATATATTTTTTTTAAATTAGCGAGCCCAATGGGTCAAATTTGGCCCTGATCCTAAATTAGAGAGTAAAGGGTTAAAATTGAAAAAAAATGATATTTCAGTGTCAGTGAACTTATAGCAGTAATTAAATGCAATGTTCATAATTTTCTTTTTCTTGGGTTCTCCAGGGTTAATTTAAAAATACTATGTATCTATGTCCTACAAAAATACTTTAAACTTATCTATTCAATTGCAGATTACATTGCTAAAACAAATATCTTCAAAAAACATTTTCACCGTCTCTCCACAGACCTGACTTATCTTGCCTTAGTGGCGTAACCTCTCCGTGGAGATAGATAAGATTAATGTTGTATTATGGGACATTCTTGGCAACATATAGCATTTCTATCCGACATGGGCATCAGGAACTAGGAATATGTTGTTTTAAAGTACATATTTCAAGTATTCACAAAAAAATGAACAAATGGTGAACATATTTGTTACATATTTTTTTCCTTCTATATTCATCCAAACCAAACACAGGACCCGCATAAAATTATTAGTAGTAATTTTACCTTCCCCCACCTTAATTAAATACTACAGGCTTATGGGAGGTTGTGATGTCATTAGAAACTCAAGAATATGCTAAAACGGTCCCTCAATATTCCAGGGCAGTAGTTTCATAAGACTAACTTAATCTTTGCTTAACGATTTCCAATTTGTCAGGACCTTACGATAATAACGTACATTGGCAGTTGGACAGTTTTTTTAATGCTTGACTCATTCAAATAAGACGACAGGTTTATTCAGTGAGCAAACTTTACAATTTCTGCGGCGTTTCACACTATAGGAGCAAAGCTTAAGAGGATTAACAAGATGGTGGTGAGGGAATGGGCTATGCAATTTATGCTGTATCAACTGCCTGAAGCTGCTGCTAAAAGGGAATGTATTTTACGAGTGTTGAAGAGCACACAAAATCAGAGTAAATATCAGACCATGCATTCAAATTCATAGTAATCTTTGGTCCTTATCATTTCAGTTCCACTAGGTAGAACTCAAATAGATACTAAAAGGGGTCCAAGTGCTAGGGCTGCACGGTTTGGGAAAAATATCGAATTGTATTTTTCTAGCAAGCATTGCAATTGCGATTATATTTCTAATTTATATTTTAAAAATACGATTCGTCCAGATCTAAACTACAGGGTTAACCGTTTTTATACAGAATAAGACAAGAGTTTTTGTTGTTTATGAAAGACATGATGGTCTTTGTGATCAGCTAATTATGTCCATTCAAATTGCGATTTCAATTTAATCATGATCCAGTGCCAACACAGACAGCTTCAGCTTGGCAGATATTTTTTCCCAAACGCACGTTCAACCAACACATATAATAATCACACATATTTGTTGACATACTAGTTCATTCTTCCAGCAAACAGGGTCAGATTGGTGGTTTTCATGCACTATTCAGGCTTTATGAATGACTTTGGATTTTAGACTTGGTAATACAACTTAAAATTATATGTGATTAGGAACTAGGTCAAAGCCGTAATTTATATGAAATGTGAGCATCCAAGACACTATTACTGCATCCACAGACATACTGAACAAGTATTAAACTAAAAATACTGCCAGGAAGTGGTATGACCAAAACATCTTGAGAACGCCTGACCTCATCTGAACTCGGATGCTAAGCCTGGTTAGTACTTGGCTGGTATTAGCAACGGGGGGACATAGTGGGTCAGGAGTGGGTCTAATGGAAGCTGTTGTTGTGTCCTTAGGAAATACCTTGCTTTGAGGGTTGAAGAACACTGGTGTATGAAAAGTGTGTTTAAGCCTACGGGTACAATCTGGTGTGTTCACTCCATGTTTATAACATGCAATGTCCTGAACAGATAAACAATAATAATAATAATAGTATAAATGCATTGACTGACTTAATGGAGACCATTTGAAGTGAGGTAAACCAGTGAGGGACGAGCAAGTATACAGAGTATGCAGGATGGATGGAATGGGTGTGAAAAAACAAAAAACAAAACTACAGGTATGACGGATGATAATACAACATTATAACAAGTTAAAGTAAATCATAATATAGGCCCTTTAAAATGTTGATACAATTCTGTTCGGTATTTAAACAATACTAGATTTTACTTCAAATTTAAGCTCCACTGTACTTTCCATAGAGTCAAGAGAAGGTGTGGAATATGGGAAAATGCTGCATTTATCTGAAGAGGAAATTTCAAAGAATAATATATATAAAAAAAAAAAACCCAAACTAATATGCTGTTTTGGCTCATTGTAAAATGCAGAAAATATGTGATGTTGCACAAAATAAATCTTAACCCCAAAATATCTAATTGTTTTTAAATAATTCATAAACATTTTATTTTATTAATTCAACTTCCAATTCACTATAATAGCTTGGCCTACATGGGATACGTGTGAGAAATGCACTACAGTCGGACTGATCCCAAACCCAGATGCCTGAACCAGGGAGAGCAGCTCAGGTTCAGGCGGGGCTCAGATGAGTTGGAGCAGGGAGTGGTGTCTTCAGACTATATCTCTGCTCTACCTCAGAATCAGCTATTCTCCCCCCGGGCACGGAGGACAGGACAGCCAACCAGCTCAGACCTAGTCCACTATGCAATGGTGTCGCTTTTTCTGCAGCGAGGCCACTAAGACCAAGATATGTTTTCTCAGACTGGGAGCACATTACATGCAGTTAAAAGTAGTTTTCCTGTGCAGTTTGCCATATGCTTGAGATTGGTATATGTGGTACGCCACCTCCAGGCCTGCCATACAATTTATGCGCCCCCTGCACTCACATTAGTTTTCATAAATGAGGGCCAATGAATCTGGCAAGAAATACTGAGATAAGAAAACCACTTTTAGTATTTATATTGTGTACATAAAGATTTCACATAGACCACCCCGAAATAGTCCCACATGAAGTAATTGTCTAAACGGCCTTCACTAATCCAGGAACCAAAAGACAATTTAGCACACATTTAATACAAAATAAAGTGCTCATTATCTAAAAACATACAGCCTGTGTTAAATCTGTTTACACAGTCATTAGTGTTCACAGTGCTCTGAGGCTGTCAAGGTTGGTTCTTTTGTTTTGCGAGGTTGAATAGCCCTCATTATTATCCCAAAGTCTTTAATGCACACCAATTATTCTGCTGCTTGGTGTGAGAAAAAGAGTTTGACAACAGTAAGTGAGGTTTTACTGTCATGGCTGCCCCCAGTCTGCTCCCTGTACGGTGTTGTGGCGTGATTAGCGGTCATGTAAATTAGCCTGTTTACAGCGTTGGGGTGAATTATGCACAGGTACAAAAGAGAGAGGCCAGTAGAGGTGCAGTAATAAATATGCTATGTTACAATAGACTGCCTCTGATGCTGCAGATTAGGAGCTGTTATTTAGACAGCATTGTTCGGCTTCACATGGTTTTTCCATATTTGTCCTGTATGGCCTGGCGCACACATTGTAATTAGCATAGGTGGAGTGTGGGTTTGCTTTACTGCTTCGAAAATTAAACATTTATAGGATATTTCCAAAACCAAATGTTGAGTAGTAACCATTTGTATTCCACAGGGCGGGACATTTCTCAAGTGATGGGAAGAATGCTTTGAAACTGTATTTAGTTACAGAATACTGAATGCCTAATGTGAAATATAAATAATACATATCTTGTAACATAGTCCATTACACGGCCCAATCAGAGTACTGTACGCTGAATACTGTACTTATTTATGTATTACTTATTAGAGAAGGGAAAATCGCACATACACTCACCACTATTCTGGTGAGTGTATGTGCGATTAATAATACCTATTCAGAATAAGTATTGCAGTACGTTTCAGTTACTTCCCAACACTGTATTTAACGAATGCATATTTCTGTAACATGTATGTGTTCACCTCTGCTCTGTTGGCGGTTGACTATCCCCCCCAATGTCCAGCGGCGGTCCAGTCTCTTCAGATGGGCCTTACGTCTCTTAGTCACTAGGGGGAGCAACAAAAAAAACAAAAAAAAGCATGGGGTTAGTGTAAGAAGCAATATTAATATTAAGTAAACACCTGCAAGTTTTTTTTTAAATTTTGTTAGTTTAGCAGAGGTTAAATAAAGATGCTGTTTTGATAAAAGTGCACTATGTAACCCGTCTGCTTTTATCTGTTTTTTATGGAAATGTTGTTTTCGCTTGGAATATTCCACAGTATGCCATTAAATGTACTTATCTCCATGGAAACAAGCAGGTAATCCCATCAGGCCAAGTTACAGGTCAGATATAAAGATAAGCGAGCCAGCTCCCAGTAACAATGTATGTTTTCAAGGTGTCAGTAGCAATAAAATCTGTTAATGAACAAATGCAAAATAAACCCCACAGTGGAAAAGTTCGATAGTGCACCTTTAATCAAATCACTCCTGAAATACTGAAATCATTAAATTAGTGCTAATGCAAATGCAAATTACAGTTGTCATACGCAATCTGTTTATTCTTCTTTTTGATTACTGTGCTTAAATGGGGGTAAAAGTAGTATTGGCTGATTATTGATTGATTAGCAGCAAGAACAATTCGCAACGTCAGGGTAATTGGGTATTGCACATTAGCTAGGGGAACTGATTTGCAGGTAAAACATACATTCACAAACAGCTGGCAACATATATATACAACAGTTACACAGTTAGATGAACAAAATGGAGTCTTCTTTAAATGAACCCATCAGCAGATCAATAGTACAACATCATTGAGTCCTGCACGCTCGCCTCTCTACGGACTTCACTACAGATACATCAGACGTGGCTGTGTTTCAAATTTCCAACCTGTTTCCGAGCTCATTAGTTCTTTGTCTGTTTGATCAAATGTCGGAGGTGGCCCGGTGCGTCATCCAAATGCGTTCTCCCAAAAATAACAGCAGAGACATGAAAAAGAGATGGAAACGCCACTGTCATCTCCCCAACGCTAATTCAATTCATCACCGCATGGCAAAAACAAATGTCTACGGGTTAGAATGACCTGAATACAGAATAGAAATTTAGGGCAGTTTTGATGAGATATTGTGTGCGAATTTGCACGTTTTTGACTGGTTTCTTTAGTAATTTAGTTTGAAAAAAAAATGTTAGAGCTTTTATTCATACAAAGCTGCTCTCTAGTTACTTAAAGGTACTGTGTATTTGAGTAAAAACTGTCTTAAAATAAGTCAGCTGTGTATTGTCTGCATCTAATTATAAAACAGGATATTGCTGAAGAATCAGGAAGTGTATGGTTAGCCTGATAGTTATTGTCAGCAATGAAAAAGCTGAACTGGCGCACCCCATTTTGGATAAAGACAATTAATCCATCCTTGGAGACAGCGCAATATTCTTAACTAATTGGCAGACATTCAAACTGGATCTAAACTATTAAAACTACAAAAATTAAGATTAACATCGTGAATGAAAGTAATTTAAACACACTATCTGTTTTTGCAGTGTGTTATTACTATCTTATCCCCCATCCTTCCGCTGCTTCCTCTCCTCATCTCCTTATCTCTCCATTTCTCATCCGTCTGCTCCTTGTCTTGCTTCTTGTTCCTGATTGGCCACTGTACCTGGCTTGACCCCCTAATTGAAATATCAGCGCAGGGAAGTCACAAAGGGAAATGTTATTTGGAGGTAATTTGGGCTGTGGGTTCCTCTCCAGTGAGCAGAGCTGTCAGATGAATTAGGTTACACAGAGTTGCCGCGGTAATGAGAAGAAATGGACGACAGGAAGCGGGAGGGCGGGACGTATCAAAGGTGTGGAGTGACAAAGTGTGCAAACAGAAAGACATGGAGCGTAATAAGATAACTGGGCTTAAAGTGCATATGACAGGCTGGACTGCGAATTTCACAAAGCCATTAACATCATTTTATTTATGATTTTAGTAAAACTCTTGCCTCGTTTTATCATTTTACTTCCTGATTTGATACGGGCAGCAGATGTGACATACTTGGAGGTGATTCCATAACTCTGTCTACTAAGCAAACATCTAAATTGCACAATAGCCAATAATTTTGTTAAATGAAGCTTCCTCGTGCATAAATTACATTGCACTTTGCCATGAAATATCCAAAAGGTAAATGCACACATGTTGAATCTGATCTTTTCTATTGGCGACAGCAGCCAGGAACTCACTGTAATATGACAAATCTGAATTTTAACAATATTCATTTTTGCTGCACTACATCTGCATTAAATATTATAGGCCTATAGGATGTCGTGATGTCGTCTGAAACTAATTAAACACACACATTCAATACATTCACACACAAATAATTGTAATAAATATTTCTGATTTGACTTATGAACCATATAATTATATTGTCTATTTTTCTTTCATAATCAAGTAGCCCACAGTTGTGTTTTAAAGTTCAAAATAACTATACAAATATTAACAATTAAACCACATTAAACAATATATAAGGGATTGTTTCAAATACTGGAATCCACGCAGCTACTTTTGCCATTAAATTTGCTGGCAGCCTGAATACCTTTGTGTGACGCACTTAAGTTTCTTAAATTGTTAAATACACAAATGTTTCAAAAATTGTGACCAAAATGAGAAAGAAAACAAAGCAATTTAAAGTTGAGGTATGTGATTCTCTCACCACAGAAGAAAGAAGCACATATTAAAATCTGTCTAACTCATCCCTAGCTCTCACAAACAAACTTAAAACAGCTTTTTTCAGATAGTGAAGTAAAACTGGGGTGGATGGCCTAAGTGCAGCCAATCAGAGCGCTGCTTTTGGTGCTTACTTCCAGTTTGATGAGAAATAAAAATACTTCATTATTAGCAACACAGAAAGAGTGCAGTGGGCTAATTTTGTCATAACGTGCTGCTTTTACAGTCTACTCTTTGGGGGAAAACACAAAATTTTATTAAAAAGTATATATGCTGTATATATATAAATGGACATTCCAATATCAGCTGTGCGAAGTGGTTCCTTCAAGATGTGGGTGCAGCTGACTTTCCCCTCTCTCTGTAACTGCTGCTGTCAGGCTCATCATTCTGACCTTAAAATGTTTGTATAACCCCTTTCTACGTGATCCTGGTGTTTTTATTTCACTTTTCTGTCCCTAAATCAAGATATGAACACTGATAATAGACCGATCCGGAGCCTGTTTCCCCAAGGCTGCTCCTGCTAGCGTTAAGCAACAGGTTGATTGACAGCCTTGTTGCTAAGCGCCCGCCTCCTGCCAAACCATCGGTCCAAGCAGGAAAAAGCGAAAACCTTCAACAGTCTCACTCCTGATTGGCTCTTTTGTTTCATGTTTGGATTTCTAAATATGGTCCCTGATTGCAGATTAGCCACAATTAACTGCTAGCTTCGTTTGGTTGCAACTGAACGTGACACAATACACAATACACATATACACACTCCCTCAGTTCTCACTTCTATTATACAATCTATAAAAAAAGTTGGATACTCCAGCTTTAATGGCTTCTCTTGAGCTAAATTTATGTGTTGTGTTTACGGGTGCAGAGGTAGGGAGGTCATATGAGTGGGTGTTGAATGCTCTGTCCGGTTGCAGACTAAGTGCTGGGAGGAAGGGTTTACAGCGAACACTGACTCCTGAAGGAGCTGCAGACTCCTGGGGGAGTAGCAGGAATTTTCTTTGGTGCCAAAATATCACAAAGTCTTTGGCTGCGTTTGGTCTCATTACACCCGTGTGTCTGAGGTCTGTGAGGATCTATCTGTGTGAATGGAAATGTTTATATGATCATGGTGGTGATGTTAATTTGTCTCCCAACACAACCTGCAACATATTTGTAATGTGTCTGGTTTATGAACTTTGTGAATAAAAAAATAATATAGATATTTTTAAAAATAATATAGAATTTTCAGAATTTTTGACATGAAGAAAAAAAAAGTCAATTCTTTCACTTTCATTCATCAACTAATTCTAGTTACAATATTGACTGTTAAAATTATTCTATATAAATTATACTATTTGTGTCTAAAATAAATATATTTTTCCACATTGTCACTAAAAAAAAAAATTATAATTATCAAATTCTCAGGCCATCACTCTATATATTTGCAATAAATGAATAACTTTGGCATCTTTCCATTAAATCCTGACATCAGCAGGTTTTTTTTGTTTGTTTTGTATTTTATTACATTTTTTTTGTGTTTCTCTGACCTTCTCCAGTTCGGGAGGTGCCCAGGTCGAGGTCATCTCTGGTCCCGCTCTGAGAGTCCAGGTATGTGGCCGGCACCCAGCCCTGCTCCTCTGAAGTGCTCACAAACCACCAGCCTGCAGGACAACAGAAGAACATGTCAGGGAGAATACATGAGAGACGGTTTACAGCAGTTAAGACAGTTAGATCGATGGTTTTCAACATTATTTGACCCACAGTGCACGTTTTGGGTGAAAATACTCCGTGACACAACATCAGCTAAAATATTACCCCATGAGACCCTTTAGAAAATGTAGTAAAGTGGTCTATTATGTTTTTGGTCCATGCCAGCATCTGGTTCTTTAAATTTGGCAATGTTGATTGTTTTGCTTTCTTTTTTGGATCAGATGTTCGCTCAGGACCAAAATAGTGCATTATTCAATTAAATCCATGTGTGAATCTGTCAGCTCAAATTGGACATGTTTTCAAGTCACACCTGGCCATACCCCAAGACACAGTAGTGCTCCAAATAAACACAGGTTCAAAATAAAGGAGGAGTTTATTTGAAAAAGTATATGGCACAAATTGAACAACTTTGTAATGTAGTCATAAAGGCAAAATACTTCTTGCTTTTTGCTTTAATTAATAGTTTTTTTCTGTCCATTCTGTTTGCATAGTGCATTTTGAGCAACTATATACAGTACAAGCAATTTCTGAGTAATTTATTCATCTTGTGGATCAATAAAGTTTGTCTAAGTTTCTCAATGTTTCCCTTTTTGTTTATTTCACCAGTCCCACAATGACACAACCCACACATCTGCTCTGGGAACCCCCTCACACTCTGTGCAGTATTATGTCAGCGTAGTCCAAATGTAACAGTACGACTTCACTTCTTCCATAGTTAAATGTTGTCATTTTAGAAGCGGCAGTCTCTAAGCCAAACTGACTAACGAAACATATCCATTGACAGCTGAACATTTCTTAGCCATATATTTTGAACAGACTTGATGCCGTTACAAAAGCATATGTCACTTTGGGTGTCAACCGAAATCCCCAAAGTAAAAAGTCTGTTTCATGTATAAATGACAGATATAATGTGCCAAAATTGACGTGCATTAGCTATTTGGAAATAGTCTACATTAACAGCAAAGAACTAGAAATAGAGGTCTGTTGTCAATGGCAACCGCTTTGTGTTTGCTAATAGTTAACTCTTTGCCATCATTATAGACAAAGAGTGAAGTGCAGTGCAAATGACGCACAAATGGATACGATTGACTGAAAAGTGGTATAAATATCGGAAAACCCCACATTTTGTCTACCAGTGAAGTCACCACTGCTGCACAGTATTACATGGCGCAGACTGTGGTTTGGTGAATCAATCAACTAAACCTATTTCACAACTAAGAAGAGATGATTACACGTGGTGGAAAGTATGTCCACTGAGTTTTACAGTAAATGTCATTATTTATAACAGTGGACTACACATGCAAAGGCTATTTTAAGGCCAACTTACAAGGTTGTATATTATAGTTACTAGAAATCAGCGTATCAGGTACAGTATGTCAGGTCTGTTACAATATTTCAACAGCCTATTGCCCCTTTGTACCACACCAAGCCACCTAAATACACAAAGGGCAATTACGGGAAACCATGCATATCCCTTAATACTATGTACTGATGTATATTTACACTGAATTTCAAATGGCATAAATTTGTCACGGTCCATTTTTAAAAGAGCTTGTTATCTAAGCAAAAACATATGGTTGCTATTTGATTTTTTTTTTTTGCATTTTTGCGGTTGAGAAAGTCCGCAAAAAATGCTTCCTAAAAAGTAGTGGTACATGATAAGAACTTGATGCACTTGACAGTAGTTTTCTACTTTCTTGCATTGGTTCAGAATCTCCTCTTACAGCCACCGGTTTTAGGTACAGCCAGACTTTGACAGCTCATGCGGTAGATAAGACTGTGATTCACAACTCCAACACACACATAGAAAATCACAGTGAAAATGGTGACTATTGTTTTCCCTGTGTAGCGTCAGGTCTCTAGTATCCCCAGGTATGATCGTGTGAGCTTTGACTGTACAGGGCTACGATGATATGTTATAGTTGTTTTACTTCAGCCTTTAGTGGACACGGAGTTATGAGCAGCTTCTTTCATATTCATATAATACAGACCAGTCAACATTGAGAATTAAATTAAGTGCATTTTGTAATTGACTAACCATGTCTTATGATAAATTAGTTCATACTCATCACCTGATCAGCAATCCAACCTCAAGAGCACAGTCACAGCATGGTCGACTCCTTCATTGTCTTGACTCTCAGGACGCTCAATCCTCTCTGTGCGTAGTTTGTTCGTTTCTCCCTATGTCTGGGTGAATTTCTGCTGGTTTCCTCAATCAACCCAAAACATGCACAATAGGTCAAATCCTGCAGCTACGTTAGTCCTGACTCAAGATTTAGAGCCCAGACTGCTCATGCCAACTATACTTCATCTTATTTATTAGTTTAAATTAAATTCAAGTTTATTTATATAGCACATTTAAAACAACTTCAGCTGACCAAAGTGTTTCATAAAAAGTCAACAAACGCCCCAGGCTGGTCTTAAACTGGGTTAAAGACTGAGAGGATCTGACAGGCAGAGGGAGGATGTTCCATAGTCTACCACAGAAAAAGGCTCTGTCACCTCGGGTCCTGAGCCTGGTTTTGGGCACAGCCAGCACCCCTGCACTCTGGGTGGAGCATAGGGGTGCAGTAACTCAAATAAAATGGACCCACAGAGTGCAGACATTTAAACAAAATCAATCGAATGCGCTTTTCCAGTTCATGCTCCCTACCTCACACTGACATCACTATCTTTAGCCTGAGATTTAGTACAGTCTGCGAGCATGTCATGCCACGGCTGAGTGTAGAACAATCCCTCGGTCCCTTCATTCTCTACATGATTTATCCCTGTGTTTTCCACTGTTTGTAGGTGGCTTAAGCAAAGGTCCATCTCCGGCATTTATCTCAGCAGAACTCTGAACAGGTGGCTCCTATTCCCCCATAGATTTGAGATTTTCATCTATGGAGCAGTAATGTTTTTCATATGGACTAAGCACTTTTCAATGCACAGAAGCAGAATATACTTTTAAACCAATTACTACCAGTTTTCATTCGTTTTTAACATTTTTTTGTGGACACGTCATTCCAAATGAATAATGGACCATACCAGCAAACCTACAACCTTGTAAGAGCTATTTTTTCTGGTGGCACTTTATTTAAAATATTCAAACACCTCCATCCACATGTGAATTTCATAATAAATTGCTAATGCACAAGATGGTTTTGGGTTAGGTTGCAGTGCAGTGACTCATTCTATACAAAAACACATTCAAACACTCAAAAAAACAGGCTATTTTAGCATATGTTCCTGAATTTGGTATAGGCTCTACAAAGCAGTCTTTAGTCCACTTTATATGTTATATCTTAGTACTTTTAAAAGCTCCTGGCACCATCTCTGAGCAGTGAAAGCAGACTTTTGATAGGACCCCGCTCTCCAATAAACCTGCACAAAGTAACTGCAGTATAATGGATAAATGAACAACAGAAATGCCTCTAAAATATGCAGGCTGGAGTCTCCCTGTGGAGTTTGAACAAATACAAAAGGTTTGAAAAATAAAGTGCACCAAACAGATGCTAGCATAAACAACCTGTCAGTCTGGTGGTGCTAGTCATTTGGCAGAGTGGTTAGCCCGGGCATAGTTAGTGGCCAGGAGCTTTTTTAGATCGATTACACTTTTCTGTCTGAAAATCTGTGCCGTAGGAGGAGAGCTGGTCCAAAGATTGGCAGCCAGATGGAGAGAGATTGCTCATCGTCAATTAAAGCAAAGTCTTAAATTGGCCTGACATATGTGGAGAATGAGGCAGAGAGTGATGGGTAAAAGGTGTGGCAACATGACAAAACTGTGAAATTCAAAATGCCAAATAGAAAGCTGTAAAAATACTTCCAACTATATTCAATGTACTATTTAGTTAGTGCTTCCAGTTTCATGTATATGGAACAACTCCTTAATAAGCCGTAAAAAAGTATGAAGAAAGGTTTAATTCACAGTGAACAAACAGTTTATTAAGAAAGATTCAGGCTTAGACTCGTCCCTTTAGAATGAAAAGGTTCTATCTGTGTCTGAGATGTTTAAGTTTAAAGTTTTGACCACTTACACATCACAAATAAAAGCGGCGGTACATTTATTTGATACATGGGAATGAAGATCACCCTCAGGAGAGTCAAACTTGTGAAATCAAACTTGTGAAATTTGTGCAAGTGGGTGTTCTGGGAAGTCATTTGGTGTAATTCTGGGAAAAAAAACAAAACAAAACATATTTTATTTGGAATTCTAAGGTTCTATCTACAAAACATGCCAAAAACAAGAATTTATGTTCCAGTAGTCAATTTATTTTAATCCAACAACCGTTTTAGAAAATACTCTACACATTTAAAAGTCAAATGTGAAACAATGTGACAATATTTAACTAGTAAATCCTAAATGGTTAAGCATTACCTGTATATGATTATAAACATAAGATAACAAATGGAGAAAAAAATGTTAGTTTTTCATATTATCTGCTGTTATCCTCCAGCTCTAATCCAGAATTATTTTAGATTAGAATCAGCTGTTGCTCATTTAACTAAATGAATACCCTAACTCCAAACTCAAACCCCTTAATTAAGTAGTTACTAAGCCTAAATCGTTCATAATGATTAATCAGTTCTTTGTTTGTGTTTCATTAAAGAGAGGGTATTACGCAAAATTGACTTTTGGAGCTTTCTACCATGGCATAATGTTGTTCCCTCATCAAAAACATGCCTGAAGTACTTTTATACGTCATCCATGCAGTAATGTCGCAAACTCTCCTGTTCCCTTTTCGAACCCCCCTTGTGGTTAGCAGCATGATCCTGTCCAAGTCTCAGCCTGCACAGCCAATATACAAAAGCAGGATACAAAACAATACACTACAACTTCACAAACCCGAGGCAATGTGCAGCACTTGTATTAGTGGAAAGCGCACGGATTGTGTTGAGACAGCATTCTGAAAGAGGAGCAAGGGGAGCAGACACTTCTAAAATGTTGTTTTAGGCATAGCTTTTTCAAAAAAACAAAAGGTAATGTAAAGGTAAGTATGTTGTGTGGTAACAATTACTACCCCATAGCTCTGTAATACTCACTAAGGCTAATTAAGGACTTATTATAGTGTATCATTACATTTAGTAAGTAATTGACTATAGTAATGATAGATTTTATGAATAGAAAAGTACAAAAGTATGCTAAATAAAGACTTTTTTTCAATCCAACTCCAATCTGTTCAAACCAGCTCTTTGGAAGACATAGGTGTGTTGAAATTCCATCTGGTCACTCTTTGTTACTGGCACTTCACAATGTCAGAATTGTCAAAAGAAAACTGCGCGCTAGTCTGCTTTTTACATGTTAATTTAATGAAAGCAACAGAACTAAAACTGAATGGATTTAACATCGACCTGCTTTAATCTGCACAAACACAAAAGGTTTATATGGACCTGTACCTCAATATCTACGGTACAAGTACATTAGCAAGCATCGAAAATACAAGTTGGTGCAGATTTAGCTGTTTTAAAGGTGCACGGTGTAACTTGTCTTGTGGGGACACGCAGCTTGTCTCCATGGAGATGTTATTGCTTTGTCTGAAATTTTCCACTGGCATCTTACAACACCAAAAAAATCCCTTGAAAAGCATGTACTCTTACTGTGAGCAGGGTTGCCTTTTAATAGATCTGACCTCTAACCTGATCTGGTGGCATGATCTCATTGTTCCCATGGAGATAGACATGTTTAATTCCATACTGTGGAACATTCAGGCGAAGTGATAGCATCTCCATGGAGTAGAGGAAAAATTAAAATCTGTTAACTGGACAAAAAGTTGACAGTTGACAGTTGAATTTTTCTTCCAGTATGGATCAAACCTGGATGATTGAAGGATTACACAGACTACAAAGACACGCGGGTGGTGTACTCTCCATCAGAAAAGTTACATAGTGCACCTTTAGGTAAGTGCAGGTAAAAGTACATATTCCAGTCTGGCTCATGTCTAAACAGGTTGGTCTCTTAAAATGAGAAACTTGAGCATGTTTTCTTCAACTTCCACTGTAGGAAGCAATCGAGGCACCGCAGCTCCCTCTCTGCAGCAGAAGGCCGACTGCTCTGCGAACAATTGGGCCACTCTTTTGCAAAATTGATTCCTGCATCTTCATGGTTTGTCTGACATAACAGACCCTACCGCGCTTGTTTAGTGGAATTTATGAGGCGCTCAACAGCTAATGACTCCGAAAGGTCACCAGCTACACCTGCTGTCTCAAACACAAGCACAAACGCGGCACCAGTGTGAATATGGAAAAGTGTAACAATGCTACGCCTGCCATTTCTACAGCCGAGAGCTCTAATTGGAGGTTGAAGCTACAGTGTGTCCTGGCAGCCAATAATTACGAGCTTTCTCCCATAGAGGGGAACGGGACATCGGAGGGCAGCGCAGAGCTAGCACTGAACAAAGAAACACAGCTATTATCAGGGTAAGAGGTGAGGAGTGATTAGCTTCTGTTAATATGAAACATGTATTCGTTTAACATTTTTAATGCACTGTGCTCCTATTTTTTGGAATTTCCCCACTGTGGGACTAATAAAGGCATATCTTATCTTATCTTTATCGTCACATATTGTATTTTATATTACCATTAAGACCGATATCAGTTTTGAGTACTGTATGCTCGTAATATGATGGTAATCTATCTACTTAACACACTGGTATATTTGGGTACTTTTCAGGATATCCTAAATATTTATTCAGTTCTTTTTCCGGTGTTGTGGAATTTTTAATAGTAAAAACCTTAAAAATATTAAATCAACAGAGAAGTTGTCTTGAATCAAAAAGTCTGGTTTATTGAATCAATTGTGCACAATCATCAAAGAACTGTTCTCCCTAGTAGTGTCGTCTCTCCCTCAGCTGACAAATTAAAATATATACAGTGTACTTATACCATCAAAGTAATCATACCTGTTTAGTCAGCGGCTGGAGGCAGCTAGACGCACAAACAAGATAACGATACAAGTAAAGATTTAAGGTAGAGAAAGCCATAACACCAGCAAACTCTTTATTTTTACTTGGACGTAGGTGTGACAGTAGCACAGCTGGTAGGGTTTGTCCACTGATCCAAAGGTTGGCGGTTCGAACCCCACTCCCGACATAGTGTCTGCGTACACTGGTGTATGAATGTGTGTGTGAATGGGTGAGTGGTTCCTCGATGTAAAGATCTTTGAGCGACTTGAAGGTGGCAAAGCGCTATATAAAAATGTGGCCAATGTGACAATTTATATATAGGTTGACATATTAACCAATCTAACCAAATCCTGCTAAAACATGCCTTTAAAACTAAAATTAGTTGGGGTTCAAGTATCAGAAAAATGTGAGAGAGCTCTTTACATAACTTTTTAAAATTTGTTTAAAATTATTAGCTCTTTTTTGAAGTCATTTGAGGTTGGTTTTGAACTAACAATACAGCTATAACTTCCAAGTGAAATATAGTATACTGGTATTCATAAGCTAAGACTGAACTGGTATTGAGCAAAAGGTAAAGATAAATGTTTTCAACCCAGATGTTTGGCCGCTGCTTCAAAGTCCGCATGCACCGGTCCAGACTATATCATGGACACATTTCTTTTAGCTTCTCCTGTTTGCAAAGCCCGGTCACTCAGTGCAGTCTTCCTCTCTGCGGTGATGAAGTGAGTGGGAGGGGCCTATGGGAGTGCTAATTAAGAGCAGATCTCCAGCAGTGAGAAGTGCAGAGGCCTCCCGTTGAACCGGCTGCTTTATCTTTATGCCGAGCTAGCACAAGAGGGGTTTCAAACACTGCACTCTGAAAATAACCGCACAACAATCGCTGTCTAAAACCAGCTGTGAAATGGGCCAGAGAATTATCTACATCATGAAGTAGAATGTAAACTGACCCAGATAGAGTAACTGTAAAGTACAATATTCATTTGCTTCAAGCACTAAGCAAATGCTCTATAGGAAAGACCATTTACCAGTGAATTTATACTATTTGAAAGTAATAAAAATAATAAAATCAAATCTTTGAGTGGTAAAGTGTATCTCAGCGTAAAAGTTGGAAGTCCATCTTCTTGGCATAGGCAACGAGAATCTCTGAGGGAGCAGTCTGCACATTCTTGCTTTTAGTAATGTGGACTACTAGCATAACTGGTGTTTATGTACCTATGCCAAGTGACTGATTCACCACAATCCAAACTAAACCATATACCTAAGAAAAATGCAATATTTAAACATTATATAATTTAAATGTGCAGTAACACCACCATTACATTTTAGAGCACATGAAATTTATATCAAATACATGAGCAACAAATCACTGTATTTGTTTCCTTTACATAACAATATTGTACAGTACTTTCATACAGTGCATTTAATAACGTCACCATGTTGCATATTAGTAAAAATCCCAGACAAATATACTAATTATACTGTAACTGTGTATGTTTGAAGTAAATTCAGTCAATTAAAACCTCATCATGTAGAGTTCTTTTTTCCACATCAGGCAAGTGAACTCCTGCCCTTCTGTCCAACCCCAGGGTCGAGCGAATGAACCGCTTCACAAACAGGAACATTATACTAACTATTTCAAAAACATGCTCCAAATGAAGGGTCTCTCAAAGTCTAAAGTGCGGTTACTAGTTGCTGGTTTTTCTCTCTCAAAAGTCTGATCAGGTTTCTAGGGCTTGAGTCTTTACAGTCAGTGTAATATTACATTCTACTTTGAAGCTCATATTCCCTGGATTAACCCTTTATAAACGTTGGGATCGGTGAAGGGGTGCACGCTTCAGCCTCAGCAGGCCAGCCCACAATCCAGTATACGGTGTTTGACAAATGTATATAACAATGTTTAAGGTAAGTTTCAATTAAATGCTAAAATAGGTAATCATGTAGATATGTAAAAGTAGATATAAATGCAAAAGTTAAGAATATGCGTGTCTATCCCAAGCCTATAAATGGAGGTTTATGAATTAGGGACGGAATAAAAATGTATCTCAGCAGGTCAATCCATATAGATCATTACAGTGTTTGACAATTGTACAGGCACAATGTAGAATGTATATCATATCCTCAATATCAAAAAGTCGGTAGCGAAATGCCATGGCTGAGAGTCTGCCTATAAATGGAGAAGTTTGACTCAAGGAGGGCATTTGGAGTCATGTTGTTTTGACAAATGTAAAAGTGCACTGGTAAAACGCTTCATATAGCGAGGCAAGGGTGTCTATCTGCTTTCTTTTGTGAAAATACAGGTCTTCATCGAGGCAGGAGGCAAAAGTTTACTCAACGAGACCCACTTTGTTGCGACTTGAGATTCTTGCACGTTTTTACAAAAGTCACACTTTTATCTTCTCAGTTTTTCAGGCAAAGGACGCAGCCGTGAACCAATAGTACGCTGTGGATTTTGACCTTGAACCAATCAGCGAGCAGCACCACAATACAATATGAGCCTCAAAAAAATTAAGCCCACAATAAACCGAAAAAGTAGCTGCACCGCTGCAAAGTTGAAGAACAGGTGGGCGGGGTTTGAGTCAGCAAGAGAATATTTCCAGATGCGCCATTGGCTGATAGCATAAGATATGTCACATGCATACACATTACGAGAACATGTGAGAAATAAGAGCGATTCCCTGATAAATGTAGATGATGTCTGCAGAAAACAGGCTCCTCTCTTGGTGGAGAGCGGTTTGCCCACTGCTGAATAACACCATGACAGAAAAGTATGTAAACTCCTGCAAAATGTCAAATGGAGACTTTGTTCCAGCTGTGCCTACGAGACCTGGGATCCGGAGAAATGCAACCTCGACATATTGTGGTATTGTCCGTTCAAGATTGGCCTTGCTCCACTGTAGTATTATACCTCTGATGAAGCAGGTCAGATAACAAGGACTGAACTGGCAGTGTTGGGCTCGCTCAGCGTAGCGGTGTAATGTCTCTATCAGAGGTTTATAATAATCAGTATGACAATTCCATAAGGAGCGAAAGGAAAAAGGTAGCAAAGGCATTTCCAGTAGAGCAACCTGTGATATAATGAGTACTGCTGATTAAAAACATTGAAAATTTGAGGAATATACTGTATAATACTTACGTGTCTGGATTGTGGAGATTTACTGAAGCTTCCATTAAGAGCTAAGACAGTATTGCATGTGTAAAAAATGTAGATACAAATGTACTAGCCTAACAAGAGAGAGATATGTAGAAAATGAAGCTACACTATGTACCTGACTGGTTGTAGTAAGGGCCTATATTAAACAAGAAGCATTTGCACTGTGTGTCCGTGCAGGGCCTAAGGTTAGGTAGATAAGAGCAGTGAGTTAGAGCAGTCAGACGCGCACAAGGACAGGCCATAGATCAGGTGCACCTCACTGATGGATACTGGCTCTGAGACCTTGCGACTGCTGCCCCCTCAGGCCCTCACACAAATCAGTCCCAAACAGGAAAGACTATCTCTCAACTCTACAGCAGCCCCCGTAAACTAGAGCAAAAGAGACAGCAGGAAATCATCAGCATTAATCAGTTATACAAATACGAAATTACTACTATGATGTAAAAATGTCCAACTCTCACGGTACGATGTGTATTGTGGTATTTTGTGGAGGTTAACAAAATTGTGAATGTGCCAGATTTTCTCATTGAATGCCTTGACAAGCCAAAGAATTTAGTTTGAAAAGATTTAAGGACAGTTATGGAGCTCAATAGTCCGCCCACTTCGAAGTCCACTCCGGTTCCAGATATAAGTTTTCCATGCACTTTTTCCACAGAAAAATTAAAATATTAAGAGTTCAAAGTCATTGCGGAGGGTAATCAGCTATGTGCTAACTAATATCTGGTTGTTTTCAGTCCAAAAGGATTTAAAACACAAGATTCTGTGAAATATTTTAATAACGTCACAGTTTATAACGTTTCAGAAACAGATTTTAGATAAAATTATAGATCTTGTGGTCATTAGTTACCACATAGCTGATTAACCTTGAGCTTTCGAACTTTTAGTATACATTTTTTCCTGCAAAGTCTATGAGAAAATCGTACTTCTGGGCCCGGGGGGGTGGGCGGTCACTGTTAAGCTCCATTTATTTATGTAGTCTGCACTGAAAAAGAGAAAAGGATCATTGTATATGTAGTTCCCTGTTTTTTTTTTTTAGCTATTGCTGCACCAGAAAAATGAATAATTTGATATTGTGATGGCCCATGATATTATTGCGAGACTTTAGACAATACAGTGACATGATACTTTGGTTATTGTTACATCCATAATTGCTACAACTACTCTTATTCTTACTCTTACTACGACTTAAAAAATACTTTAGATATATAGAACTCTACCATCTGCTTGTCTCCATAGACATGTTATTGCATTTCCACAGACGTTAAACTAATGCATCTCTATAGATACATAAGTGGCTCCACAAATTACAAGTCAGATCTATGAAGAGGAGACCCACTCACAGTTGTTTTTCATGTATTTTTGAGCAATTAAAATGGTAACAATAAAAAAATTCAAAGTATAAACATTCCAGGCAAATGACGAGGATCTCCAGGAGACAATCTAGTGGTGGATGTCTCCCCACCCACCAGAAAACCTATAAACTGCATTTTTAATTACTTTAAGTGGATATGATCTGCCATGGCACCAAAAGATGGACCCATCCAAAACTGGTTGGAATTTCTACATAAAACAGAAGTAATTATTTCATAGCCTGTGGATAAGGCTTATCCTAAGCTAACAGAAGCTTACAGTCCAAATGACCTAATGCAAAAAGATGTTATAAAGCTATTCCAACAGTAAGGCTGGTTATGAAGACGTCTTATAAAGTCATGTACAGGAGAGAAAGGGTGGATATCTTTGCCCTTTACAGTTACAGGATGACTAATGACTTACGGGATCTCAACTGAGGTGTGGTCATTGGACTCAACCACTTCTCCTCCGCCTTTTAGAACAGCCCAGGGATCCAAAAGTTTTTCAGGAAATGTATGCAATGTTTTATAGATGATAAGGACACTGTCTTATCCTGCTGGGTGTTTTTTTTGTTGATTTTTGCATTAATTATTTGTTTGTTTTCATTGTTTTATTTATAATTTTCCTAGTGTAAGTGTAGCCTGTGACAAATTATTAATATTATTAGTGGACGTGTCTTGGTTCAAAGCACACACTTTAGAGAGAACCAAAACGAGCCACAAACCTTCAATCAGTCGACCACTGCTTAGCAACCAGGGGTATGGGGACCCTGGGGGTACGCAAGCACTTGTAAGGGGGTACTTGCAATGGTTTTAAATTTAAAAGAAAATTTGAATAAAATCTAAAATGTTCTTTGTAACACATTTTATCTCCTTAATTACATTTCTGTAGGATAATTTTGACATAAATATAATTAATACAAGAAAAGATAATAATTAATAATAATAATAATAATAATAATAATAATAATACATTTGTCTATATTCTTAAACACATTTAGAATTAAAAAAGAAAAAAAAAAGATGTAATATAGGAGGTACTCAAGAGTGTGAGACAATGCTTTGGTGGTACACAAGATAAAAACGTTTGGGAACCCCTGCAGTAGACAACCAATTATAGAAATGGTAAATTAGCAAAACAATGTTGCATTATAGCATAGTACATAGTAGCATAGTACAATTATTTAACTGATCTGCACACACTCCAGCCTACAGGCCAATGAAGAGTGCAGTCCATTTAGAGCAAAGTAAATGTGCATAATGTCCCCAAATCTAGTGTGACAAAACGCCTGAAACCCACAGGACCCAGATGGAGAGCAATGGCTTCTCCTTCTGGAGCTGTACACGTCCCACTAACCCCAAGAATCCTGTTTGCAGTTGAGCAGGTCCTGGAAGAGCAATTAGCAACAGCGTATCCAATGAGGAAAACTCTCACTATGTGTTTTACCACTACCACAAAACTCAAGTCTAGACCAAAATGTATGATAATGGTGAGAGGAAAAATATGCTAACGCTTTAACCACTTAACAGTTACTCTATTCTTTCCAGTTACCTTTACAGGAGGGGTCACCACAGTCGTAACTCTGCTTTCACATGTGCTACGTACTTTCACCAAAAGAGATAATAACTATAATTGTCAAGAAGTGTAAAAATAAACTAGCTTTGAAATTTTCTATTCAGTTTTGAGAATTGAATATTAGCCCCATCACCAAGCCTCACAAAAATATAAAAACTAACAAATTCATTCATTAAAAAAACACATTTTTAAAAACTCCAAAACATTTACACTTCAACACACTTCACACATTGTTGATCTCTTCCATCCAAAGCTAAATGTTTGAGATTTTGGATAAAGGTACTTAAAATTCAAGTAACTTTTTTTTTTTTAAACGAAAAGATGACTTCATATACAAGAAGTATCCAGGACAGCAGGATACAGGTCACAACCTTTTTCCCCACATTGGCTTCTCTCGTCTCATTGTCTCTGTGAGGAAGCTGGCTAATGTGGTCTGAAGCTGGGCGCAGACTCAGAAAAATTCCTATTCAAATTCCAAAAACCAAAAGTGGTCAAATGTGGCAAAAAAGATGCATATTTACAAAAATTAACTGTGCTCAACTTAACCAAAAGCAACAGAAATGAGCCTACACCGATATTCCCCCAATGGGCTAAACCTGACTGCTTTTGGGGAGGACTGACCTGGAGGAGAGGTCAGTACAAATCATTCCATAGGTGCCAATTAGGTTGCAACATTAGCACTATATCAATCACTTCATGTAACAAAAGTGTCTAAAATAAAACTATAAACACTAAAATACCAAAGCCAAAACACACAAAAGCATTGAAACAAAAAAAACTTAAACCAGTTCTCCCGTCCACATGGTCTGGCCCATGACCTCACCCCCCAAGGCTTTAAAAATGGCCGACATTGGGCACATCCTCTCTTTTGTCTGTCAAATGTGTAAAATAAAATTAAAGTGAGTTTAAAACAGCCCTGCACTTTGTCACAGTCTCCCTAAAAGACCCCCTCGTTTAGATGCAGTCACGCAGCATATCATTTAAACAATCACATATGCAGATTTATTTTCTCTGCCTGGGACATTCCTCTGCGCAGATGCTCCACAGTTCACATCATATGTTTCAGTCCAGGGAGGGTAATCAGGGACAGTGATCTAAGCAAGGACAACCCAAACCTCCTTTAACTGTGGGGTTGTTCACAAACGCAAAGCAAGAACTGTCTCCAACTCCAGAACAAATGTCCTTTAGAAAGTTGTATGTTAAAGGACTCTTGTCAGCTTTAAGCCAGGTAAGACTGCTGTTACCTCATCATAAACATACTTTGAGTTGTGTTTTGTTTCATTCACACAGGTTTGATTAATCCTGCATTATTAGTCTGTCCACATCTCCAAAGCTCTAAATGCTCTGTACCACCTTGTGATGTCATGAAGTGGTAGTTTTCAAATTAACAGCTACTTTTTACCATTTCTTCTGTAGAGATTGGCAATTCCAGTGCTAAAATTATCCAAATGATTCTATTGAAGGTGTAAGGAGTTTAAAAACACAGTGGAGCATTTCCTGTATTACCACATGACATCACAAGGTGGGAACAGAGTGTTTTCAGTCTGAGACAAGCTTAAATATGTGTTTGGGTTTGTGTGAATGAAACAAAATACAACTCCAGGTCTGTTTTTGATGAGGAAACAATATAACATAGATCAGAAATAGCGTAATATGGGCCATTTAAGGGATAATGTGAAGACTCGAAATATCTTAGTGCATTATATTAAATGGAAATCACAATTTAAAATGACGTAATTATGAAATTCTAATGGCAGCAACTATATAGTCAACACAACTCCATGTTTTATGATCAAATCCAGTAGGGTTCTAACTAGGGCAGCACAGCAAGACTTTAAGTTTAGTATTCCTTCAACGACAGTAGCATATGTACTTAACCACTACTCCAATTACTATAAAAACTTGCAGTATCTGTGCCAAAGATGATGACACCCACACAGCCCCTCTCCTCTGCCCTCTGCTCCGGGTGCAGTCTGTTCTCATGCAGATCTCCTCTCCAACGACAGGGCTGTTGACACTATACAGTAAAACAGCTGGAGCCCAGTGCAAGGCCAATGACTTCTCTGAGGCAAAATGAACGACTTCCTACTGCAGAGCTCAAACCATAAATACCACATCAGGTCAGGGTTGTACAATTTACTACATTTACTTTTACTTATTGGTGAGAAAAGTGGAGCGGTATAGAGTAAGAAAAAGTTGGCAATTTCACATTTTTTTTATATATTTGTGTGTTGAAATGTGTTTCTTTTTCTATATTCTTACTCTACGCTAAGTTTAAGACATTTTAATAGCCCCACATTAGCCAATTACCCACCACATGAAGACGCATGATATACAGCAGCGACCCCGAAAGTGAAAGAACAAATCAAAAATGGGTCTAGTTTTATATAAATAAAGTATGTTCAGTTGTTTTTGCAGAATGAGACAGCTTGAGTTTTAAAAGCAGAAATGGGATATTATGTTGGAAGATACCTCAGAGCCCTAATGACAAGAGCTGTGAAGAAAATAAAGCCTAATTAACGAACGTACTGTCATAAACTGTCAGCTTTTCTGCTGTTGCTTTGGCTGCCCTGGAGTACACACAGTTGGAGTCGGAGGCCTTGAAAACAGGAATGAAAGAGGAGGAATATTAAACAAGCTCTCACATGTGTTTGTGTTGGCATGGCTCACGCTTATGTCATGACCGCTGCCCCACTTCTTTGGCCCAGAAATGACACATATTTGAGGACAAGACAAGCTTTTGGGTAAGACAGCAAAAAAAAAAAAAAACAGTCCTTCAAGTGGCTGCTATTTTATCATAATGGCGGCAAGCACTGGTAAGAACAATAATTAAAAAAGAAGAATCATTAAACAAATTATCTGACTTTGGAAGCACTTTTCAAATCTAATAGCTTTTAAAACACAACACACAAAAGATTATTTCTGAATTATTCAAAGTTCATACTTTCTTTTCAGGTTAGTCTTTGACAATCATCCAGAAGATAACTACAATTACGGAAGGTTAAGGTCAAGGTACACTTCATTGTCTCAGTAGGAAACTTGTCCTCTGCATTTGATCCATCCTTCAATGCTGCTGGGGCATCTCCTCAGGACCAGAGAGCACCACAGAACCTCAGGAGCACCACGGGACCTCAGGAGAACCTCAGGAACCTATCTCCGTGATCTTGTTGCTAGGCCTGGTCAGTACTTTCTTAGCTGGAAGACTATAGCCATGGTGTGCTGGATTAAAGGGGGAAACTGAAGGAAACCTACCCTCAACACGGGGAGAAGCATGTAAACTCCACAAAAAAAGGCCCGGGGATCAAACCCAGAACCTTCTTGCTGTGAATCATGAGTTCTAGCCACAGACTCCAAGCTTTTAAATGAACTTGGATGACACTGATTTGAGTGGGATAAAACTGTGCTAACCTTGAGCTAAACGAAATGGCAAACTTGAGATTTAAAAACAACTCTAAGGTCATTCCCATAAAGACTTTCCTCAGCTTTGACAAGTTAAATCTTCTCTGACATCTTTTCAGTCCACTCAGACACATCCATTGTCTCATTTGTGCTGACAACTCAAAAAACTCCTCTGTCACACGCATATTCTACAATAAAAAGCTAGTTCCGCACTGGGCTTATTCACGTAGGCAGCGTAATCACTCAAAAGATGCGCGTGGTGAGATAGCACAAAGAAAATGAATTCAGCAGCTGTAATCAAAGGGGAGATAAGAAGAACTGAGAGAGACGCGCCAATGCTCTGAGCTAGCGCCAAGATTTCTGCTGGAGTTGTGCAAGCCGCCGTGTGTCACTCACTCACTACAAAATGAGATCCAGCGCTGGGAATACAAAGCAGAGTTTCAACTGAGGTGGAGAAGAGGTGAGGAGAGAAGGGAGGGAAGAGAGGGAGAGAAAAAATGGGAAAGAAAGTACTCAAAATCAATTAAAAGCATTGCCATGTTGAAATAGCTGCAAAAGAAGTTACATAACTGAGTAAAAATACAAGTATTGAATATACTGGGTG
The DNA here is from genome assembly GCA_019594935.1 of Periophthalmus modestus. Lineage (NCBI taxonomy): Eukaryota > Metazoa > Chordata > Actinopteri > Gobiiformes > Gobiidae > Periophthalmus > Periophthalmus modestus. The sequence continues at coordinate 18,030,096 of JAIEZT010001373.1, forward strand.
ATTAGTGTAGTAGAGAGTGGCTATGAAAATAGTAATAGTTATTGTCTAGTGATATGCAATTGCAAATATTTTACCAATAACTAAATAACTACCAATACTACTATTACTACAACTGACATCAACTACTACTACTACAACTATAACATCAGCAAACTCCAAAAGGATCTCCCGCCAGTGATGGGCAATGTGGGTAAAATGTCTTGATGACACAATGGCAGTTTCCACTCTAGTCACTTCTGCCACACTGCGGCACCTGGTTTTACTCCAGCGGTCTCCAATCCAAGTACTAACTAGGCCCAGCCCTGCTTAGCTTCCAAGAGCTGACAAGATCGGGCATTAACAAGCAGGTAAGATAAGTACAAGAACAACTACTACAACTACAATGTCAGGATTACTACAACTGTTACTGCAATTCTAATGATTTCACACAGTAATTTGATACTGAGATAAATAAGGCAAGTTAATTTACATGTTTGTGAACAGTGTTAATACATACAAAGAGCAGTATTATATTTCAAACATTTACATAAGTCTATTCTATTCATCATTATAACTGCACCAAACAAACGTTCTCAGAGTATGTGGTAGGATAGCTTACAGATTCAGTTGTTCCATGGCTTTTTGCATTAAGCTCCACATAAACACGAAAACATGGTGCCTTCTGCCAGATACAGAGCTCCTCCAGGTGGTGCCAAGCCTCAGCAGATTACAACATTTGGACAAGAGCGAGCGGAGAAGAGCCAAACAGCAGGGGACTCAGCGGGGAGGGGGAGGACAATGGAGGATTAACGTCTATGTATGCTTATTTTATTCTATGATACGAATGTGTTTTATATTGTTTTACTGTGTGTTCAAACTAAAACAAACTAAAACCATATATAACTTATAGATAACATCTACGGGAACCCTGTAGGGACAAACCAATAGTTGTAAACAAACCAGTGTCAGCACAGTCTAGGCTTCATTTCAGTGTAGTAGGAATGTTATATGAACTTATGACGCTGTCCACTCCAAGCATTTATTTTTTATTAGATTTATTTATTCAAAATTTTACCAGATAAGTCCATGGAGAGCACCTTCTTATTTGCAGTGACAGCCTGGCTACGACGAAACATTAAACAAGCCACACCACAACACTGTCAATATTAAACTACCTTTCAGACATGGAGGATACTACTAAGAATAACTTTTTAGAAGCTACACTTTCAACTGTAGTTATGAGTAGGCTGATACAAATACATGCCACAGCTACTAACTACAATAACTACTAATGGTACAACTAACTAAAACAGCTAAGCTAATACTACTACAAGTATTACAACTACTACCACGAGCAAATCTATGCTTGCACTGTGATTCATTTCATATATACAGTAACACTCCAGTAGAACTCCTCCACAGCTCGCTCGCTCATATGTTAACAGGCTTAACATAACTCCCAAGTCAGACTCAAAAACCACAGCAATCTGGCTCTTATTTGCAGTATTTTAAAACGTGTGTCGCTGTCATCGTAATAAATCAAAAGTCAGATTCACTCACCACTTTCGCTCTTCTCGATGACATCCACCGTCTCTCCGGCTTTTAGGTTAATTTCCGAATTCTCCTGGCGTTCATAGTTGGCCACTGCTACGTATTGCTCCAGGACCATCGGCTCCGAGTTGTCAATACCTGCGGGGTAAAAACACGCCGTGAACCATCTCCCTTTGGGGCGACCGCTGCACCCCGTAATACTGCTGCCGCCGCCGCTGCTCCCAACAACGTGGACCCGGGACAACGCCATGGCGACCCTCCTGACCAATCAGATCTCGCAACTTGCAGCCGGCATAGTCCCAAAAGTTTGGTCATAACATAGCAGAGTCAATCCCCCTCCCATACTGAAGCAAGGGGTAGCATTGACATCAAAATAAAGGCTTGAAATTGGCGAAATTGTTCTTTAAGAGATCCATTTTGGTTTTAAAGCGTTCACATAATCAAAAAATCCAATTGGGGTAAAGATATCAGGGAGTAGTTGGCAGGGGAAGACTAGAGTGGGAATGGCTACAAGAATAGTGAAGTTTTGCCTGTGGAAAATCAACAGTGCCTCCCCTCAACAGCTTTTGGGAAGAGGGGGGCGAACGCACGCTAACCACTGCTGGCCTTAAATAGAAACATATGAGTGGACTAGAAAGACACAGAGAGAGAGAGAGCAGGAGAGAAGAGTGAGAGAGAGAGATCGGAGATACACTAAGCAGAGAGAGAGAAAAGAAGAGAGAAGGTGTGAGGACAGAGTAAAAGACGGAAGAAAACCAACAGGGAGAGGTAGGGAGAGGAAGAGCGGGAAAGATAGTAGGGTAGAGAGAGAGGAGAGTTAGGGAAGTATGATAGACAGGGAGAGTGAGAGACAGAATGAGAGGGAGATAGATAGGGAGATGGGAAGAGGGAGTGAGACAAAGATAGAGAGAGAGAGAAAGAGAGCGGGGTAGACAGAGAGAGGAGAAAGAGAGAGGGGGTGCGAGGAGTAAGAGGGAGGCGATGAGACAGAGAGAGAAAGAGAGTACAGACAGGTACGGGGGAGAGAGAGAGAGAGAGAGAGCGGGAGAGAAGGTAGATGGAGAGAGGAGAAAGAGAGAGGGGGTGAGAGTGAGAAGAGTAAGAGGGAGGTGATGAGACAAAGAGAGAGAGAAAGAGAGAGAGAGAGAGAGGAAGCAAGTAAGAGACCGGTACGGGGAGAGAAAGACAGGGGAGGCGATGAGAGAGAGAGAGAGAGAGAGAGAGAGAGAGAGAGAGAGAGAGAGAGAGAGAGAGAGAGAGAGAGAGAGAGAGGGAGAAAGAGGGTAGAAAAGAGGGTAGAAAAGAGAATAGAAAGCGAGAGGGGGTGAGAGTGAGAAGAGTAAGAAGGAGGTGATGAGACAAAGAGAGAGAGAAAGAGTAAGATAGACAGGTAGATGGGAGAAAGAGAGGGAGGTGGGTGATGATGAGAGAGAGAGAGAGAGAGTAGATAGAGAGAGGAGAAAGAGAGAGGGGGTGAGAGTGAGAAGAGTAAGAGGGAGGTGATGAGACAAAGAGAGAGAGAGACCGAGAGAGACAAAGGGAGAGGGGGAGAGGGAGAGAGAGAGAGAGAGAGAGAGAGAGAGAGAGAGAGAGAGAGAGAGAGAGAGAGAAAGCAAGTAAGAGACAGGTACGGGGAGAGAAAGACAGGGAGGCGATGAGAGAGAGAGAAAGAGGTAGAAAGAGGGTAGAAAGAGAGAGGAGAAAGACAGAGGGGGTGAGAGTGAGAAGAGTAAGAAGGAGGTGATGAGACAAAGAGAGAGAGAGAGAAAGAGCGTAAGATAGACAGGTAGATGGGAGAGAAAGAGAGGGAGGTGATGAGAGAGAGAGAGAGAGAGAGAGAAAGAGGGTAGATAGAGAGAGGGGAAAGAGAGAGGGGCTGGGTTTGAGAGGAGTAAAAGGTGGTGAGGTGGTGAGGGAGGAGAGGGAGGGAGGTGATAAGACAGAAAGAGAGAAAGAGACTAAGATAGATAGGTACGAAGAAGAGAAAGAGGAGGAGGAATAGAAAGGAGGAGAAAGAGTGTAAGGAAATTAAACAAAGGAGAGAGAGAGGCAGGGAGACAGTGGAGAGAATGAGGGAGAAAGAGAAAAAAGAAAAAGTGTTCAGAAAGAGAACGAGAGAGTGAGAGAGAGAGAGAGCGGCTGGGTCTTTGTTTAAGTTCAGGTCAAACTAGATCTGAACTTATGACATTAACCTTTTCCATACAGTGCTATTATTTCCTCTTTATAAAGTTCACGGGCAGCAGACAAGCTCATTTGATTCAAAGTAGTGATGACTCATGCCGCCCTGGAAGAAACTAAGCTGTGCGCTGTTACTATTGGTGACCTGAAAAGTGTAAATATGAAATATGTAAGTTCATTTGAGGACCCTGGCACCCTATTGTTCTGTTACACACGCATAATAATAAACAATATTAAAAGAACATTCTGAGTCACTAACAGCTGACATTTTGCTTGGCCCCGTGGTTCACTAATGTGGTTTGGATGGTCATTAAAAAGAAACTACTGCAAAGGGGTATTTTGAAATAAACAGATAGATTAACTTGTATGAAAAAGGACTCTTGTGAGCTTTAAGCAATATTATACTGTTGCTACCAACACCTCGTCAAAAACATACCTGGAGTTGCGTTTTTGTTTCATTCACACAGGTTTGAATAACGCTTCATTATTCGTTTGTCTACATCTCCAAAATGTCTGTGTACTCCCTCACTCCCTCAGCTGAAACTACCCTATTCAACCTTTAACAAGCCTGCTATTGTTCTCTTTGTTTTAGGTCTGAGGATGGAGTTATAGTTGGGGGAGAGATTATGCCTGGGTTGACTTCCATAGACCTGACCTGTAACGTGGCCCTGGCTGTGACACCTGCTCGTCTCCATAGAGATAGAGAAGCTTAATGCCGTATTGTGGAACATTTCAGGCAAAGAATGAAGGACTGAATGCAGGTTCACTAAAGACAAAGTGAACATTTGTGTTTGTCACGATACTAATTCAGCAAATACAATTCAAAATCACCTTAATTATGGTGAAATTGTGCGAAAATAATGAAACTATTATAATATGTATTGCTGTTTTCAAAAGGCCATCCCATTTCCCTGCCTCACTGACCTGGATGAGATTGCTTTGGTGTGCACAAAAAAATCATAGCATTGAGTTTGATATTTGAGGACTTTTGACCAATTTCTGGAGTGTGGAGCTAGTATCAGATGTGCAGGCAGAAAGGGGGGAGGTGAAATCATAAAAAAAAAAAAAACATACAGATGAAAACTCACATCTTGCCAAAGTCGGTCACGGTTAGATGAACGGCTATAGGTGATGGGCAGGCCTGGGCTGGCACTGGCTGGGCTGAAAACAGATGAAAGACAAGTAATATGAAGCTTGAGCTATAGGTGAGTGCAGGCCTGGGCTGCACCTGGCTGAAGCTGAATCTAACATATGATAGACAAGTAAAAGTGACGGCTTATGGCAAACTTAGCTCAAAAGGCCAAAAGGAGTATGTGTGCTAAAATTCTATAACTCCAATTTTGCTACAACGCTTATAATTACATGAACACATTGTAATTTTAACAATACTGACTACATCTGCGGGGTCGGAAAGGAAACGCATTCAAAAGTCACTCAGCATATTTGAGGAGTAAATATGTTTAGATTTTAAAGGTCCTATATATAACACAAAATTGCCTCTTTTTTTTGCTTTAAGGCGTGTTATAATGCTGTTACCTCAGCAAAAACATACCTGGAGTGGTGTTTTGTTTCATTTATACATGTTTGCGTAATCCAGCATTATTATCATTATTGTCTACATCTCCAAAGCTCTAACTGCTCTGTTCCACCTTGTGATGTCATGAAGTGGTTGTTTTCAAGTTAACAGCTACATTGTACCTTTAGTTCAGCGGAGATTGGCGAGGAAACGAGGATCAGAAAATAACATACGAGGAAACGAGGAAACGAGGAAACGTAGATCAGACGAGGAACCGTAGATCAGAAAATAGCATAATATGGGCCCTTTAAAATGTACCAGAAAAGTTAGAATAGATTACATCATTAGGTGCACTATCAAACTATTCCTGTGGAAGGTCCTGAACGTATCATTTGTTTATTATAGTTTTAGTTAAGTGTATCTCACATAGCGCACATTAAAATACCCCTCTGATTCCTGAATAATGTGAACAAGTCAGCGTGAGAAAAACAGGCTGCTGACAGTACTTAATCTGCTACTTTTACAGCGTTCAGCCCATATCGCCGGGAAAGCTTGTAAGTCAGCTTCCCTGGTGGGCGACGTTTGTGTATTCTTCAGGCCAAATGCAGGAGAAAAGTAAACAGCCGTAATACGCTAGTTGCACAGGGCAGTGAAAGTCGGCCTCAGGTTATAACTAACTGAGATGCATCATCAATAACATTCACACTGGCCAATAAAATGAGCAGAACACTGTACACGCTCTAAGGGCATAAATATATAATCTATTGTCTTTCTGGACGAGGGTATGCCCGGTTGTGCCCACTGCTATGGCACGAAACTTGTCCATCACCATGGAAATAAGCAACTGATGCCACCAGGACGAGTTATATTCTCAGATCTCCGGAGAGGCGAGTCCACTCATAGTAAGAATACATTTTTTTTAAATAGATTTTTGAGCAAGAAAAACAACTGTAATCAAATAAATGCAAGGTTAAAAGGTTAAAGGTGCTATGTGTAGTGTGATTACAATAATTCTATGATTATAGCAAACCAGCAGCCTGCTCTCGTCGTGCTTTTTTTTTTCCATTAATACATTATTTTCATTATAATTCATTTCTAATTTTCAATTTATTATTTCTGTTCACCTCTACTGATTCCTGTCCGTGTGCACTCTCTCTCTGTCCCACATTACAGCTGCCTTTGGGTTCTGCAATTTTCCTTTCTCTGACCTACCCCAGCCCGCCCTGATTTCATTAGAAAAAGCTGAGCATTGAAAAAAGTTGCCCATGTTGACTGTGTTTGATTCAGTCTGAAATAGACATAAAGTAAACTGCTGGTAATGCAGGCTTACTTTGTGCAATAGGCCTAAAGCATTTAACAAGTTAATTGGCCTAAGTCTAATAGTCGTTTAAAATGAACTGGGAGTCACATCTTTCCCTTTGCATCTCTCCTCTCTATCTCGCCGTTTCTCCCTTCCTCCTGACCTGTATCACAGAGGTGCAGGGACAGGAGCAGAGCAGGTCTGGAGGAAGGTAGACACAAGTAAATCTGCTCAAACAGACAACCGTGAACAAAGGGACAGTGGTGACGTGTTCTCTACATGTAAAGCTGTAAAATGCTGTGTATTTTATTACAATCCAACTCATATTCACTGAGAAATGACTCTAATGAGGAAATGAAACTACACATGTCTTAATGCAAAAATACACGTGTAGCACACAGAGATGCGAGACGGTGTGGTCAGTCTTTTAAATGTGCCCCAGGCAAAAGAGCCGTGGATCACTAGCGTTTTGTGTGTGTGTGTGTGTGTGTGTGTGTCTGTGTGTGTGTGTGCGTGCGTGCGTGCGTGCGTGCGTGTGTATGTGCGCGAGCGACATAGGAGAGACAGAGCACAGCCAAGCCACAGTTCACAAGCACGGGTTCATGAGTGACCAGGAGCTGGAGCAGCTACAACTCAACTCTACAACCTTGTGAAAAGGTTGGACAGGCAGCACTCATGCCACCTTTAAATGCCTTACTGTGAAACATACCACCAGTCAGTAACATCTCCATGGAGACAAGCTGGTAGCAGACGCCCACTTACTGTACACGGTGCGCCTTTGCATGTTGAGACCATAACTTGTGTTCAAATTTAGTGTAACATGAAACTATGGTATATTTTTGGTTTCTAAATTGTCCTGCCAATCATTTTATTCTTGAAAACAACAGTTCTGTCTTTTAGCATTTCAACACAACATTAGCAAATTCTCACCAGATGGTCCAATATGTCACTCTGTGTCATTTCTCTGTTTACATCTCTGAGACAAGCTATTCTTTGGTGGGTAGTGTTCAATAGTGTCATGATTTACCAAACCCCAGAATAAGTTAAAAAGCATGTATTTAAAGATTACTGCTGAGTACTTGAGACATGACTTTGCTTCCATCACTGGTGCATCTGCAGTGGAATCTATAGGGATTGATGGAGAGATGAAAAAAGACAGGATTTGACCAGATGGAGAAGATGAGCACATGCAAAGAACATATGGGCAAAGTGCTGGAGTGGAAAATGCAGTCAATTAAAAGCAAAAAGAGTTGGTATTTTAGTGTGTTAGGATGAAGAGGAGACATGGGACTGACCAAGCCAAATTCCCCACAAGATGGTCTTGATGATTGACAGTGCTTTAAAACATTGCCAATAGGTAAAATGCATTGTGCAACATACACTTGGGAAGTACTGATAAATTCAGCTCTAATAGTGCAAATTACAATCTGATGTTTTCAGTTTCTTAAATTTAGCCATACTTTTTGTTTGGCAAGTTCTATGGCGTATGGCTGTTGAGTGACAATGCTTTATTTTATTTTTTTTATTAGGCAATATATTTGTCTAATAGACAGATGGATACATCTTCAATCAAAGTATACACTGTCCAATGTACACTTGTATGTTGACAAGTTGTTACAAGTTACAATAGTCTATATAATTGACTGTACTGTAGATGTGAAGATTATGGGAAGGAAAAAAACTGTGTTCAATCTCAAAAAAAAAAAAAAAAAAAAAAAAAAAATGGCATAAAAGATTAACCTAATTTTACTTCAAATGAATCTAAATGGGAGTTAAGTCTTGCCGGCTCTCCATTGAAACTCCATAACCACTGAGACAAACTAACAGATAACTTTGGGTGGACTCACAATTGCCCTGGTTTGGTCCAGATATGAGCCAAGTTCAGTCCTTATTGGTCCTATTCTAGTCCTGGTCTAGTTCCCAGGCTTAGCCAAAATGTTCATATAGTCTGTTTATTACTTGAGGTTTCACAGTACCAATAGGAATCCCAGGAGGTATATGCACATTCCAATTTGCACTCCCACAGTGAAAATCAACCATAGAGAGCATAAAGTGTCTCCAGCCCCGCCCGACTAAAGCAGCAGCAGCAGTAGTATTGTACAGTACGGAATATGAGAGGAGACAGACGGAAGTACCTGAAGCCTCTTTCCTGGGGCTGTCGGTGAAGCCGTACATCCACACTGCAGTGGAGAGAGAGAATGAGAGAGAGAGATAGAGATAAAGAGAGGGAGAGAGAGATACAGGGAGAGGGGGAGAGAGAGAGGGGAGAAAAGGAGAGACACATTATTCAGTCTGACAGCAGCAGATAGAGTTGGAAACAGCAAAAAAAAAGACTCTAGCAAGTTTATCACAGTTTCTCTCATCTCCTGGGACTTGGTGTTTTCATCAGGATTTCATCACTGGTACAAGTGCATCTAAGGCAACATGGTGTGTGTGATATATATATATATATATATATATATATATATATATATATACATACATATACACACACACACACACACACACATTTCAAACATGTCACTCAGTGTCTAACAGACTGTGTCCATAGAAGGGCTCTGTGATACGGCAAAAAACAGTAATCACAATTTCTTTTCCTCGTATTGATCAACCTAGATTTTTAATGTGTTTTTTCTATATTAATTTTCATGAACAACTTGCCATTTAACTGGTGCTATTTAACACAAGAAATAGCCTGAACTCTGCTCCAAACAACATGCTTACTCGCGCTAAGCCAGAAGTTGCCGTGGGCGCCGCCATTGTCATTTGGGTTGTATTATTTTACATGGGGCTGCCGATCTTCACAGCAAATAAGACAACAGAGCCGTTTAAAGCCTCTCAGCAAACTGGTGAAGTGTTGACTTGATGATGCACAAAACAAACTACTTTATATCATATTTTAAGTTTAGGCAAAACTTTTTTCAAATTCTCCATTGAAATGAATGGCGTTCCCGCTTAACTGGACGTGCGACTACAAAGAAAGTTCGGTTTAGTAGCATTTAGAGGCAAAAGTAGGTTGGGTGAAAGAAGGTCAATAATGCAACAAGATTTGGTTATAGGCGTCTTGATGAGTGGATCTAAGTAAATGTATTTGCATTGTCCACACTTTAAAACATTTAAATAAATACCAAAACTGAAGGTTATCATTTGTACTAGTAAACGGGGAAACAATTTGTCCCATTCATCAGTGACATGATTGAGACTGAATAATGCCAACACTTTTTACCTTGTAGTCAATTTGAGGAAAAACAGAAAAAGATGCCCTGTATTACAAGAATATTGAGGATAAACAGGTCAAAAAAAAATCACAAAAAAGTACAATTCAAATGCCAGTTCTACCATAGAATTCCCACCTGCTCTCCACCTCAATTTAAACTATGAGCGAGTTTCCATTCTTACAAATTACATGAATGCAACCAGTCTACTTTTAAACAATACTGGCTTCATGTGTTTCAATTTTTGCAGTATCTGGGTCTCATAGGATGCCTCAGATGGGTGTTAGCGCCCTCCTCCCCCAAACCAGTCCGGTCAGGAAATGAGCTGTGATGCATGACAGAGGGACAGAGGAGCAGACGAGGTGAAAAGCGAGATGGTGGCCGAAGATATCAGGCCTTTTACTCCGTGGAATGTGTCATCTTTTGGACTCAAGAAGAAAGTTATAAAGCCCTGGATATTAGAGTTATTTTACAGTTACAAATGATCTTTCTTTTTTGGTAACATAGTAATCAGTAATTACATTTTTGTTCACTGTAAACTGCAAATATTTATCCAAAATGACTTACTAATAGAAATCAATTGACTTTGTGTATTTAGGTGCAAATGGAGATCTTGAGAGCACTAAAGCCTCAAATACAGGGCAAGTCAGGATTATAACACATTTTAATAAGTAAATAAAAATGCATGTACTGAAGTGAAATGCAAAGATTAGATAAAAAAAATCTGTGGAGAAATCAGTAAGCAATATGAGACATTTTTTTGTGTAGATGTATATATATGGATGATGTATATATATATAAATGGACATAGCTAACCCGCTAGCTGCCACGTTCCAAATAGGAAGTGAGAATGGGCGCTCTTCCAGCTCCATCGACTCTGGCTCAAATTCACTTTACATTGAAAAACTGTTAGCCCTCTCTCCATAACTGCTGCTGTCAGCCTCATCAATTTTGGTCTTAAAATTGTACAGTGAGTTAATATGGGCATTTTATTTCACTATTGTGTCTGTAAATCAAGATATGAACATTAATAACAAACAGATCCGGCACCTTCTGTCCCTGAGTTCGCTCCCGCTAGCTCTAGTTTTAACAGGTTTGATTGACTGCTCAGCAACCCGCTCCATGCTAAACCAGTGGTGTGAGTGGGAAAGAACATTACCTTCAACAGCCTTGCTCCTGATTGGCTCTTTTGTTGCTATGATACTCGTGGTTGGAGTTCCAAATAAGGAACTTGGCTCCAAATTCACCCCTATAACTCCTACCCTCGATGAGCTTCATTTGACTGAAGCCGAGCGCTATGGGTGACGTCGCACTCGCTTAGTCCACTTCTTTATACAGACTATGGTTAATGGAGTCCAATTTGGGATGAAATATTTTGACTTTTGTTGTAGAAATAAAGTATATGGTATAGTACACATGTCATGAGAGTCAGACATGTTTATATGGAAAACGGCCTTATAGTCACACAGGTTTTCCTTTCTTTCAACAACTGCCTCTCCCTTTTACAATCCCGTTCTCCTTCTGGTGTAAGCTCACACTGAGAAACTAACACTTCTTAACTTCATGCCGTAATAGCTCCCAAATCTCCTCCCAGAGCCGGTGGAGCATTTCTGGATTGAAGTCGGCCCCAAAGGGAGAGCTATGACTGGTCCCGGGTCAGATGGGGTCAGACCCACATCATCTTACCCTCTCTGATGACTCCTGTTTGCTCCACACATCTGAATGGGCATTAGCTCCAGGACCCCTCTTTCAAACATTCACATATAGAGCCAATCATTCATTTCAGATTCTGTGTGTTGACGCCTCTAGCTCACCGTTTTCACAGGACCTTTTCAGTGTCAAATAAGCATTACTTTAAAATCAGAAGTAGGGGAAAGAGAGGGAGTGGGTGAGAAAGGGGGAGTAGGGAGGAGGGAGAGGGAGAGCGAGGGAGAGGATTGAGAGAGAAAAGAGCAGAGACAGAGAGAGTGAGAAAGAGAGGGAGAGCGCGGTGATGAGAAAGACAGAGGAGAGGTGATAGAGATAGAGAGAGGTGGGGAGATGAGCGGGGACAGAGCGAGAGGTGAGAGGCAGAGAGAGGGATGAGGCGAGAAAGGGAGGGGGGAGGAGGGGGGGTAGACAGAGAAAAGAGCAGGAAGACAGAGAGAGCGAGTGAGGTCAAAGAGAGGGAGAGCGCGGTGCGAGAAAGACAGAGTAGAGTGAGAGACAGAGAGAGGGATGAGGGAGAGAGAGCGGTGAGACAAGAGAGAGAGGTGAGAGGGAGAGAGAGGGATGGAGGATAGAGGAGGGAGGGGGAGGAGGTGGGAGGCAGAGAAAAGAGCCGAGACAGAGAGAGTGAGAGGAGAGAGAGGGAGAGCACAGTGAAGAAGCAGAGAGAGAGAGGTGAGAGACAGAGAGAGGGATGAGGAGAGACAGAAGGGGGGAGAGAGAGGGGAGACGGGAGGAGGGTGAGGGAAGGGTTGAGAGGCAGAGTGAAAGAGAGCAGAGAGCGAAAGGATAGAGAGGGAGAGCGCGGTAAGAGAAAAGAGAGGAGAGGTGAGAGAGAGGATGAGTAGAGAGAGGGAGAGTGTGGTAAGAGAGAGAGGAGAGGTGAGAGAGAGGGATGAGTAGAGAGAGGGATAGCGCGGTAAGAGAAAGAAGAGAGGGAGGTGAGAGAGAGGAATGAGGAGAGACAGGACGAGTGCGAAAGAGAAAAGAGAGAGGAGAGGTGAGAGAGAGGGATGAGGATAGAGAGGGAGGGGGAGCGGATGAAAGGAGAGAGAGGGAGAAGCACTCCAGGTAGCAAAGTACAATTTGACTGACTAGACAAGATTGAAAGAGCTGCCCAAACAAAATGAACACCAGTTAGGATACTAATAATAATAATCAGGAGGTAAAATGTAGTAACAATATTACCCAAATATTACACACAACATCTGATTCATATTTGAGCACTGATGTGTCACTCACTATTTTCAAACTAGTAACAATAAACATCTGGGAAAGAAACTCTTGATGATGAGCTGCCTTGTTTTAGCTTTT